>OX422210.1:211912618-212310118 GCA_949130495.1 Sambucus nigra
GTAATGGGATCTTTTAAGGGTGTTTTTGAAAGTTCATGGATGAATTTGTTATTTTTCAAACTTTTTAGGATGAATTTATATAATTTTCTTAAATATGAATGATATGGATAAGTTTGGTGTTCAAGGTTGGATTATAAGAGTATTGTATGGGTTAAATAAGAATATTAAGGTTTATATGGGTATTTTGGTAATTTTGAGGGTTACCAGGGTAATTATCTTATTTTCTTGGGGCTATTTGAGATATTAAACTCATCTTGAGTTTCTTGAGGTTTTTGTATTAACAGTGCATGATATATATATTCCCGAGCTAGTTTATTTGATATGAGGATCCTTTCGATAGAATAATTTTTATGGCATACGTATATATATATATATATATATATATATATATATATATATATATATATATATATATATATATATATATATATATATAATTTATAAGGGTTGTTACATTCTACTCTCCTAAAAAAATGTCCTCAAAATTACGCTCAAAGAGCAGATATCGTAATTTCATAGACTCTTCAGTTTCCCATGTTGCTTATTCCATGCCATGGTGTTACCAAAGAACCTTTACCAGAGGAATGATTTTTCGTCGAAGAACCTTGTTCTAAAAATCTAGGATTTTAAGAGGTTTTTCTTCAAAATCATGATTTGGTTGTATAGATACACCTTCCCAGGTAATAATATGGTTGGGTTCAGGTATATATTTTTTTAATTATGAGATATGAAGAACGTTATGTATGTGGGATGATTCTGAAGGTAGTTCTAAATGATAGGATACCGGTCCTATATGTTCGGTGATTTTAAAAGGTCTAATATAGCGAGATGCCAGTTTTCCTTTATTCCCAAATCGAATAATTCCTTTTCGTGGGGATACCTCCAATAATACTTGATTATCTACCTGAAATTATAAAGGCTTTCTTTTGTTGTCAACATAACTCTTTAGTCGACTTTGGGCAATATGCAGTCTCTCTTAGATTAATCTTATCTTGTTTGTAGTTTCAGACATAATTTTCGGTCTAACGATACTATTTTTCTAGATTCATTCCATCATAATGGTGAATGGCAAGGTCTTCCATGTAAGGCTTCGTAATTGGTTGATTGAATGCTAGTTTGATAGATATTATTGTAAGAGAATTCGATTAATGCTAGATGGTTGCTCCAAAAACTGGATAAGTCCAAAACACAAGATTGTAACATATCTCCAAGAGTTTAAATTACTCATCTGGATTACTCGTCCATTTGTCAGTGAAGGTGGTACTTAAGTAAAGTTTCGTTCCCATAGCTTTCTGTAAAGCTTACCAAAATCTTCTGATGAATCGGGGATCTTGACCAGATATAATGGACAGTGGAACTCCGTGGAGTCTAACAATTTCTTGAATATAAATCTCACTAAATGTCTAGAAGTATTTATTAGTTTTTGTTCATAGAAAATGAACTGATATCGTAAGTCGATCGACAAAGATCCATATTGTATCGTAACCTTAATATGTTTTGAACAATACACTAACAAAATACATTGTAATATGATACCATTTCCCTTCCAACATAATCTATTTGATAATATCTATTGTCCAATAATCACATGAGGCCCAACTTTTCAACACTTTTGAAAATGTTTGCCCTAGGGAGATCTTAGTACGGTTACTTAAATCATTTAAAAAATTAATATAATCCTTAAAATAACATGTAATATAAATTCATTTCAATATTATTTCACTCTGGTATGAAATGATAAAATCTATACCCAATTTTAAAATTACTTAGAAAAAATATTTTGGTCCAATTTTAAAAAACAAATTAAAATTATTGGTAAATTAAATCCAATAAGGAGTGGTTGTAATAATTCTCCAGGATATTCATGTTCAATATATACTTGTTGATATGTACCACAAAATTTTCCACGTCTTGCTACTAATATTGTCGTTTAAGATCGTGATACATTTTAGTACTTCCTAGAAGAATCATAAATTTTTAATGATGAGATTCACTTAATATTTAATTTCGTAAGGAGGTGTCTAACGATACACATAATCTAGTTTTAAATCTCAATCCTCTTTCTAGGCTATAGGACTAATTTTTATCTACTTGGTTATTTTCCAATATTTGTCGTTGACTTTTCAGAAAAACATTATCCAATTATTGTTCCAAAATTATATTATGGAGGGTTGGATAAGCTATGATATTTCAAAGAATAATTGAATTTTTTGAGGATTATCTCTGTAAGTTATACTCTCTTATAGTAGTTATAAACGTAAACATACCGTTGAGCTTTCCTCTCGATTTGTGACTTAAGGCGTCGACAACTACATTAACATTCCTTGGGTGGTATTGTAAGTTAAATTTATAATCCTCCAAAAATTCAATCCATCGTCGTTGTTGAAAATGTAAATCTTTTTGGGTGAATATACACTTAAGACTTTTATGATATGAGAATACCTAAAAAAAATCTCCATACAAATAACGTCTCCAAATTTGTGGTGCGAAAACTACTACGGCTAATTCTAAATCATCTACTAGGTAGTCACGCTCGTGAATTTTTAATTGATGAAATTTATATTCTATCACATTTCCTCGTTGCATAAGTACACATCCTAATCCTTGTAACGAGGCATTGGTATATACATAGTAGCCAATATTACTAGAGGGAATAGTAAGGACTGGGGTAGTGGTTTATTTTTCTTTTAATGTATGGTATGCCTGTTCGAACTCTTGGGTCCATGTATCGAACATCCTTTCGAGTCAACTTCATTAAAAGCAAGTCAATTTTTGAAAATGCTTCTGCAAAGCATTGATAATAACCTCAGAGTTCAAGAAAACTCTGAATTTTCGTAACATTTATGGGTTGCTACCAATCTATCACTGTCGCGCTTTTTATTGGATCTACTTGTATACATATCTCGGTAATCACATACCCTAGAAACTTCACTTCTCTTATAATAAAATCGCATTTGCTTTTCTTTGCGTTAAGTTGTTGTTGTCGTAAAGTTTCTAGTTCTATGTGCTAGTGTTCATCGTGATCTTCTCTAGTCTTAGAGTACTATATCAAATATCATCTTAAAAAAAATTATGAACTGATATAAGAAAGGCCGAAATACTCTATGCATTAAATCCATGAAAGCTGCAGGTGGATTTGTTAATCCAAAGTTAGAGCTGGCAATTTTTAACCCGATAACCTATTTACGATAATAACTAGAAATGACCCGAACATGACCCGATTAGCTTGTATAGATTTAGGAGTACCCAAAACTTATACTAAAATAAAAATCAATGCGACCCGAAAATGACACGACTAACCCAAATTTCCACCCCTATCAAAAGTACATTACCGTAAATTCAAAATGACCATATCGAGTTCGAAAAGAAATTTTGGGTGTGTCCTCTACCTTAACAAGGAGTTGATGATATCCAGATCATAAATCAATTTTTGAGAATATCTTGGATCCTCGAAATTGGTCAAACATATATCTTATTCTAGGCAAAGGATATTTATTCTTGATAGTTACTTGATTTAATTTTCGATAGTCAATGCACAAATGAAACGATCCATCCTACTTTTTCACAAATAGGACCGTCTCTCCCCAAGGGAACGTACTGAGTCGTATAAAACCTTATTCTAACAATATATCAACTTGAGTTTGAAGTTCCTGCGATTCTAATGGTGCCATATGATAAGGAGGTATAGAGATAGGAGAGGTATTTGGTAATAATTCTATGGTAAATTATAGTTATTGTTGGGGAGGTATACCAGGAAATTGTTTAAGAAATACATCATTATATTTATCCAAAATAGTAAGAGAAAATGAAAATAATTTTCGTGAAGTTGGAAAAACATTAAATTGGAGTGATTCTTCTCTTGAAAATAAAATGAAGTTTGATGAGGGTTTCTGAACAATACTACCTTCTCATGATAGTTAATATGAGCAAAATTTGGTGACAAGACGTCCATTCCTATAATCAAGTCGAAAGCCTTTAGGTTTAGTACTACCAAATCTACTTTTAAAATTCCAGTCCCGATTCTTATGGTACACTGTTTGCAAACTCGATTTGTTACAGTTATTTCTCCTATTAGCATTCCTATGGATAATAGTTATTTTAAGGGACTAGTAGATGGTTTCAATAGAGTTATGAAGTCATAGATAATGAAATAATGCGTTAATCCAGAGTTAAATAATCTATGAGCCAAAACATTGTGGAAATATATATTACCTTCCACCACGTCATAGTTGTTTGGATATTTGGTTGGCATAATGGTAAAGTTTTGGCCTCGAGTTCTATTTATTTGTTCTTGTATCTTCCCACCAAACTTCTATTGGGATATATTATTGTTACTATTACCAGTTGGTACAACAAATGGGGGTTTGATAAAATTAGTGGATTTAGTTGACAGTGAAGAAGTAAAATTCCTAGGGTAAGATCGTTACAACATTGCGCATCACAACCTTATGTGGCCTAATCTATCGCACTCATGACATTGCATCATGGATCCATTATTACTATGATCGATTTGACTGAAAATTCGACCATCCTTTGGTTTAACATAAGGGTTTTCCCTCTTATTGTGTTGGTTTCTTGCTACATAAGAGTTCCAAGGAGGTGGGGTTGTAATTCAGGTAACTCCTCCAAATGTTGGATTTCATTCGATAAGAGAGGCTACTTTTATTATTTAATTAAAATCATAAATTTGAAATGGAATTGTTGATGTAAAAAACTAGATTATATCTAATTAATTAACCACAAATAAATAAGGTAGTAAATAAATAAGACAAAAGGATTTTTAAAGTGGTTCAGCCGTATGAGAATGGCATACGTCCACTATTTTTGTATTGCTGACTGTTTGCCTGGAATTCTCGATAAGTGGTTTATCAAGAGTCCAGAGTCCCCTTCTTATGAGGAGGTTACAATGTATTTATATCCTTGAGGCTGTACATATGAAAGAATAATGCGCTGTTATCCAGTAGACATATACATATGTATGATAATAATGTGCATTTAATGTGTAGCTGTCTTTTCATTAAGTAGCTCGGACCGCCTAAATTGCTCGGTACGCTCAAGTTGCTCGGACCGCCTGAGTTTCTCGGGGTGCCTAAGTTGCTCGGTATGCCTGAGTTGCTCGGGGCGCTTGAGTAGCTCGGTGGCAGTATGTTGTTTGTTGGAAGTATTTATAATTGCCACGTAGGTTGACACGTGTCTTCAAGTGATTGGTCCATGTCATCAGACTAAATTTGGTATCAACAGAAGCCCCCAATGTTTTACAATTGAGGTTGAAGGAGAGTGTGGGACATTTTGCTTGAAAATTGCTTGAATTATTGATCTTCATTGATTTTAGGAAAATTTTATAACTCCTTTTTGAGCGCATAGTATCAGGCTTCATAAATATTTTGAATTTTCATGATCACTTCGATATTTGTGCCCTTTTCTTCTTTTAGCCATCGAAAACGCAAATGTCTTCCCTTGTAATCATTGCCTTTCTCTATTCCAGAGGTAAAGTATTTAAGCGCGGTAGAAATTGTATCGTCTTTCACTTTTTCAAATCTGTATCTTTGAACTCTACATTTCCTCTTTATTTTGTGCCTTCGTTCTTTCCATCGTTCATTGTCTACTGATCTCCCTTTTTATGTAAGATTTCCTTCCCTTTCCTTTATTTACTTTGTTTATCATGGTTTATCTTGTTGAATCGCTGGACAAATTTCGGTCTGAATTTTCAATCCCTTCGTGGGTTATTTTGGAAGAACTTTCTGAACCATCTGATTATTTTTCTTTGGCTGAGGGACATTGGTTCCCAAGTCTTTTTGTGACCAAATGTGGCTTTTCTTTCCCGCCAAATCCCCAGTGTTTGGAGTTTTGCCAATATTTTGATGTTGTACCTGCAAGAGTAGCTCCAAACACATGGAGGATAGTTAATGGCATGCATAGGTTGAATCAACTTCATGGAACTCGATTAGGGATTCCAGAGATTATGAACTGCTATAGATGGGTTGTCAGTGATACCACATTCCATTTAAAAACTAGGTTTTTGAATAGAGATTTAGTTGTCAATCTTCCTGATGCCAATAGGGATTATTTTGATCATGGGGTTGTGATGAAAAATTGGAAACACCCTCCATTAAATAGAGATGATGTATACCAAGGTCCCAGGTGTCCATTTTATGGCAATGGGATAGGTTGTTTTTATTTTTGAAATCTTATTTTCTTTGTATTTGATAAAATGCATCATTGACATTTGATTTTGTTTGTTACAGTTGACAGTAAAAGAAAACCTCCAAAGGAAACTGATGTTAATATAAAGCATTTAAAACTTATCTGGAGCTTGCACTAATTTATTGCTGAGGAGCATATTAGATCTGCTTCTTACTTGTTGCAATACAAAAGCTACACTTCATATTTCACTACTCGTCCTCATCCAGTGGTGGTTGATCTTGACCAAGTACCAGCCTCTGAGACTAGTGTGGAAGGTTCTTCTTCTGAATCGAATATTCCCATCACTGATCTAATGAAGAAGAGAAGAGCTCCTGCCTTTTTTGATAAGTCTACCTCTGCCAATGTGGAGGTAAAGAAGAGTAAACAAGATGTCCCAGAAGAAGGGACAAAGACTATAGATGTACCCCCTCCCGCTGCTGCCAAGAAGGCTGGTGAAAAGCCCCCTGTGCCTCCGAGTAAGACCATTGATATCTCTCCTTCGAGTGATGTTGTTGTCATATCACCAATAAAGACAACATCTTTAGTTGAAAATGCTCATGCTCCTCTGAGGAGATTAAAAAAAATTCTTTTGAGAGACCTGTTGAACCTGTCTCGCAACCTTCAAATGTTGAAGGTAGTGTTCCAGTTCTTATTGCTTTGAGCTCTACTGTGAGCTTGGTAAGATCCTGGACTGTTCCAGAATCTCAAGGTGTTGACGACACCTTTTCTTGTTATAAACTTACTACACTGGCTGCTCAACACATTTTTTCAGTAAGTATCTTTAGCTTGACCCCTTTATTTTTTAATACTATTGACTTAAAGTTATTTCTTTTTTCAGTTGGTGATGTGTTTCAACAGCATTTTGAAGAAGGATGAAGCTATTAGGGCTTTAAGCTCCTCGGGTGGAGTAGAGGAAGCTTTTGTTGGGCTGACCCAATCTTTGAAAGATTCTCGTCAAAAGTACGAGGAAGATAAAGGTTCTTGGGAGAAGCAATTTAAGTCTGTTGATCTAGATAGAGATCAAGTTGTGAATGCCTCCAAGGAATTGGAGAAGAAGTTGAAGGAATTTGAATAGAGCAACAAGGAGCTTGAGGTTAAGCTTAAGTCTGCTGAAGAGGAAGTTGTTAAACTTCAAGATGTTGAGCGACAAAAAATGGAGGTGAAGAAAAGTTGAAGTCTGCCGAGGAGCTCCTTAGGGAAAGAACCTCCTCGGAGAAGGCAAAAAGGAAAGTTGCAGTTAAAAAATCATTCAGTGTTGTTTAGGATAAAGGCTGTAACAAGGGCCTGGCTGTGATGTCTTCTCAAATGGAGTATGCCAGTGTCAAATATTTTCGGGATGGATGGGTAGCAGCCTTGCAGGAGCTGAAGGTTGCTGAGAATTCTGAGTTATTCCAGCAGCACACTCATGGCCCTCCTCCCTCTCCTGGAGAAGAAAAAGAGGATGAAGTTGCTTCAGATGAATCTTCTATGATGACTGGAGATCAGGTCCCCATTATTCCTATTGTTCAACCTTTTGAGCAACTCCAACCAACCAGTACTTCTCTCGAGCGGCTACGATTATCTTCCGAGCAACCAAACCCTTCATCCAAACCTTCTGAGGAAGTCCTAGGAAACAAGGAGAAGGTGTAAAGTTATTCGGGATTTTTATTTTGTTGTTCTCTTGAATGTAACCTTGAACTATGTATTTTCTCTTATGATGAATAAAAATTCAAACTTTAGTTGTTCGTCTTGAATTTCTCTTTACTTGCTCTGTCTGCATCATTATTGATTCTTTTTATTTCTTCTCTTTGCTAGTTTATGGCCAGGATGGAGATTTTATCAGCTCATGATACAGAATTGATGAAGAAATACAATGACTATTTTAAAGCTGGTCATGCAGATCTTAATGAGGCCCAGATAATTGACATCCTTGGATCAGGTGCTTCTGACCGAGCAGTTGAAGCTTACCAATACTTAAAGTACCTGCACGATCGTGCTGTCGCCAACAATGTGGCCTACTATGAGATGATTGAAGACCTCCAAGGAACTATCGAGGAACTCCAACAGCGATATAAGGAATCCACTTCCCTTTTGCATCAAGGATACGAGAAAAAATATCAACAATTGAGCGCTGACAAAGGGTATGGCAAATTCATCTCTACTCACGAGAAAAAAGAGAGTGTTCTGAAGATTAAAATTGAAGAGCATAGGCATATTGCTAAGTTGTTGGAGCAGGAGAACATTGCTTTGCAGGAGGAAATAAAACAACTCAAATCTGCTGCCTCTTCCTCGGGAGCCTTGGTCCCAGTAAATGATGATGGTTTTTCATTTTTGGAAGTAAAAAATGCCAACTTAAGGGATGAGTTAGAAACCTTGAAGCGAGCAGGATCTTCCACACCTGCTCGTGGTAGAGCAAGATCTTCTTATGGATGAGCAAGGGCTGGTCGGGTCACCATTGAAGAAGCGAGAACGCAGTCGGCTTTAGAGAATCAAGCCGTTCAGTTGATGGCGAAGAACCAAGCCTTGGCAGAAATGTCTAAGAAGATTCTAAACTTCACCGAACAACTCTCTAATCAAAGTTCTGCTTTGGAAAGTAAAGAAATTCGAGTGAAGAAACTCCACGAGCAACTTAAGAGGTTAACTTTTGAGTTTCACAAATAACCCAGAGAATTTTGGATGGCTGGGTATAACGAAGCTTTGTACCATCTCGATGCTCGATTGCAGTAGTCAAATAATAAGGGATACAAGCAAGGGTGGTTGAATGCCTTGTGTGTGTTAAAATTGGAGCAGGGCCATTACTTATGGGATTATTATGATCCTGGAGTGCTCGATTTGCCCGTGCCTCCTTTTAAGCTTGATATTAGTTGGATTCCTACTCGTGCAATTCCTTAATGCTTGATTTCTAAGTATCTCAGCGATTACAGTCTTCATGCCAACTTTGAGATATCTCGCCCAGAGCACTTGCTCAATCGGCCCTCCGTAATGAATGTTAGAATGCTGCGAGATGTAAACTTTATAAATTCTCCTTATGCTTTAGATGATCCTCCAGTCGGGGTAGAACCTATTTCAAAAGCAGAGGGGAAGAAACCCATAGAGTAGGATATTTTTATGTAATGAATAAGACTTTTCACATCATATGTAATTTTACTTAATTTGAATGAAGAAATTTTTTAATCTTTTGTCATTTCATTTTCTTCGAAACAATTTGTAGAATGTCCTTGTTCATTCATTTGTGAATATATGATTATAGTGACTTGTCACTCTTTGGGCCTAAGCAATGGAATGATTTGCATCCCATGTTCCTGCTTAGTTGTAGTAATCTCGTGTGGATTACCTTGTTGCCTAGATACTGGATTCCCCGGGAGGTCATCCAGCTTCTTGCCTAGTTTGCCGACCAACCGGAGTTGGTGGTATAGAGTTCCCGACCAACCGGAGTTGGTGGTAATGAGTTCCCGACCAATCGGAGTTGGTGGTAATTGAATTGCCGACCAACCGGAGTTGGTGGTATTTGATTTGCCGACCAACCGGAGTTGGTGGTAATTGATTCCCGACCAACTGAAGTTGGTGGTAATTGAATTGCCGACCAACCGGAGTTGGTGGTATATGATTTTTCGACCAATCGTAGTTGGTGGTATTTGATTCCCTACCAACCGGAGTTGGTGGTATTTGATTCCTGACCAACCGAAGTTGGTGGTATTTGATTTTCCGACCAACCGGAGTTGGTGGTAATTGATTCCCGACCAACCGGAGTTGGAATTTGGTGTGTAGTGTGTAGCACTAATATTCCAAAAAAAATTCAACAAAGAAAGAAACTGGGTGAAACATCACTTTATTCATAGTGAAGAAACTGCATTACATAGGAATTTCAATTACTGATAATACTTGCACAGATGCTCAGCATTCCATGCATTCTTGAATTCTTCTCCTTCCAAGGTTTCAATCCTGTATGTCCCGGGATGAACAACTTTTGTTACTCTGTAGGGTCCATGCCAGTTGGCTTCCAGTTTTTTTTTTCTTTTGGATCACTTTCTTCAGCACATAACCCCCTTCCTTCAAATCACACTTCTTCACTCTTTTCATATAGAACAAAGTTGTTCGTTGTTGATATGCTGCATTCCTGATTGCTGCTTCTTCCCTAACTTCTTCGAGCATATCCAGGTCTAATCTTCTCATCAAATCACTGATAAGAGAATTAAAACTAAGCACCTTATACGTGGGTAGACCCAATTCAGCAGGTATGACAGCCTCACTCCCAAATTCCAGCATGTATGGAGACTCTCCTATTACTATTCGAGGTGTGGTACGATAAGCCCACAACACCGAATGTAGCTCGTTAATACAATTTTCCTTTGCATCATCCAGTTATTTTTTCAAACCATTCAGTAGCGTTCTGTTTGTCACCTCAGATTTCCCATTGCTTTGGGGATGGCCTGGTGCAGAGTGGATCTTCATTACGTTGGATTGATGACAATACACAGTAAACTCCTTGTTATCAAACTGGGTTCCATGGTCAGTAATGAATGCATGTGGGAGACCATATCTGCAAATAATATTCTTCTAAATAAATTGATAGACTTTATCGTATGTCATATCAATGAGAGGCTCAGCTTCCACCCATTTGGTAAAGTAATCCACAGTAACCACGAGGTATTCGAATCTTCCCTTGGTCGCTGGAAGTGGTCCTACCAAGTCTATCCCCCACATGGCGAATGACCAAAGGGACGTTATGGGTGTTAACAATGCTTGGGGAGTTCTTCTGATGGAAGAGAAACGTTGACATTTATCGCACTTCTTAGCATAAGCTACGCAATCAGCTCTCATCGTTGGCCAGTAATACCCCTACGTTGTTAGTCTTTACAAAAGCGTCTGACCCGATACATGGGCTCCACAAGACCCTTCGTGAACCTCTTCGATCAAATATTTCACTTTGGAGGTATGGACACATCTTTGTAGACCTACTATAACTCCTCGTCTATATAAAATGCCACTGGTCAATACATAACGAGCAGCCTTAAACTTCAGTTTTTTGGCTGCGAGTTTATCAGTTGGCAAAGCCCCCTCTTCAATATAGGCCCTGATGGGGTCCATCCAACATGGTCCCAAGTTGAGGGCAATGAAGTTTATCATCAGATCTTCATCTATGCTCTGACCAGCCAGGATTTCTATTGGGATTATTCTTCGTAGCTCGGTGCGTGTGGCTGATGCTAACCGAGCTAGGGCATCCGCTCTCGCATTCTCCAGTCTTGGTATTCTAATCAACTAAACTGCAGTAAAACTAGATACAAACTCCATTACTTTGGCATGATACTTGACCATTAATTCTCCTTTTGCTGCATACACCCCCAGAATTTGATTTACGATTAACTGGGAATCACTGAACACAACGACTTGCTCTGCTTTCATGGTTTTGTCTAGACTTAGACCCACAATCATTGCTTCATATTCGTCCTCATTATTAGAAGCCTTAAATTGAAAGCACAGAGAATACTCCACATCAATCTCATCCGGACTGTTTAAAATAATTCCTGCTCCACTGCCTGTAGTGCATAAAGAGCCATCCACATATAAATTCCATACAGGTACTTCATCATCAATTTTTTTATCAGATAGAGTTCCTCGGTGGAATATTTGGTGCCTCCTTTTATCCTCCTCTGGCACTTCTTGCTGCTCGTTGATTATCTTATCTTGCTCGTCTACCGACGTAAATTGGTCGGGGTTTACATTTGATGATCCTGTAACATCCACAGGTTGGTCTGTATTCAACTCCTGTTCTTCGGAGGCATCTTCCTGAGTAAACTCTGCGATAAAATCTGCTACTTCCTTCCCTTTGAGCGATGATCTAGGCCCATAAACTATATCATATTCACCAAGTTCTATTGCCCAGTACATCAATCTTCCTGATTTCTCCGGTTTATACAGAGCTTGTCTTAATGGCATATCGGTGTACACCACTATAGTATGGGCTTGAAAGTATGGCCCCATCCTTCTGCTTGCTTCAATCAGCGCTAGTTCCAACTTCTCCAACCTTGGATATCTTATTTCTGCTCCTCGGAAAGCCTTGCTGGTGTAATAGACTGGTTTTTGTACTCCGTCATCCACTCTTATCAACGCTGAGCTCACTGCATTTTTTGAAACTGCCAGGTACAAGTATAGTTTTTCTCCCATCACTGGTTTAGATAACAATGGAAGTGTCCCCAGATATTTATTTAATTCTTGAAAGGCCTCTTCACATTCATCATTCCACTTAAAAGTTTTTCGGAGTGTTTTGAAGAATGGGAGACATCTATCTATTGCTCGTGACACGAATCTGTTGAGTGTTGCGACTCGCCCTATGAGACTTTGCACTTCCTTCTTCGTAGTTGGAGATCGCAGCTCCAATAGGGCTTTGATCTTTTCAGGGTTCGCCTCAATACCTCTTTGCTTAACAATATATCCGAGAAACATACCTTCTCGTACCCCAAATATGCACTTAGTGGGATTTAACTTCATTTAATATTTCTCTAGTTGATCAAAGGTCTGACCTAAGTTAACTAGATGATCAACAGCTTTCTTGCTCTTCATCATCATATCGACAACATAAACCTCCATGTTATGACTGATTTGGTCCGCAAATACCTTGTTCATCAGCCGCTGATATGTTGCACCTGCATTTTTAAGTCCAAAAGGCATAACATTATAGCAATAAGTTCCCCTTGGGGTGATAAAAGAGGTACTTTCCCTGTCTTCAGGCTTCATTTTAATTCGGTTGTACCCAGAATAAGCATCCATGAAACTCAACAATTCATGCCCCGAGGTAGCATCCACCAGTTGATCGATTCGGGGCAAAGGAAAATGATCCTTTGGGCATGCCTTATTAAGATCAGTGAAGTCCACACATATCCTCCACTTGTTATTTTTCTTCTTTACCATCACCACATTTGCTAGCCAATCAAGATATTTGACATCCTCAATAAAAAAGGCTTTTTGTAGTTTCTCTACTTCTTTCTGTATAGCTTGGTTCTTTTCAGGACTGAACACCATTCTTCGTTGCTTTACTGGCTTAATTTCCTTGTTCATGTTGAGCTTGTGACACAGGAAACTCGGGTCTATCCGTGGCATGTCTTCATGACACCATGCAAAAGTATGCTTTCTGCGCCTTAGAAATGCTATCAATTCATGTTTTATTGATGCATCCAGTGATGCACCAATTTGAGTTATTCGTTCTGGATGCTCGTCGTCCAGAATGATATTTTTGGTAGCCTCCATGACCTGTCCCTTCACGAGCTGAGACTAGTCTCTAGGTTCTAATGTTTCAATCTCTGCATCTTCTATTTCATCCACTTGATAGGTAGTAGTCTTCTTCCTGAATTCTTCGCGTTCCTCTTGTTCGGTAGATGAATAGTAGCATTCCCGAGCTACTTTCTGGTCTCCTTTCACCACTCCTACTCCAAAGTTGGTTGGGAATTTTAAACATTGATGTACAGTAGATGGTACTGCTTCGAACTTCTTCAGACTTACCCTTCCCATGATGATATTGTAAGCTGATTGGACATTTTTATCCATTATAAAAAAGCGTACTCTTTCTGTTCGACAAGCAGGCCATGTACCGATAAGCATATCCAACTTAATCGTCCCAAGTGGAAAAACCTTTTTTCCAGTAAAATCGAGGAGGGGTCTATGATAGGGATCCAATTGGGCTAATTTCAGATTCAAACTATCAAAACATGGGTAGAACATGATGTCTGCTGAGCTACCATTATCCACCAGTACCCGTGAAATCACCATTTCCTTCATTCTCATCTTGATCACCAATGGGTAATCATGATGATATAGTACACTTGCTAGGTCATTTTTAGAGAAACCAATGACTAGTTTGTCTTTATTCACCTTCCTCGGGCGATCATCTTCATCCAAGTTTATTCGGTGTATGTATGAGCAGGCTTGAGCCTCATTGAGGTAAGCTTTCCTCTCCGCAGTAACATCTCCACCTCCTGCATCTCCACCAGTAATAACATTACATTCAAAAGACCTAAAATGGATTGAAAATACCTCTCGTTCTGGCTGTCTTGGTCTTTTGGGGAGATCGAGGTCATTTTCTAGATCATCTTCATGGTCTCTCTTCTTTTCTTCTTTTGCTCGACGAGGAGATTTAGATATTTGTCTTCCTCGGTCGTTGGTCTTTCCACCACTTTGGCGATCAACATACTTAGATAATTTTCCTCGTCTGATGAGTGCTTCAATTTCATTCTGAAGAGTTATGCAATGTTTGGTCGTATGACCATGGTCTTTATGGAATTCGCAATATTTGGACTTGTCTCTTCTATCGGGATCTGCCTTCATTTTTGTTGGCCAGGCTAGCTCCTCGTTGTTCTTGATCTCCTCCAGAATGTGATTTATATATATTTTTAAAGGAGTGTAATTTCCAAATTTCTTCATCTTCTCCAGTGCTTGCTTTCCTTTCGACTGCTTATTGCCACCATTGTTCTTCTGATCCTTCTTTTCGGTTTTACCATCTTCCACCTTGGTCTCCTTAGTGTCTGCATTCTTCTTCGCAGCCATAACTTCCTCGGCATTCATGATTTTGGCTACTTTTTCCATCAGTTCTGCCATGGTCCTAGGCGGATCTTTGGCTAAAGTGTAGTATAACTTATCTGGCAACAGTTCACTCATCAGAGTAGTAATTGTTATTTTCTCCTCGTAATCAATTACTTCAAGTTTCTCGTTATTAAAACGAGTAATATAGCCCATGGTGCTTTCACCTGCCTTCTGTTTAACACTTAGCAAGTGTGCTCCTCGTTTGACTGGCTTCGCTCCAAAATAGAAGTTCTCGATAAAAAGCTCTGCTAGTTGAAAGAAAGTCTTAATTTTCCCCCGAGGAAGGTTATTGTACCATATCTGAGCTGATCCGGTAAGAGTTCTTAAAAATGCCCAGTATCTTATCTCGGCTGGAACTGCACAGATATCGGCAGCTTCTTGGTATTATTCTATATAAAGGACAGGGTCAGTTTTTCCATCATATTTAGGCGTCACCATAGGAGCTTTGAATTTTGATGGTGTGGGAAAATCCACAATTGCCTGTACAAATGGTGTCCCTTGGACAAAAGTTCTTTGTAGAGGATTCTTGGCCTTATCCAATTCCCCTAGTCTGTCCTCCAACCTTTGAATAGAGCCCTTCTATGCATCGTTTCCCACCTCGGGCCTATTTGTTCGAGCAACTAATCACATTGAGTTTTCCTCTTGGGATCGAGCTGCTGGTCGTGATTGGGCAGAGCTTCCCTTAGATCAGATGGTCGTGGGGAGTTCCTCAACGCAATCCTAGGAGGACTTCTATTCCTCCTAGGGCCGAAATGATCAAAAGGAGAGACTCTACTTAACCTTTCTAGAGCACTACTCCTTTCTAGACTCTACCCAATGCATGAGAATCTGTAGCTCGTACTGATGAAGTTCGACCAGGTTGATAAGAAGGATCATTAGATCTATCAGTACGATATGATTCGGTGCGTCTGGATTGAGATACCTCTGAGAATAGCGTTTGCCTAGTTCGTGAAAAGGGTAGACAGGTATTTCTCTGAACACTTTATTGTCCTAATTGGGTTGGCACTTCTCCTTGAACAGTTTGTATAAGTTTACGCATGGTTTCTTGCATGGCCATTTGATCTTGGGCTAAATTAGCCATTATACCAGCCAGATCTTGAACATTTGGGGGAGTAGAAAGGTTTGGAGGGATCCCAGTGTTTCGATTGCTTGATTCCGAATTATCAGCCATTGATGATGAATTATTTTGGTGAAAAACGCTAAGTACAGTCATTTCCCACAGACGGCACCAATCTGTTGATTTAAAAAACTAGATTATATATGATTAATTAACCACAGATAAATAAGGTAGTAAATAAATAAGACAAAAGGATTTTTAAAGTGGATCAGCCGTATGAGAATGGCCTACGTCCACTATTTTTGTATTGCTGACTGTTTGCCTGCAATTCTCAATAAGTGGTTTATCAAGAGTCCAGAGTCCCCTTCTTATGAGGAGGTTACAATGTATTTATAGCCTTAAGGTTGTACATATGAAAGAATAATGCGATGTTATCCAGTAGACATATACATTTATATGATAATAATGTGCATTTAATGTGTAGCTGTCTTTTCATTAAGTAGCTCGGACCGCCTAAGTTGCTCGGTACGCTCAAGTTGCTCGAACCGCCTAAGTTTCTCGGTACGCCTGAGTTGATCGGGGTGCCTGAGTTGCCCAGTATGCCTGAGTTGCTCGGGGCGCTTGAGTAGGTCGGTGGAAGTATGTTGTTAGTTGGAAGTATTTGTAATTGCCATGTAGCTTGACACGTGTCTTCAAGTGATTGGTCCATGTTAGCAGACTAAATTTGATATCAACAGGAATATTAGAAGTTTTAACGTTGATTCATAAATCATATTCAGAGTGTTTACACTTTATAGCTTATGTGTCTACATACTCCTGGGCAAACCGAGAAAGTTCTGTAAACTTAGCATCGTACTGTGCTATTGTCATTTTTTGTTGTTGTAAACCTAGAAATTCCACTATCATCTAATCTCTTACTAATTCTTAAAAGTACTTTTTAAAGAAAAATTCTTCAAACTGATCCCAATTTAATCCTTCAATATTACTGGACTGAATGACAGACTGCCACCAAAAATTGGCTTCACCTTCAAAAAGATAGGTTGCTAATTTTACCCTGGGTTCATGTATTATACCTACTCCATTGAGGAATTTAAGTGTTTGACGTACCCACTTTTTCTCCCTAGTGTCACCAAGTTTTCCATAAAATACAGTGGTCTTTGTCGAAGAAATTCTTTTAGTGCATCCATTCTTCGTGTTTTTTCGGTGATACCATTATTAATGTGGTGCTGAGGTAGTACATTTTGTTGAAATCTAGTTAATGTAGTCAGTTATTCTTGTAGACAGCGCTTTATACCTTTTGTGGTAGTAGGTAGATTTGGTAGATTTGGAGCATTCATGTGCTCTCTTTTAGGTTGTGATCCACCACCAGATACTCAGGTGTTTAATCCTATATATAAAACATACTAAAGATATAAAGAAAATTGGAGTAAACTAAACAAACCTTTTTATATTAGTGTCATATGTTGTTTTACATTGTACCAAGGTATTATATAATCAAAACTTTTAGGAACTTTAAAGAAACAGTACATAACTGTCAGTTATGCCTACTAACTTCTACTAATAATATGATAATTAACTTCCTTCAACCACACACACATACACAACAAAAGATAACTCGATCCCTCCTGTCGTTATTTATGTAGAACCATATTCCTTTCCTATGTTATGTTAAATGCGCTGGGGTACAATGCCATTAGTCTCGGGTTCAGGTTCGGAGTCATTAGAGGTGGAACTTGGCGATGAGGAAGTGGAAGTGAAATAACTTAAGGTCGATGAAACAGATCCATAGTCTATCGATGATACTGGTGGAGTAACAACAAGTTCTTCTGCTGGAGCCATACCCATACCAGATGCATAGCTTGTTGGAGTATTTTTGGGTCCTCAGAATACCTTCATGATGGCTTTGTTTCTTATTCTTCTCCCATCAGTCGACTAATTAACAAACTATGCTTAATCTCTAAGGTAGTAATGGCTCATAGATGGTCTATACTTCGAATGGTTTTGCATAACTTAGCGAACCATTTTCCCCAATATCTTTCTCAAATCTTTAATGAGTCATGTCACGTATATCCACGTAGATTTCATTCCAAATATTCATGTCTGCAAGACAAAATCGGTTAAATAATGTAACAACGAAGTTTATAAAACTAAAATAACTGATAGGCTATCCTAGGTCCGGCATAGGCATAATAAACCTGGCGCTCGCTCTGATCCCATGTTGTCACACCCGGTGTTCTGTATATTATATTATAATAATAATAATAATAATAATAATAATAATAATAATAATAATAATAATAATAATAATGATAATAATAATAATAATAATAATAATAATAATAATAATAATAATAATAATAATAATAGTAAAATAATAATTGTTACAAAAAAAGTTTTAGGCGGAAAAATGAAACTTTATTTAAATAGGATTCAACTACACCTTATTATATTATTCGAGATCTCATATAAAAAAATAAAAGGAGGACTATTAGGGTTACATATGATGGTAAGTGGTAGTGAAAGTATTCTAACTTATGTTGTCATATTTACTAGTTACTGCCCATACGTACGTAACCGAAAAGGTTTTCCTTTGTAAAAAAGAATAAAATTCCATTGGGCCGAGGGGTATCTCTCCTTTTTCGAGTTCACTTTCCATCTGGAAAACGAATAAGCAAAAAATTTCCAAGTAGATAATTATATTTCCATAACAATTTTATATTTCAGAGTTTTAGATAGCATAAATAGAATGAAGCAAAGATAATATATCGCAGCTTAAAGCATTTTGGAACAATATGAAATATCAACAGTAATGAATAATGGCATAATGGAATGTGTTGATATTTGTAAGGATAGTATGGTGATTATAACTAGATAAGAGTTACCGAGTTATAAAGATAAGGATCCAGGCTTTTCTATAATAAGATAACCCATAACTATCGATTATAGAATGCGTAGCAATACCTTTATAATAACATTCACCCAAAATCTTTGGATAGTAATCAATCCAAAACCTTTGGAGATAAAATAACACTATTGAGAACATCTCCGAAGAGTGGCATTCATATCATAAGCAAATTAGACACTCAAACCATGTGTCCTACAGGCCAAATAGCACTCCCGTGGGTATATCGAAAGTCTATTGCCTGAATTATAGTGTATGCTAATGGGATTAATGAAATCATCTGGCGTTTATGAAATAATTGGTTTACTAAAATCATCAGTAACATGAAATCATAGGGTTAGGATTTATTCGAATAAGGATTGAATCAATATTCGCGGGATTTGTGAAGTACACAAAAGATTTCATAACCGAAGATAAGATTTCTGGGACTATCACAACGTGATATAAACAATTGATGAAATCAGGGTAATTGCGTAAAATAATACTAAAATAGAAGTTACCTACTTTTTAATTTCGTGCTTGATGTTTGTGATCTTCTTGTTCAAATGGGTAAACTAGTGATTCTAAAATCATGTATATAGTAAATGTTTAGGGTATGGTAAATAAATAAGAATATAAGTAAAGCTAGGGGTGTGTGTGTAATTTATTTAAAATTTTGAACTTATATGGGATTACTTATATAATTATTAATAGTTTAAATATTTAATTATTTTTCTAAGTTGCATTTATTTTTTGGATTGGTGATAAGAAACATTTAGGTCATATTTGTTAAAAATGGCTGGGATTTAAGTTTTGGGGTTGATATTTAAGAGTTTAAAAATTGAGGGCCTTATGTGCAATTTAAATGTTTTCGTTTTCAACTTTCAAAACTATTTTCTATGGAAAATACTTTTTGGGTAACCAAACAGAAAAATGTAATATGTTATTTTGAGTAGAAAAATTAAATAAGAATTTTGAAAAAAAATCATAATTATTTAATTGGAGACGCCCCTCATGCATTGGGTAGCCCACATGTGCCTCGTTTTTACCTCATTCTCGTCCATGTAACCAACATCATCTTCAACCTTAGATTGTTTGACTTAGGGTTCTGAGAACTTTGAACAATGATGCGTGCAGCTATAAAATATCATTTGAGTTGATTCTTGAATGAAATTTGTCTATTTTTTTAGAGCAATCCAACCATGATGGTTTTAAATATTGAGGTGCACTTGATCGAGCTACTGATTTTCTGAAAAAATGGTGAAAGTTTGACCTTAATTTTCGTGGAGTTTGGCTAACATTCGAATCACGGCATATTATATATATGTTCTAGGATCAAAACTGAATCGAACTACTTTGGTTTTATGGATTATGGTTTACCAAAACTCCTGAATTTGGTTTCCCTAAAATTTCCAACTCCGTAAAACAAAAGCTTCGATTTGGGGTATTAAAGGGTATTATAAATCAAATTAACCTATGCACCTAGGTTCCTTAGACCCAAAGCTTGAATTCTCCCACTTTCAAACTTTTTCAAAATCAGAATTATAGATTCCACCATTGAAGCTCAAGCTTTAATGGTGGTTTTTGGTATTCAAGCCTTTTTAGCGCTTTTCTTACATTAGGAATTCAATGTAAAACCATAAATAAAACCTATATATGTGCAGAAACTTAAGAAACTGAAAAAGAAATATAAATTCTACATAAAATGATAGAAATACCAATTAAGTTAAACTTGGCTTTGTGGTTTTCATTGTGGATATATACATTTTTACTGTGCTGGAGTGGGGGTTTTATATTGTTGGGTGAGAAGAGTTGATTAGTGCTAATAGGGTCAACCAAGGTTATTTTAATTTTTGGTTTGGGTAACACGTAAGGGGATATGGATACCATGTGTATACATGTGGTACAAGTAGCTCACTAGACTGCCAGGTGTCAAAACATAGCAGGGGTTTGCATTTTTGGTTTTGATACTTGGTTAAGTTATGGGGGGTTTTAAGGTTGTTTATATATGTTTTTGAAAGTTTAGGGGGTGAATTTGTATTTTCTTAAACTTTTGAGGATATATTATAAGGATTTTGTTAAATATGAATAATATGGATAAGTTTCTTGTTTAAGGTTGAATTATAAGAGTGTTGTATAAGTTAAATAAGGATATTGAAGTTTATTGGGATATTTTGATAATTTTGAAATTTTAAGGGTTACTAGCGTAATTATCTTATTTTCTCATGGTTATTAGGGATATTTAACTCATCTTGTGTTTCTTTAGGTTTTTGTATTGACAAGGCAATATATATATATATATAAAGAGAGAGAGAGAGAGAGAGCGGTTCTCATGCATACCCCAGTTTGCATACCGCTGGCGCGGACCAATTTTGATGAAATAGTAAAAAAAATATTTTTGATGTAATTTTTTTTCTAGTTTCTAAACATTTCAATAGGACCATAAAAAAAATTCAACTCAAAATGAATTTTTTTGCTATTTTAAAAAAATCGGTCAAACTTTGTCAGTTTTTAACAACTTAAAAACTGACAAAGTTTGACCGATTTTTTTAAAATAGCAAAAAAATTCATTTTGAGTTGAATTTTTTTTGTGGTCCTATTGAAATGTTTAGAAACTATAAAAAAAATCATCCCGAAATTATTTTTTTTACTATTTTAAAAAAATGGTCCGCACGGAGGGTATGCAAACTGGGTATGCATGAGCTCCTTTCAGTATATATATATATATATATATATATATATATATATATATATATATATATACACACCAAAAAAACTACGGGTTGTTAAATTTCTAGTTTGATTGATATTTAAAAAAAAGCTTCGGATTCAGGAAATATATTTCAATCGAGCATGAGGTCCGTAGAGGTGAGAGTTGAGGGGGAATTTGTTGCATGTATGGAAAGTTTTGTTTTGTCAATGTCAGGAATGAAGGCAGTGTGTGGCCAAAGGGGGTCATGGTCCCGTCCCCCGCCCCCCCCCCCCCCCCAACCCACCCACCCACCCAAACATTTCAAAAAATTTACTTTGTGTTAAAAAAAATTTAAGGTAGTTAAAAACTATACAAGTGGTTGTGACACCTAATTAAACCTCGGGTGATCAGTCCTAAATTAAATTAGAACAGGTTTCTCAGTTCGTTCATTCTTAGCATCACTGTCGACTTTTTAATTACTAACCACCTAAGTGAAAATTAGACTGGTGTCAAGTTTTGTCTTTCATTAATTCAATGAAATACTCATGCGGAAACAAAATAATTTAAACAATCACAATTAACTGAATTCAACCATTCACATCTAAATAATAATCTGACCAAATAAACCATCGGTTAAAATCCAACAAAAGTAAGGACAGATAATAACAATCGCAAAGTATCTGAATGAATACAAAATAAAACTATGAGCCACATGCTCGAGTATCTAATGATAAACCCCTACTCTAAGAAAGAATAAAAGGAATAGAAGCGCCTATCCAAATCCTGCAACATCCACATATGCTACAGCAACAAATCCCTAGAATGAATCAAGTCTGGCGTCCCTTTGGCTGGACACCTAAAAGGTTTTTTTTTAAAATATTTAAAGCAAGGGTTAGAACCCAAAACATTTTGAAAATATTTAGCAAATGATTAACTTGCAGTAATAAATATGCATGAATGCTCTTCATATTTTAGTTAGTGTCGCACTCCCTTGAGGACATCATCACCCCTCCTCTAATGTGCACAACTAACGTCTTAATTAAATCCTCTAGTCATTTATCCCATACTAGATATCCGATATAACCCCTTGCAACCACCCTACTCTAACCAAGTATGCAATAATTATGATTTCAAAGTTATTATTAGCATTAACTTAATTAATCATTCCCTTTCTTAAATTTATATAACTTTCACACCCGCTATACACATACAACAATTATCGGCTTGTATTAAATTACCCGTATATAATTGTTTATCTCATTATATACATATAACCATATTACAACATTCACACATATGTTGAAATAATAAATAATAATAACCATCCTCCCGAGTAATAACTCACCAGATGTATATTCTCTAAAGTGCTATTCCACTAGGTGTATTCACATAACCTAGCTATCCCAAGTTGTAAGGACATTTTTCTCATGTCCAATATGTTTCATTTATGTATGTCGTACGCCGCTACATTTGGCTCGTCACCTCAAGATCGCACATGACGGCCTCTATCCGAATTCCGGGAATCAAGCATTCAACATCTCCATTAATGTGTCCTACATATGCCTCAACGACTTCACGTTCCACGATTTTAGGGACTTAATGCAAGTGGTACGCAAGGGAAGTCAAAACAGTGAAAAAAGGCTTGATAGGGAAGTTCAAGGGCATTTTCGTAATTTCACATCCATAGTTAGGAGGTCTGGTCAACTGTAAATTTGAAGAGCTCGCCGCAATGAAGATACTGGAAGAAACGGCACCTCAATCCGAGCTACGGTGAAGAAGTTATGACCTTTTGAAGTTGGAGAAAATTCCTTGAAAAATGCTGTTTTTTTTTTAACCTCATACCAGAATGGGAACACCAAACCGGTTCGGTGTACCCCAGATGGGGTTCGGTGTACCTGTACGCTGATAAGTTTTTAAGAGTTTTAACAAAGCGGGATTCTTCATATTTTTTCCTATAAATACCAACTTCGGGGGAGTTGTTTTGCAAGACTTTAGAAGACGTTTTTGAGAGTCCAAATACCTCTAGTCTTCATATTTTTGAGTCCCAAGACTCATGTTTTGATTCACACAATTGCCAAACCTTTGTGAATCTTTTTGGTAACCCAAGAACACAACCTTATGTTTGTTCAAACCTTTGTGGAGAGATCTTTGCAACCGAGGGCTGCGTGTCATTGCCGAGGGAGTCTCTACAAAGATTTATGACTGCGTGTCATTCAGGAGTGCTGCGGTTCTTCCTTTGTTGATTGGACTGAGGTTCATGTGGGTTCGCTGCGTGTGGATTCATTGCTGTATTTCATTATAAATCTTGTAAGTTGCGATTTACTCTTTATAGTGAAATAAAAGGTTTTGCCCTTGCGGGGGATTTTTCCTTATATTTGTGTCGCATGATTTAATTGCTTATGGGTTGACACACACACGCACTTTTAGATGCATGTTTAGGGGCTGAAATTAAATAAGTTTTCCAAAGTTGAATTTTGCGAAGTTTACTTAATATCACGCATTCTCACAAGTCACGGTCGGTCACTAACTTGATTAAAATCGTACATAATGGAGGCGGTCATATTCCTTCCCTGAAAGTGAGAATCCCCTCACCCATATAATGGACGCTATGACCTGGCGATATACTCTCCCTACTCCTCAAGCTAGGAGATTCACCCACTACGCGCAACCTCCCCTGATAGCACTAGAGTATGTATATTAATAATATCTGATCACTGATATTTATATTCACACACTATATATATACTATTGAATACCGTATATATATAAATATAAAATATCCCGGCTTTATCGTGTACTAAGTCCTTAACACAAGCCTATACATAGTATGTTGAGTTTATGGTCCAACTCTGATTATTAATTAATTTGCACATTAATTAATTAAATTACTTTTGGTGTCGCCCAACCAATATACTCGGACTCGCTCTCATGACCCGAAAATAATATAATACCCGAGTCTAAATACCCGACCCGAATTAATTATTTTTCATCCATAATTAATTTAAGTGAGTAGTGTGACCCTACTAATACCCCCGGACTTATTTACCTAGTCCGTTATTTTATTTTCCCGAATATTCCCTAAATTCATACTCGTTCTGTCGCACTAAATTTTTCCCCCACCCCTGCCAATTATTCTTCCCTAATAATTGTGGGTATATAAATTTTCCTAATTAATTTTCTCCATTAATTAGGTTTGGTGGCAATTAAACAAAGAAAAAATATCCCACCTAAAACTCCCAAGGCTGAACTGTCAAAAATTCCCAGCCATCGATCGATCGATCGAGCAGGTCTTCATCTTCTCCGACTTCCTGTTTCTTCCATTAACGAATTCCTCTAATCTCCAAACTTGTCTATGGTTCATCTCAAGCACACACAACATTTTAATCATATGGGAACGTGATTTGGACCTCCCTTAGAACCTTAAACACAAATTAAATTTCACAAATCTCTACTTTTCCGAAATTGGGGATTCCAGGGTCTTTCATCCACTAAGCCCCATTGTCAACTAATTTCCTCAAATTCGTTCATAATGTTCAGTGAGTTTTTCACATCTAAACCAATTTTCATGCTAGTATCAGATAACACAATTAATTTCTACATTAAATTCCAAATAAGAAATTTATTTACAAAAAACTCGTTTTTGTACCCACTTTACCCAAAACGAATTTGATTCCCACATCACAAAGATATGAATTGAATTCGTGAATAAATGTCACATCAAGTTAACTACTTGCCTTATGGTTCGTAGGGTCGGATCCGAGGTTGTAAATTGCAAGATTGATGGTGAATCCCCCACTCGTTCTTAGCCTTGTCTCCAAAGAGGGTTCCCAGTGCACTCCAATTGCTCCTTAGGGTATTCTCTCAAAACTTAGGATTAAGATTTGTGTTTTTTTCCGTTTCCCTTTTCTCCCAATTAGGTATTAAATCTAAATCTCGTTTATAGCCTAATGGGCCAAGCCCAAGTGACCTAAAAAACCCCATGTGGACTCGACTATGCCTAAAAATGCCCCGAGACCCATTTACTACCCCCGGAGTACTCTTTTCCGACCATTTCGGTCCACCCGGACTCAACCGTGCACTCAAAATTTGCATCCAAATTAATTTACAAAATTTCTTATCTCACACCTAACTTAGTCTATAACCGACTCCCGGCTGAGATAAGTGAATCCCACGTCACTAATACCCTTATGACGTAAATAATTATTACTATTCACTTAGTAATTTAATTCCCATAAATATTAACCATTTATTCTCCCGATTAATATTTATATACAGATTTACATAATTAATTCCATTAAATTACAACACGTAAGTAATTTTAAAAAAAATTACCCGAATTAATTAATTTTTAAAATGCATAAAAATACGGAGTGTTACATACTCCCCCCTTACAAAGGAATTTCGTCCCCGAAATTAGATCGTACCTGTGGTGAATAACTCTGGATACCACTCGCGCATATCCTCCTCCCGCTCTCAGGTAGAGTCCTCAATGCTATGATGACCCCACTGTACTCTCACTAGTGAAACAACCTTAGATCGCAGCTTGCGCTCACTACGGTCCAGAATAGCTATCGATCTCTCCTCATACGAGATGTCTGACTGTAAGTCAATTTCCTCGAGTGGGACATGCTATAAGGCCCCCTCGCTCCTCCGATATTTCTTCAGCGATGCCACATGGAACACGTCGTGTATCCGCTAAATATGCTCTGGAAAACCCAGTCTATAAGCTACTGGTCCCACCCTCTCAATAATAGGTAAGGGTACCACGTACCTCGGTGCTAATTTACCTTTCTTGCCGAACCTCATCACCCATTTCATAGGGGACACCCGGACCAATACCTGATCTCCAACCTCTAATTCCACATGTCTCCGTGAAGCATTAGCATAACTCTTATGCCTATCCTGAGCTATTCGAATCCGTCCCCAAATTAGCTCTATCTTGGCAGTCGTCTCCTGGACAATCTCTGGCCCCAATAACTTGTTGTCTCCCACTTCTAACCAACAGGCGGGTGAATGACAAGGTCTCCCTTACAGTGCCTCGAACGGTTCCATGCCAATCGTAAACTCGTAAGAGTTATTATACGCGAACTCTACCAAAGGAAGATATCACTCCCATCCTCTCCCAAAGTCTACAATACACATTCTTAGCATGTCTTCCAGCATATGATTTACTCTCTCAGTCTGTCCATCTGTCTATGGATGATAGGCGGTACTCAACTGTAACTCTGTGACCATAGCCTTCTGGAAGCTCTGCCAGAAATGGGCCATAAAAACCTTGTCTCTATCAGACATAATATTAACCGGCACCTCGTGCAGCTTAATTATCTCCGCTATGAATAGCTGCACGTAACGCATCATCTCGAAGTCTGTGTGAATCGGTAAGAAATGAGCTACCTTGGTCAATCGATCCACAATTACCCATATAGAATCGTGACCCCTCTGCGATGTAGGTAACCCGGTAATGAAGCCCATGGAGATGCTCTCCCACTTCCACATGGGAATCTCCAGTGGCTGTAGCATCCCTGGAGGTCTCTGATGATCAACTTTCACGAGCTGACACGTGGTATATTTCGAGACGAACTCTGCTATGTCCCGTTTCATTCCTGCCCACCAATACTACCTCCTCATATCCTGGTACATTTTATCCCCGTCGGGATGTACCGCAAACCTCGAACCATGGGACTCAGTCATAACATCGTGCCTCAAATACTCATCTTTCGGCACAATCAACCTCCCATTAAGGCATAGGCCTCCCTCTGAACTGACCGAATAACCCTCTGCTCCCTCGGCCAGTAGCTGACGTACTCTATCCTGGCAGATCTGGTCCTCCGCATGTGCCCTCACAACCCGCATAATGATCTCAGGAGTGATGGATAAAGCTGATATGCACGCCCTGGAAACATCATCATCATGCCGAAGCTCTCTCAACTTCGCTTTCCAAGCCTCTGAAATCTCCCCTGTAGGCCTCCGGCCCAACGCGTCTGCCGCCACATTAGCCTTACCAGGATGATAATGCATGTCAAACTGATAGTCTTTCACAAATTCTATCCACCACCTATGCCTCATATTCAGATCCTTCTATGTGAAGAGATACTGGAGTGACTTGTGATTCGTGAATAGAGTAAACTGCTCTCCCAGAAGATAGTGCCTCCATATCCTCTAGGCAAAAATGACCAATGCTAACTCTAGGTCGTGAGTGGGGTAATTCCTCTCATGGGGCCTTAGCTTCCTGGACGCATAAGCTATATCCATCTCCTCCTATTGTAGCACACCCCTAAGTCCTTATAAGGATGCGTCAGTGTAGACTCGATACTCCAGTCCTCCCCTCGACAAGGCAAGTACGGATGCAGATGTCAACTTGTCCTTTAACTCATCAAAAGAAAACTGGCAATGATCATTCCAAGTAAAAGGTGCCCCCTTATGAGTCAAATTCGTCAAAGGACCCGTAATTTTGAAAACCCTATAATGAATCGCCTGTAATACCCTGCTAATCCAAGAAAACTAGGAACCTCGGTCGGTGTCGTGGGTTGCCCCCACTCCCTCACCGTTGATACCTTACTCGGATCCACAGCAATAACCCGATCCGACACCACATGACCCAAAACCTGTACCTCCCGTAGACAAAATCCACACTTCTCAAATTTGGCATAAAGCTGGTGGTCTCGTAGTGTCTGTAGAACCATACACAGATGCTCTGCGTGCTCCTCCTCCGTGCGCGAGTAGATCAGAATGCCATCAATGAACACAATAACAAATTGATCGAGATACTCTCTGAAAACTCTGTTCATGAAATCCATGAACACCGTGGGCGCATTAGTGAGCCCGAATGGCATCACCCTGAACACGTAGGATCCATACCGTGATAGGAAAGAGGTATTAGGGACATCCTCCTCTCTAATGCGTAGCTGATGATACCCTGACCTCAGATCAGTCTTTGAGAATTATGCCGCCCCTCTTAACTGGTCAAATAAATCATCGATCCTAGGTAACGGATACTTGTTCCGTATCGTCACCGTCTTCAGTTCCCTGTAGTCTACGCACAACTGAAGTGAACCATCCCGTTTCTTCACAAACAACATCGGCGCACCCCACGACAGCGTACTCCGTCGAATGAAACCCTGACCCAGGAACTACTGAATCTGATCTCTCAGCTCACGCATCTCAGAAGGGGCCATACAGTAAGGTGCTCGAGCAATCGGCCTCGTACCCGGTGCTAAATCAATTACAAACTCGATTTCCCTGCTGGGTGGCAACCCTGGTATTTCCTAAAACACATCCTCGAAGTCCCTCACTACCGGAATCGAATCCAAAGGAACCACCACCTCCTGTGAGGTCTCCTCCTCAATATAATACAAATGCGTGCGTGATCCTCCCTGGGGTAGAGGCATCGCCACTAGGAACATCTCATGTCCCGGAATAGAGAACACGATGGTTCTCTCAAAGCAATCTACTGTCGCCCGATAACCTGACAACCAATCCATACCTAGGATGACATCGTACTCCTCCATATCTAACACTAAGAGGTCCATTGCTAAACTCAGTCTCCCAATCAAAATATCCACCCCTCTACAAATCGAGTGTATCAATGACTCACTACCCACTGGTGACTCTACACACATTCGGAGAATACCCGCGGTCTCTAGCAAACTGGAGACTCTAGAAAATTTAGTTTTAATGAATGAATGTGATGCTCCAGTATCAAAAAGTATCCTACCCTCAAGCCCATGGATAGGAAACATACCCTCAATTACTGCTGAGGTGCTGGTGGAATGGGAACATCCCGGACGTTGTACACACTAGGGGTGCACACAGTTCGGGTTGGTTCGGTTTCACTATTAAACCAGAACCAGAACCGGGGTGGTTCGTTTCTAAGATTTTAGAACCGGAATCGAAACCGATGTTTTTTGGAACCAAACCAATCCGAACCGACGGTTCTTCGATTTTGTTCGGATCGGTTCTCGGTTCTAATCACATTTTTTTAATAAAAAAATTCAAATACATTTCAAAAATATTTTTGCAACTTAAAAACAACATTTGTTCTTACTTAATGTTTTATCATATTAATCCAATATAATTTTCAAGTTGTGTGTTTTATTAAGAAGTTGGAGTTTTTAATCCTACATATAAGTTTTCACATGAAGATAAAATAGCAAGCACAAATTACTGAATCATTTAACGCATATCATTTTAACATCCTTATTGTTCCTTGTTGGGTTTTAACGCATATGTTCAGTTCAGTTGGGTCTTAACCCAAAACCCATAACAGTGAATGCATATGTTCAGTTGTGCCTCGGTTTGATGACCACAAATAGCAAATCAGAGTTTGCTGCTTTACATGAAGATAAAACAAAGAGTTTTTTACATGAACATAAATTCGTGAAGAGATTGACACCGTGAAGATAATTCTGTGAACATAAAATAGAAACAAAAAATTAGAGTTTGATGTCGTGAAAAGATGAGGGCTAAGGCGAGGGTGTGTGGAAGTGAGGGGGTGAGGGGCAAGTGCGTGGCGGCGACAGTGAGCTGTGAGAGGATGAGGGGAGGGGAGGGGAGGGGAGGGGAGGGGATGATGGATGAGTGAATTAGAGAGGTGTGATAGAGACAGAGAAGTCAGCGCTTTATTCTTAGATGGTTAGGGTTACTAAGATTTATATATATACTACATAATAAATAAATAAATAAATAAATAAATAAATGGTTAGAGAAATCTGGTTTCGGTGCCGGTTCCGAATCGGTTCAATTTCGGGTCGGATCGGATTGGTTTTATGGTGGAATCGGGAACCGAACCGAAAGGATCGAGTTTTTTTTAAAACCGAAACCGAACCAATATTAAAAAAAATCGAACTGAACTAAACCAATACAACCGGTTTGGTTCGGTTTATCGGATTTTCGATTTCGTTGTGCACCCCTAGTACACACGCCCATAGTGCATCTGCCCCTGCTGCTATGGGGCTGGTATATCTGGTGCTGCCGGTGGCATCTGACCCTGCTGCCCCTATAGGTCATCCTACTTCTGGCCCCTACCTCTCTGTGGTCATTCTCTCTTAAAATGTCCCGTCTGGCCACAAACAAAACAACGCCTCTGACCGTCTCCCTGTCGTTGGCCCTATTGGCCCTGACGAGGTTGGCCCTGCTGGCCTCCTCCATTGTTCCCTTGGCCCTTTCGGCCCTGAGGAACCTGTTGCTGCTGATTTAGGCCCTACTGGATCGGCTTAAACCCTTGTCCTCCCGGTCGAAAACCTCAAGGCTTAAATTTCTTAGCCTAATTCCCTTGCTGACTGCCAGACTGCTGTTGAACACCACTAGTATCACCACTAACTGCCTTGCCCTACTGGATCGGCTCTCCTCCCTTTTTGCTTCCCTTCGCATGGAAGCAATGATCCTGACAGTGCACTAAAGAGACATTGACGACATCAGTGTACATCACCAACGCTGAATTACCGATCAAATGTTACCTGATCCTCCAGGCTAAGCCATCCATAAACCTTGACTTCTTCCGCTCCTCGTCGCTCACCTCGTTTGGTACAAAATTAGACAAACGGGTGAACTCCTCCTCATAATCGGCCACTAAACGATCACCCTGAACCAACTCGTCGAATTTCTTCCTCATCTCTGCCTCAACTGCCGGTGGGAAGTATTTACGATCAAACCGCACCCAGAAATCAGATATCGTCATCCAGTCCCTCTCTTCGGCGGTGGTAACTGACTCCCACCACTGTAAAGCTTCCCCTGATAGACGAAAAGTAGCAAGCATGTGTTTCTGCACATCGGTACACTCCAGAATGCGCAGATGGCGCTGAATATTCTTCTTCCAGTCACAAGCCTCTACCACATCGGTACTACCCCGAAACTCAGGTGGGTGACCCTTCTGAAAGGTCTCCCTAACTCATTGCTAAGAAGGTGGCCCTACTGGATCCTGAACTGCTGGTGACACTGGAGGTAGTGCCTGGGGCTAAGGAAAATGAGTTGTCATAGCCCTCATCATTGTCTCGACTGCCTGAGCCACTATCACTGCCACCTGAGTAGTGGATATCAACTCGGGTGGGGGTGGGGGTAGCGGTACCTGTGGCTCCTGATGAGATTCTCTTAACTCATCCCTGGCCTCGTCCCTCTCCGCTCGCTGTCTCCTCGGTGGCATCTGAAAATAGATTGAATTGTATAAGTACACAATTTATACAAAAATCTAATAGCAGAAATACGATATCTCAAAAGCAGAAAATGAATCAACAGTCCTAATAATAGGGATCTATGACAAATGAACGCTACGCTGAAACGTAGTAAGCCGCACAGATCCTAAGGACATTAGAACCTGGCTCCGATACCATCTGTGACACCCCGCCTAATTAAACCCCGAGTGATCAGTCCTAAATTAAATTAGAACAGGTTTCTCAGTTGGTTCATTCTTAGCATCACTGTCGACTTTTTAATTACTAACCACCTAAGTGAAAATTGGACTGGTGTCAAGTTTTATCTTTCATTAATTCAATGAAATACTCATGCGGAAACAAAATAATTTAAGCAATCACAATTAACAAAATTCAACCATCCACATCTAAATAATAATCTGACCGAATAAACCATCGGCTAAAATCCAACAAAAGTAAGGACAGATAATAACAATCGCAAAATATCTTAATGAATACTAAATAAAACTGTGAGCCACACGCTCGAGTATCTGATGATAAACCCATACTCTAAGAATAAAAGGAATAGAGGCGTCTATCCAAATCCTGCAACATCCACATATATTGTAGCAACGAATCCCTATAATGAGTCAAGTCTGGTGTCCCTGTGACTGAACACCTAAAAGGTTTTTAAAAAAAATATTTAAAGCAAGGGTTAGAACCCAAAACATTTTGAAAACATTTAGCAAATGTCTAAACTTGCAGTAATAAATATGCATGAATGCTCTTCATATTTTAGTTAGTGTCGTACTCCCTTGAGGACATCCTCACCCCTCCTCTAATGTGCACAACTAACGTCTTAATTAAATTCCCTAGTCATTAATCCCATATTAGATATCCGATATAACCGCTTGCAACTACCCTACTCTAACCGAGTATGCAATAATTATGATTTCTAAGTTATTATTATCATTAACTTAATTAATCATTCCCTTTCTTAAATTCATATAACTTTCACACCCGTTATACACATAATAAAATTCTCAGCCTGTATTAAATTACCCGTATATAATTATTTCATTATATACGTATAACCATATTACAACATTCACACATATGTTTAAATAATAAATAATAATTAATATCCTCCCGAGTAATAACTCACCGGATGTATATTCTCTAAAGTGCTATTCCACTAGGTGTATTCACATAACCTAGCTACCCCAAGTCAAGATCGCTCACAAACTTAGTTAAAATCGTACATAATGGAGGCGGTCATATTCTTTCCCTGAAAGTGATATGACCATCACCCATATAACGGACGCTATGACCTGGGGATATACTCGCCCTAATCCTCAAGCTAGGGGATTCACCCACTACGCGCAACCTCCCCTGATAGCACTAGAGTATGTATATTAATAATATCTGATCACTAATATTTATATGCACACAATATATATATACTATCGAATACCGTATATATAAAAATATAAAATATTCCGACTTTATCGTGTACTAAGTCCTTAACACAAGCCTATACATAATATGTTGAGTTTATGGTCCAACTCTGATTATTAATTAATTTGCACATTAATTAATTAAATTACTTTTGGTGTCGCCCAACCAATATACTCGGACTAGCTCTCATGACCCGAAAATAATATAATACCCGAGTCTAAATCCCCGACCCGAATTAATTATTTTTCATCCATAATTAATTTAAGTGAGTAGTGTCACCCTACTAATACCCCCGGACTTATTTACCTAGTCCGTTATTTTATTTTTTCGAATATTCCCTAAATTCATACTCATTGAGTCGCACTAAATTTTTCCCCCACCCCTCCCAATTATTATTCCCTAATAATTGTGGGTATATAAAGTTTCCTAATTAATTTTCTCCATTAATTAGGTTTGGTGGCAATTAAACAAAGAAAAAAGATCCCACCCAAAACTCCCAAGGCTGAACTATAAAAAATTTCCAGCCATCGATCAATCGATCCCAATCATCGATCGATAGATCGAGCAGGTCTTCATCTTCTCCGACTTCTTGTTTCTTCCATTAACGAATTCCTCTAATCTCCAAACTAGTCTATGGTTCATCTCAAGCTCACACAACATTTTAATCATATGGGAACGTGATTTGGACCTCCCTTAGAACCTTAAACACAAATTAAACTTCACAAATCTCTATTTTTCCGAAATTGGGGATTCCCGGGTCTTTCATTCACTAAGCCCCATTGTCAACAAATTTCCTCAAATTCGTTCATAATGTTCACTGAGTTTTTCAAATCTAAACCAATTTTCATACTAGTATCAGATAACACAATTAATTTCTACATTAAATTCCAAATAAGAAATTTATTTACAAAAATCCCGTTTTTGTACCCACTTTACCCAAAACGAATTTGATTCTCACATCACAAAGATATGAATTGAATAGATGAATAAATGTCACAGAAAGTTAACCACTTGCCTTATGGTTCGTATGGTCTGATCTGAGGTTGTAAATTGCAAGATTGATGGTGAATCCCCCACTCGTTCTTAGCCTTGTCTCCAAAGAGGGTTCCCAGTGCACTCCAACTGCTCCTTACGGTATTCTCTCCAAACTTAGGATTTAGATTTGTGTTTTCTGCCGTTTCCCTTTTCTCCCAATCAGGTATTGGATCTAAATTCCGTTTTTAGCCTAATGGGCCAAACCCGAGTGACCCAAAAACCTCCGTGTGGGCTCGACTATGCCTAAAAATGCCCCGAGACCCATTTACTACCCCCGGGTGCTCTTTTCTGACTATTTCGGGCCATCCGGACTCAACCGTGCTCTCAGAATTTTCATCTAAATTAATTTACAAAATTTCTTATCTCACACCTAACTTAGTCTATAACCGTCTCCCGGCTGAGATATGTGAATCCCACATCACTAATACACTTATGACGTAGATAATTATTACTATTCACTTACTAATTTAATTCCCATAAATATTAACCATTCATTCTCTCAATTAATATTTATATACAGATTTTCATAATTAATTCCATTAAATTACGACACGCAAGTAATTTAAATTTTTTTTTACCTAAATTAATTAATTTTTAAAATGCATAAAAATATGGGGTTTTACAATGGTCCCACCCCCCACCCACCCACACACACACACACACACACACACACACAACTTTAAAAAATATCTTCAAATAAGCCCACGTTGTCTTTTATTTAAGATGGGCCCACTTGGCCTTTAATAAATGAAAACCCTAGTTGTCTCCCACTTTAATGCCAAAATAAAAAACAACTCACTTCAGACAAGTTGGTTTTTTTTCTTTCAAAATCCATTGACTTGCAAAGTGAGTTCCTTTTCTCTCTTTCTAACTTCTCATTAGCACACACGAATTGATTAATAAGTCTAACCGAAACCCACTTTTTTCTAATCTTGCTACTTGTTGTGGAGAACCAGATCTTGCAAAGTGAGTCCCTTCCAAAATTCTTTTTTTGAGTTTTTTTTTTTTTATTTCGTGTATGCGTCTTTAATGTTAATGTTAATAAAAAAAAATCTTACATTTAAGTACTTAACCCCTATATTTGCAAATAGATTTTGAATTATTTTTTACCTTTATTATTTATTTTATTGTAATGGTAAACTAATCTTTTTAATATTAACTTCCAATTTAATCCCTTTTTTCTTACTTGTTTATTGTGATTGCAAATTTAACTATTAAACACTTAAATTTTTTGTAATTACAGATTTTTTTATTTCATATAAATATAAAATCATTCTTAAGAACACCCTAATATTAATCACGAACACATTAATATGATTAAACTTTAACATACAATTGTTCTTAATAAAATGATCTTGGATCTTCATGTTTTCACAATAAATACGTCTAAAAGATAAAAAATAAGACTTACCTTGATCAAGGATCAATCTTGATTAATTGCTCCATCAATCTCCCTTCTTGAAAGAATTACACTCAAAATAGAATCTCAGAGTTTCTCTCCCACCTCAGAAATAGTGTGTTATGAGATGACTCTAGATGGTGTAGAGGTCTCTATTTATAAGAGGAAAAGGGTCGGAATCCTAGTGGAGGTGGGACTCTTTCAAGTCTCCCACTAATGCCACTAACCATCATGTGACTAACGGATAAGGTTTACCCAAATCTTTTAATATCTTTATTTACCACATTCCTAATTAATTGTCTGATATTTATCAAGACCACAATTATGGGAAATTCGGAATTTAATAAAATTGAAATTAAATAATTAATTTCGTTACTTGACATTAATTTCCAACAGTCTCCCACTTGGTCTTAATAATTCGCATAATTAGATTAGGTATCATAAGGTTCACAATCATTGATAAATTTATTTTGCTGAATCAAATGATTCACGGATGCGAGTCATGGCGGTTTCATACTATTCAAGAGCATGGTTCCTTCCATGTACCACAACACCAATGTTTCATGCAACTGAGCCTTTAATATTGGGTATCATAATGGCCTCATAATGTCCTTTTGAATAAGGACTATTTCTGTCAACAACAATTCATAATTATATGCATGCATTCACAAAGGACAGAAATAATTGAAATCAGAAACACTTTTATTGAATTCAAGTAATAGTGTCAAACAACTAAGCCAAATAGCAATCATAATTTTACTAATCGAGATCCATCTCTTTGACAAGTTCCATAAGGTCTTTTGGAGATAGTCCTTTCGTAATAGGATATGCTATGTTATCACTCATACTAATGTGATCAATTGACACTCTTTGTTTCTGAATTTCTTCTTTAACTGATAGGTATTTCATTCAACGTGCTTAGTTACTTTAGGAATACCTAACATTTCTTCATAAAGAAGATTGCAGCGACATTATCATAATATTTCAGCGACTTGATAATAGTGTCGACAACTCCAAGTCCCGAAATGAAGTCACGCTGCCAAAATACATAAGTTGTAGCATCAAGCATGCTACAAACTCAGCTTTCACAATAGTTAATGGATGGATTGTGTTGCACTCCTTCATTATATTGGTTGATAAACCAAAACAAATATTCTTAAGCAAGAGTGAACTTCATACCATCCGTACAAATAGCAAATCTGAGTCACAATAATTGTTCATATTTAAATGAACACATACATCATAAATGTGAGCATATAGTCCTTTAAGTATCTCATTACTTCATACACAACTTTTAAACCCATAAGATTATTTTGATTCTCTACTTTCTAAATATGTGCTTTAATATAGAGAAAATATATAAACTTACTCCCACTGATCTTAAGGTGTATACAAATATACAACGATTCAAAAATAATGATATTATTTATTAAAATACGTCATGTGGGAAACTTATGTTTTATAATTATCTCCTAAACATATACGCATTATTTATAAGACTTCAAAAAGTAATTTTCACATCCACTTCATGTAACTCTCAATCATAATGAGCTACTAATGTCATAGGAATTCCATGTCCTTACATATAATTGAGAAGGTTCATTTATAACCTTTTCTTCATTAATAGTGAAATACTTTACTACAATTTATCTTTATCTCGTTAAACTACCGTTAGTGTCGCGTTTGGTCTTGATGACCCCCTTATACCCGACTTTAGTGCATCAATTATGTAATTCAACGAGATTTCAACCTTAGTTGTAGTCCATTAGTTTCACTTCTTATGACTTTTGAAAATAAAATCAAGTCATTATTTATCCCTATGCCAAATTCATGTTCATGCAGATACACCACATAATCATCGAGGATAGTAGACCTTTTAGGATCTTCTTAATACTATTCCTTATGATTTTATCTACATTTATCTCACGGTGACAATACTATCATTTAGTGGTTGATCATTTATTTTTTCTTTGTTGTTTAGACAATCTAACAACTAAAAGAACAAGGATTCAAGAAGGTTATCGATAATGGGATAAGTACCCTACCTTCCTTTATAACCATATTTCATGATTTTCTACTACCACTAATTTCACCTTTCATAATGAATTTGACTTTAATGCAATAAATACGCGTCAATGACAATTATATGATCTATGTAGGTCCACTTAAGGGAAGTTTCTCATAATCTCCCACTTGGGCCACATAGGTCATCCTTATATTAGACATCGTAATACCTTAAGAGCACAAATCGACTATCAAAATTTGTAAGAGACATTACAAAAATCTTGTCTACGAAAATTATGAAAAAGAGTCTAGATTTAATTTGGTACAAGATTTAAAGAGTTTCATAAAAAAAACGCTACGATTATGATGCAGGATCAAACAAATCTTTAAAGAACTATGTCCAAACTTTATTTTGTACAAAACATCAAAACTAAAATCATAACCCTTGAAAAAAATATACATTAGAAGATTCTTTAGAACATATCCCTCACGATCAAGTCTAGACAAATATTTTCCAAAAGAAATTGAGGGTTTATGAAAACAAATGGTGATTTGATTCCCCGAGAACAAAAGAAAAGAATCTTATTAGCATTTCTAGTTTGTTTTGTAAGAAATCCTTGCATCAAAAGTAAATACTTTATATAACACAGTAAGTATAACTTGAAAACTCTACTGAGATGAAAAACTCATTTCAAATCATAAAAGATACATATTATCTTTATCATTATTAGTCCGAGTGTTCAACATGTAAACAAACTTAATTTGTTTAACCAAATTAAATATGAATTTTTTAGAGAAATAAAATGGGATACAATACTATGTGATAAGATAATGAGATAAATTGCTCACTTCATTAATGCTTTGATTTAACAACACACACATCGATTACATGATAAATTGAGTGCATAACCGTGAGTTTTGTCAGTAGTAATTGTTGATACCAAAATTAGTATGCTGATATGGACGAATAATAAGAAGACACGTGTCAATCTATGTGGCACAATAGCAACGAGGAAGTTTATTCCCCAGACCTAGTCATACTAACTCCGAGCAACAGGTGTACTTCGAGGAACTCCAGCTCTCCGAGGAACTCCAGCACTCCGAGGAACTCTTGAACGACGAGCAATTAAGGCGGTTCGAGCTGCATCTCGACCACAACATTGATTGCCAGATAATCAACAGTTCAACTATTCATTGAATTCTTATCATCTTGACGCACACGCTTGAAGAGCATTAAATGAATTACCCTTTCATATGTATATCATTTAATGTATCACCCTTTCAGATTATAGCCTCGAGGCTATAAATACATTGTATTACCCTCATTCAAAGGGACCGGAATTTCTTGATAGTACTTGTAATCAAGAATTCCCAAACACTCAGCAATAACATAACAGTGGGCGTAGGCCATTCATATAAGGCTGAACCACTTTAAAATCTTTTGTCTCATTTATTTATCTATGATTGAATAATTAGAGTAATCTAATTTTTTACATCAACAGATTGGCGCCGTCTGTGGGAAATGACTGTTGTTATCGTTTTTCACCAAAAATCATTCATCATCAATGGCAGATAATCCAGAATCCAGCAATCGAAATACTGGGAATGCTGGAAATCTTCCAAATCCTTATGCACCTCCAGATCTGGCTGGAATTATGATGAATCTGGCTCAAGGACAAACTGCCATGCAGGAAACCATGCGACAACTCATACAAACCCTCCACGGTGTTGCACCTGCACATTTGGGACAGCGGAGTGATCAGAGGCAAACCTATTTACCTTCTTCACGATCCAGGCGTACAGAGACGTATCATAATGAGGAATCTGATGATTTCTCCTATCAACCTGGGCAAACTTCATCAATACGGGCCACAGATATTGAGCAACGTGTTATTCTCTCTCCAGAGAGGACCAGTGCCTTGGAAAGACTGAGCAGAGTGTCTCCTTTCAGTCGATTAGCCCCTAGGAGGAATAGGAGTCCACCTAGAGCCATGTCGAGGAGTTTTCGATAACCATCAGATCTAAGAGAAGGATCAGCACAATCACGACCAGTTGATCGTTAAGATAAATCTCAGGAGGCCACGACAGAGCAATCAATTGTTCGAACTAATAGGCCCGAGGAAGGAAATCATGCATGGAAAGGTTCCATTCAGCGGTTGGAGGATAGATTGGGAGAAATGGCTAAGGCGAGGAATCCCCTACAACGACCTTTGGTTCAAGGGACACCCTTTGTACAGGCCATTGTGGATTTTCCTACACCGTCGAAATTTAAAACACTTGTGGTGACCCCCAAATATGATGGAAAAACAGATCTTGTTCTTCACATAGGGCAGTATCAAGCTGCCACTGACATCTATGTTGTCCCCGACGAGATGAGATGCAGAGCATTCTCAGGAACTCTAACTGGATCTGCCCAGATATGGTACAATAATCTTCCTCGGGGTAAGATTTCAACTTTCTTTCAGTTGGACGAGTTGTTCATTAGCAATTTCTGTTTTGGAGCAAAGCCAGTAAAACGAGTAGCGCATTTGTTAAGTATTAGACAAAAATCTGGTGAAAGTACTAGAGATTACATAACTCGTTTCAATAACGAGAAGCTGGAAGTCATAGATTATGAAGAGAAGACAGCAATCACCGCCTTGATGAGTGGGTTGTTGCCTAACAAGTTGTATTACACTTTGGCTAAAGATGCACCTACAACTATGTCAGAGTTGATGGCAAAAGCGGCCAAAATCATGAATGCAGAGGAGGCTATGGCTGCGAAGAAGAATTTAAATAAAGAAACTAAGGAGGAAGTCGACAAATCTGAGAAGAAGAGTATTTAGTCCCGAAGAGAATCAAGCTATAAGAGAGGAGGTCGAGAAGCTCCAGAAAGCCCAATTCATTGAAGATGTGAAATATCCAGATTGGTTAGCAAATGTGGTGATGGTAAAAAAGAAGAACAATAAATGGAGAATATGTGTTGATTTCACCGATCTCAACAAGGCATGCCCAAAGGATCACTTTCCATTGCCCAGAATTGATCAACTAGTGAATGCTACCTCGGGACACGAGCTGCTCAACTTTATGGATGCTTACTCTGGTTACAACCAGATCAAAATGAAACCTGAAAATAGGGAAAGTACTTCTTTTATTACCCCTAGGGGAACTTATTGTTATAATGTTATGCCTTTTGGTTTGAAAAATGTAGGAGCGACATACTAGCGGCTGATGAACAAGGTTTTTGCCGAACAAATCAGTTGCAACATGGAAGTCTATGTCGATGATATGCTGACAAAGAGCAAGAAAGTTATTGATCATCTAGTTGACTTAAATTAGACCTTTGATCAACTGGATAAATACCAAATGAAGCTCAACCCGACGAAGTGCACATTTTGAGTACGAGAAGGAATGTTCCTCGGGTACATTGTCAACCAGCGAGGCATTGAAGCGAATCCAGAAAAGATCAAAGCTCTTTTAGGGCTGCGATCTCCAACGACGAAGAAAGAAGTGCAGAGTCTTATAGGACGAGTTGCAACGCTCAACAGATTTGTATCCCGAGAAACTGATCGATGCCTTCCATTCTTCAAAACACTTCGAAAAACTTTCGAGTGGAATGATGAATGTGAAAAAGCCTTTCAAGACTTGAAGAAATATTTGGGAGAACCTCCACTGTTGTCCAGGCCAGTAACGGGAGAAAAATTGTACTTATATCTGTGGCAGTATCAGAGAATGCAGTCAGCTCGACATTGATCAGAATGGAGAATGGAATCCAGAAGTCAATTTATTACACCAGTAAGGCTTTCCGAGGTGCAGAGATCAGGTACTCAAGGTTGGAAAAATTGGCATTGGTGTTAATTGAGGCAAGTAGAAGAATGAGGCCATATTTTCAGGCCCATACCATCATCGTGTATACCGACATGCCATTGAGACAAGCCCTTCATAAGCCAGAAAAATCAGGGAAACTGATGTACTGGGCAATAGAGCTCAGTGAATATGATATTGTGTATGAACCCAGATTATCACTAAAAGGGCAAGCTGCAGCAGATTTTATAGCAGAGTTTACTTATCCTGATACCCCCGAGGAACAAAAGTTACCCGTTGATCAACCTGTGGATGTTACAGGATCATCAAACACAAGCCCAGACCAACTCCGGTTGGTAAAAGGTCTTGTGGATGTTGAAAGATCATCAAATTCGAGCTCAGACCAACTACGGTTGGTAAAAGGCCGAGAAGAGATGATCGACGAGGAGCGAAAAATATCAGGGGAGGATGAAAGCAAACAACAAATACTTCACCGAGGAATCTTGTCAGAAAAGAAATTTGAAGACGAGTTACCTACATGGAAATTATATGTAGATGGGTCATCTTGCACAACAGGTTGTGGAGGAGGGATTGTTTTAAACACCCCAGACGAGATTGACATGGAATACGCCCTGCGATTCCAATTCAAAAATTCCAATAATGAGACGGAGTATGAGTCCATGATAGCAGGTCTTAAGTTAGCAAAGAATATGGAAGCGCAACAAGTGGTGGTATTCAGTGATTCTCAATTAATTGTGAATCAGATGATGGGAACATATGCAGTTAAAGGAGAATCAATGGTCAATGTATCATGCAAAGGTGATGGAGTTATTGGCAGAATTTGAAACCATTCAATTGATCAGAATACCAAGAACGGAAAATGCACAAGCAGACGCACTATCCCAACTAGCATCAGCTACTCGTACCGAGCTGCGAAGAATGATACCAATTGAAGTATTAGAAAGTCGGAGCATAGATGAAGACCTGACGATGAATATTATTACCCTTGATTTAGAACAATCTTGGATGGATCCCATCAGGGCATATATTGAGGAGGGAGAATTACCGGAGGATAGCTCGTTGCCAAGAAATTGAAGTTTAAAGCTGCTCGGTATGTACTAATTAATGGTGTTTTGTATAGACGAGGAATTATGGCAGGATTGCAAAGATGTGTACATACCTCCGAGATGAAAGAATTGATTGAAGAGATCCATGAAAGGTCCTGTGGAGCCCATGTAGCAGGTCGGACACTTTTGCAAACGGTGATGACGCAGGGATACTACTGGTCGACGATGAGAACTGATTGTATAGCTTACGCCAAGAAATGTGACAAGTGCCAACACTTTTCCTCCATCCGAAGAACTCCACAAGCATTGTTGACACCCATCACTTCCCCTTGGCCATTTTCCATGTGGGAATTGATTTGGTTGGACCACTGCCGACGACCCGAGGAAGATTCAAATACCTCGTCGTTGCCATCATCACAGACCATGCCTTCATCACAGACCATGGAACACAATTTGATAACGAGGAGTTTGCATCTTATTGTCATCAATCAAACATTTTAAAGATTCATTCAGCACTAGGCCATCCTTAGAGCAATGGACAAACTGAAGTGACGAACAGAACATTACTAAATGGTTTGAAGAAGAGGCTAAGTGAGGCTAAAGCTAATTGGATTAATGAGCTACAGTCAGTATTATGGGCTTACCGAATAACTCCCTGAGCAGCAACTGGAGAATCACCATATATGCTGGCATTTGGAAGTGAGGCTGTAATACCTGTTGAGTTGGGTCTTCCAACACACAGAGTGCTGAATTTCAATTCCCCAGTCAGCGACTTAATGAGAAGATTGGATTTGAATATTCTCGAGGAGATTAGAGAAGAGGCAGCCATTAGGAATGCTGCTTACCAACAACGAACAGCTTTGTTCTACAACAAGAAGGTGAAGAAATTACGTGCTGAAGAAGGTCATTCAGAAGCACAATAAGTTGGAAGAAGAAAATGATGATGTTTCGCCATCTTCTTTCTTTTATTGAAAGTTTTTCGAGGAATACTAGTGTGCAACACTACGCTGTTCAGCAATAAAAGCAACACCGATAGTTCAAACCCAGATTAACTCCGGTTGGTAAAAGGGCGAGAACACCCCATACTCCTTTGGTTAGGAGGCGTACATTAGCTCAGACCAACTCCGGTTGGTAAAAGAGTTAGTGGACATGATAGTTCGAACTCAGATCAACTCCGGTTGGTAAAAGAGCGAGAACACGATAGTTCGAACCCAGATCAACTCCGATTGGTAAAAGGGCGAGAACACCCCATACTCCTTTGGTTAGGAGGCGTACATTAGCTCAGACCAACTCCGGTTGGTAAAAGAGTTAGTGGACATGATAGTTCGAACTCAGACCAACTCTGGTTGGTAAAAGAGCGAGAACACGATAGTTCGGACCCAGACCAACTCCGGTTGGTAAAAGGGCGAGAACACATACTCCTTTGGTTAGGAGGCGTACATTAGCTCAGACCAACTCCGGTTGGTAAAAGAGTTAGTGGACATGATAGTTCGAACTCAGACCAACTCCGGTTGGTAAAAGAGCGAGAACACGATAGTTCGGACCCAGACCAACTCCGGTTGGTAAAAGGGCGAGAACACATACTCCTTTGGTTAGGAGGCATACATTAGCTCAGACCAACTCCGGTTGGTAAAAGAGTTAGTGGACATGATACAAGATATGCTCTCAAATGCCAACTTATGTTGGTCGGGAGGTAAGATTATTATAGAAAATACAAAAGCTCCTCGTAAAACAAAATATTCCAAACTGAACCAAGTATGGTTGGTCGGGGATCAAAACCCACTAACTGTAGTTGGTCGACGAGGAGAAAATATTCCAAATTGTACCAAGTATAGCTGGTCGGGGATAAAAACCCATTAACTATGATTGGTCGACGAGCACAATTTAACAACCTTGGTTGGTTGGAAAAAATTTCAACATTTTTATACTCATTACTTTATTATTAAGTGATCGAGCAACATTACTAATACTTTTAACTTTTTATTACTAAGTTGGTCAATGAACCACACAATATTGTTATGCAAGCACAAATATAAAGTGTTTGACAGATACAAGACAATAGCAATACAAATTTGCGAACAAAAATGAAATTCTTTCATTAATTTCAAAATGAATTACACAAGTTTATTACATTGATATTAAATTGTGTACTAACTATTACATCAGAACCTCCTATTCTACTGGTCTTTTCCCTGTTACTTTTGAAACAGGTTCCTCGCCAGCAGGAGGATCATCCAAAGCATAAGGGGAGTTTATGAAGTTAAAATCTTTCAGCATTCTGATGTTCATCACAAATGGTTTGTACGAGCAGCTCTTGCTCGTCCCCGAGCAGGAGGTTTCTCTTCAAGACTCATGATCTTCTCGGACATCTCAGCCAAGGCCTGGTTCTTTGCCATTAGTTGGAAGGCTTGATTCTCCAAAGCAGATTGAGTTCTCTGTTCTTCGACAGTTACCCGAGCAGCTCTTGCTCGTCCCAGAGCAGCTCTTGCTCGTCCCCGAACAGAGGTAGAAGTCAAAATCAGCATCTACAGCACTGAGATCTTTGCTACTACTGTCTCGACGAATAATGAAGCAGGAAGAAGATCTTACAAGAAAAAGGGAGATCTATTGACGGCGACTAAAAGGACAAAAAGCGCACGAAGATCGAAGCGCTTATAAAAACTCAAAAAGGCGGATTCTACGAATTTGGAAGGACATGCGAACACGGAGAAAATGCTCCTAAAAGCCAGGAAAGTCATTTAATATTGCCACATACCGAGAAAGAATGTTCCATACTCCTCAAAGTTTGAAATATGAAACATTGGGGGCTTCTGTTGATACTAAAATTAGTATGCTGATATGGACGAATAATAAGAAGACACGTGTCAATCTATGTGGCACAATAGCAACGAGGAAGTTTATTCCCCCGACCTAGTCATACTCACTCCGAGCAACAGGTGTACTCCGAGGAACTCCAGCTCTCCGAGGAACTCCAGCACTCCGAGGAACTCTTGAACGACGAGCAATTAAGGCGGTTCGAGCTGCATCTCGACCACAGCATTGATTGCCAGATAATCAACAGTTCAACTATTCATTGAATGCTTATCATCTTGACTCACACGCTTGAAGAGCATTAAATGAATTACCCTTTCATATGTATATCATTTAATGTATCACCCTTTCAGATTATAGCCTCAAGGCTATAAATACATTGTATTACCCTCATTCAAAGGGACCGGAATTTCTTGATAGTACTTGTAATCGAGAATTCCCAAACACTCAGCAATAACATAATAGTGGACGTAGGCCATTCATATAAGGCTGAACCACTTTAAAATATTTTGTCTCATTTATTTATCTGTGATTGAATAATTTGAGTAATCTAATTTTTTACATCAACAGTAACCGTGAAATATCGATTATATGATGCTTGTAGATTACTTTATTGGGTATAATGTTATTTCACTATATTGTACACGACATTTGTGCAAAACTTATTTTCACATACTATAATAATGTATGTGATCTATGATGTTCATTCAATCACTCAAAATTGATTCCCTGTAAGGAATAACCTTGCTTGAAGAAATAAACTCAATATACCCCATTAATATCCTTACAATTATAAGCATCATGAGTTACTACTACCATCATCTTTACATTTAATATTCATTGCCATTCTAGTTGGGTCACTGTAGTGACTACCAAACATTTCATAATATGAATATTACATTACGTAAAGACTTACATACACAAGTAAATAAATTTTTCACTTATTTTCATTAAATATCGCATGATCAATAAGCTAAATTATTCATGTTTATGGTTTTCATAAACTTAATTGGTGATATGATAGTGAAAGAAACTATGGCATCTGTGTTTGACGACCATTATTACCTTCCCAAAATATATATCACCACTAACATTTTGTTCAATTATTGTAATCACAATAAATGAATAAACAATAATATGTATGCAACATCATAAAGTATCATCATCCTAGCATTCAATATCATACATGGACCCGTAGGCAACCAAAATATGCATGATATTAATGCATTAGTACAATATTTATATCTTCTGGTATGGAGCACTTTAATGAACACCAAACCTTAAAGATACGCATACATGTTCAAAATCCTCGTAATACATGAATAATTATATTATTGTCTATTCCCTAACTTGAAATTCACGAAAAATTAGACATAATGTGAAAATCAAATAGACAAGAGTTTACATGAGATATTACACAATAATAGTAAATGGAAGACATAAATCATTTACTTTCGCTTCATCACTTATGTATGAGTAACAAATCAGAAATATTGACCCAAATCATTCATGGTCATACTAATGCACAATACGGTTATAATCACAATTATCATACTAGTGGCATATGTAAATATGACTTTTTAACATTGATGTCAATTATTTAACATTTGCAAAAATTCCAATGTTTATTTGATTCAAATATCAGCATGTGTTGCGCTTCAATTTAACCTTATACAAACAATAGGATAATCTGAAATGACTACAAGTATAATATCTTCACATGTAATCTTAGCCTGTATTTGGCATTTTATTAAACTGAATGAATACTTACTTATGAGTCTCAAAATTTGCAAGTCATGCATTTAAATATGCATACATGCAACGAAATCATAAATCTAGTATCCGCACATATGAATTGTAGCATGTGTTTGGCATTTAATTCAACTTAATGGGAGTACTAGCATTAGAATAAACAATAATTCTGATTTTCAACCACATGAATCGTTGGCCTGTGTTTGGCATGAGACTCATTAAAACACGAATATCATAATATTCAACAATATGAATCATTGGCTTGTGTTTGGCACGAGACTCATCAAAATATGAATATTAACAATAACGCAAGTCTTATATCCTACCATATGAAATGTGTTGGCGTGTGTTTCGCACGAATATTCAACTAAAAAAGGATCATTAGAGCAAGGTTTTATCACAGTTCTATATAAAACATACATGAAATATGGGAAAACTTAAATTTTTCTAAAAAATGAGTTAGCATCATGGAACTGTGGGAAATTACTCCAGAATCTCAAATATTCGACGGAATTCAAAAATATTTTTTCTGGAAGTCAGAAACATTATTTATGCAAAATCAATGCCCCCAAAAATATTATACTCAAAACTTAATGTATAATTAATGGTCCAAATATAGATGCATACATAACAATCAAATATTTACGATTATAGATTAAGACACTTTTATGTCTTCCCCATCCAACACCATATAAATATTATTATCTAAACATCAATTCATAATTACATTAGGACCTTTGGGCTACCAATTATAGATTATGCATAATAACCTAATATATCGAAATGCTATTGTCAAACACATAATCATACATCTAACATTCAAAATTTTATATTGAACCCTTTCTTCAATACCAAATAATACATAAGATGAATATTAGAACAATCATGAACATTAAAAACAACCCCTGTGGTGGAAAAATACATAATATTTGGGAAAATCGTAATTTTTGCCAAAAATAGAAAATTTTAGTTAGCACCACAGAGATGTAGATAATTACTCCAGGATCTCAAAACAATTTACGAAATTCAAAAATCAATTTTCTGGAGTGAGATATTGACGTCAATATTATTACCAAAAACGACAAAAACGCAATTTTAAGGGTCTTAACGACGTCAAAACGCAAAAGTAAGGTGGTGTCCATTGTATACAATAGGTTTTGTTTATTTCGACGTTTCCAGTCGACCATGTCAGTTTCGTAAAATTCCGAGCAAGTTTTGACCTTTCATTCTCACCAGTGAGTATTGGCGACAGATGAAAAAACGTCACAGAAAATCTCAGACACACTTTAAGAGCAGATTTAATGACAAAAATAAGACGTCGCAAAAGGTCTCAGGCACAAAAGCAATTTAATGACATAAATAAAAATGTCGCAGAAAGTCTCAGGTACATATTTCATTATAGACGAACATCAATAAGGAAAATCATGAGATCTTAAACCTAGCTCTGATACCACATATAAAATCATTCTTAAGAACACCCTAATATTAATCACGAACACATTAATATGATTAAACTTTAACATACAATTGTTCTTAATAAAAGGATCTTGGACCTTCATGTTTTCACAATAAATACGTCTAAAAGATAGAAAATAAGACTTACCTTGATCAAGGATCAATCTTGATTAATTGCTCCATCAATCTCCCTTCTTGAAAGAATTACACTCAAAATATAATCTCGGAGTTTCTCTCCCACCTCAGAAATAGTGTGTTATGAGATGACTCTAGATGGTGTAGAGGTCTCTATTTATAAGAGGAAGAGGGCCGGAATCCTAGTGGAGGTGGGACTCTTTCAAGTCTCCCACTAATGCCACTAACCATCATGTGACTAACGGATAAGGTTTACCCAAATCTTTAATATCTTTATTTATCACATTCCTAATTAATTATCTGATATTTATCAAGACCACAATTATGGGAAATTCGGAATTTAATAAAATTGAAATTAAATAATTAATTTCGTTACTTGACATTAATTTCCAACAGTAAATTGATAATAAATAATAATGTTAAAAAATATGTCAATTTATAAAGTACCCATTTTTGTTTAATTACTAATTAGACTTCTTATTTTGAATGACATAATTATGGGAAAATCACATAGGATTGATTCATTCTTCAAGAGAAAGCATATTGAAAGCGTAAAGGTTGACACATCTTTGCCTACTCCTGAGCTTAATGTTGAAACTTCAATACCCAAAATACCTTAAATATACACTCTTAAATCACCAAGAATTAAAGTAACCGAATTTGATATTAATAATTGGGAGCATGATCTAGGAAAATGTATTGACATATGGAGATATCCTGAAAAAACAATTAATGAAGCTCGACTTGCATATATTAGTAAATGTCCATATCAATGCATTTTTCTGGAGTAACCTTTCCCTAAACATGAAAAGCATCCTCGTCATTTCCAAGCATCGTGGTTTAATATATATCCATTATGGTTAGAGTATTCCCCTTCAAAGATGTCCCATTTTGTCTACCTTGCTATCTCTTTAACAAAGCAGGTGTGCAACATGGACAAAGTACGTTAGCAAAGGATGAATTTAATTCTTGAAAAAAATCAGGAATGAGAAGGATTGTGCATTTTTGAATCATATTGGAAAACATCCAGATTCATTACATAAAATTGCTCAACAATCATGCGATGATCTAATGAACCAGTCACAGCATATTCAGCGTGTTCTTGTGAAACATACTTCTGAACAAGTTGCAAACAATCAATTGTGACTCAAAGTTTCAATTGATTCAATTTTTTATCTTATATTTCAAGGTATGGCTGTGAGAGGTCGAGATGAAAGAAAAACATCTAAAAATCGTGAGAATTTTATTGAACTCATACACGCTTTTGCCGAGTACAATGTAGATATGGAAAATGTTGTGCTGGGAAATGCTCCTCAAAATGCTTTATATATACCGTCTCAAGTTCATAAGGAGATTTTACTTGTTTGATCTGTGAAAATCAGAAAGGTAATTTGTGGGGAAAGTGGTGATTTCAAGGTTTGTATCCTTGTTGATGAAGCTCGAGACCAAACAAAAAGGGAAGAGATGGCCATTGTTTTGAGATTTGTTGATAAAAATGGTCTCATTTTGGAGGCTTTGTCCTCGTACATGTATCAGATATAAAAGTTGAAACTCTAAATAATGAGATATTTTCTACTCTTTCTCGGCATAATCTTGACATTCACAGCATTAGAGGTCAAGGTTATAATGGTGCCAATAATATGCGAGGTAAATGGAATGGATTGCAAGCCTTGGTTGCTAATGAATGTCCGTATGCATATTATGTCCATTGTTTTGGTCATCACTTTCAATTGGAATTAGTTGTGAAATCTCAATCAGTTATCAACGCACATACGGTTTTATCAAAATTGAATTTCATCGTAAATATTGTGGATACTTATTTTAAATGTACCAATGAATTAAAAACAGTCCAAGCTTCTGATATTGCCTATTTGATTTCCATTGAAGAGCTTTAGACGGGGACATGGATGAATCAAATTGGTAATTTATAGAGGGCTAGAGATACACGATGGCATTATCACCTTGGATCTCTTTCTATCTTAATAAAGATGTTGAGTACAACTTGTTAAGTTTTATTGAACATCATTGATGATGGGGAATGGGATCAACATGGAGATGTAAATTTAGCTTATAATTCCTTAACTTCTTTCGAGTTTGTGTTCATCATCTTATGAAAGATATTTTGGAAATCACTGATGTACTTTCTCAAGCTTTGCAACGTAAGACTCAAGACATTCTGAATGTTATGCATCTTATGAAGACCACAAAGAGGCTCATTCAGAAGTTAAGAGATGAAGGATGCGATGAGTTTATTATTAAGGTGAAGTCTTTTTGTGAAAAGCATACTGTAGATGTCCCAAATTTGAATATTTTATATCTTAGAAGACAAGATCGAGTGCAACATCAACAAGATAAATTTACACTTCTTGCGATTTATCGGATAAATATATTTACAACCACAACAGATTCTCAGTTGCAAGAGCTAAACAGTAGGTTTAGTGATCATATAATGAGGCTACTCATGCTTAGCTCCGCGTTGGATCCTCAAAATAGTTATACATCTTTCAGTATTGATGATATTTCCAACTTATGGATGAATTTTACCTTAAAGACTTCACTGAGCATGAGAAAGATGACTTAAGGGTTCAATTGAAATATTACGAGGTTGATGTACTTCAGCATCCATAGTTTCAACAGTTGTCCACCCTTTTCGATCTATGTCAGTGGTTGGTGAAAACTAGAAAGTCTACAATGTATCCACTAATCGATAGATTGATCAAGCTTGTTCTAACTCTTTCCATTTTCACTGTAACCACAAAACGTGTTTTTTCTTCTATGAGTCACGTCAAATCTGAACTTCGAAACAAGATGGAGGATGAATATTTGACAAATTCTCTTATTCTCTACTTTGAAAAGGAAATTGCGAAAGAGTTCAATACATATTCAATCATTGATGGATTTTAGGATTTAAATACACGTCGACTACAGTTTTGATATAGCTTTGATATGTTTTACGAAGAATTTTTTAGTTAATTTTTGTTGTTTTGTCAAAGTTACTTATATAATTGCCTAATATTTTCTCTAGTTAAGATATTCATTATATACCTTCTAATGGTGAAATTTTCTACTTTGTGATACATATATCTTATATTCCAATAAAAAAAATTCTCTTATTTAATTCTTGCCGCCCAAAAAAAAATCCTGGCTTCGTCCCTAGGCAATGTGACGCTATTTGTAACCTAAAAAAATCAGAGTCAAACTTAAACATATGGAATCAAACTTGTGACATCAAAGTGAAACTCTTATGTCAATTTTTCAACAATCTATTTTTTTATTATTTTTATACTAAGGGTCTGTGCACTTTAGTCTTTTCTAGAATTTTAACGAAAAGCGACCGTGTGCATGTCGCATGCTAGGTAAAATATCATTGATGAGATATGATTTATGCGTAACTAATACCTAATGTAATTGTAAATCAACTTATTTAAATCCTAATCGACCATAAGTTATACTGATAAAAAATAATCACCACCACCAAGAGCCAACAAGATAGAAACAGAAACACAACAATCCAAAACCAAATCAATCAAAATTTGAATTGTCATTTAGAAGAAGAAAAATGTATGCCTCTAATATGCGGATTAGATCAGAACGATATGAAACAAAATCGTGAATCAAAATTTGAATATGTGAATAGTAGAATAGTTTTTTAGGCTTTAATATCATTCTTAAGGTTTTATGGGCAATAATCTCATGTATTTTTTAAATTGTATTAAGTCTTATAATTGTCCAAATATAATCACCCATAACCACCTCGAACTGTCTCATAATTGTCGCAATCATCCCATGTATTTCATACTTGTTACAAAATTACCAAAAACTTAAACAACTTAGGATCGACCATAAATAAATCTTTGAAATAAGATTAAACACGTGTTTTCATAGTTGAATCTCGAATTTCAAAATCGTTGAAACTAAATGAAGGCTTCAAATCGACTTGAAATTGTTGAAATCAACAAATGAAACCAATCGATTCAAATTTCAAAATCATTGAAACTAATAGAAATCGACTAAAAATCGAATGCCAAGATGAAATCTAAACCCAAATCAAACCACTAAATCGAAATCGAGCGGCACCAAAATCAAATTCCCTAAAATACCATTTAAATCCATATTGCACACTTCTATTCCTGTGTATTCTCTCTCTCTCACGGAGAGAAAGAGATGACAGTTTTGAGGAAGGTGGTGACAAAGTTGGGGCTTTTAATTTTATTTCTTTTTTGTTAGAATTTTTTAGACCAATATAAGATGATGTCTGGAAAAAAAAATTAGGGTTAAATATTTTGTTGAGTTTGTCTATAATCATAATAAGTCTAGTTTTGTCTATTTTTTGTTTATTTTAACTTACTAGGGTATATTACTCTTTTAACTTATTTTATTAGCAAAAAAATGTAAGGCGTAACCGGCCATTAATATGAGCAGTGATACCTGTTGAGTAAAATAGTTCGGTAGACAACCCATTGTAGCATGCAACACGAGAAGAGTTTAAGCTAATGATGCATAATTCTCATAAAAGATTGACAAAAATAATCCAATTTTTTGTTCATTTTGTGTAAACCTTCAAATTTTAATGCATAATTTGACTTACCCCTCATTTTGATAAACCTTGACTTTTTGCTCCCAACATAAGGAGTTAAGTCTAATTTGACATTATAAACAAGGGTCAAAGTCAAATAAACACGAGTTAACCTCCTATTTTTATGCAATATATTGAGATAACCTCCTCATACAGAGAGCTATATAAAAAAAATTAGCAAAGTGAGGATTAAATTAAATATCACGTTAAAAAATGGGACTTAAAAAGTAAAAAAATCCCCTTTTTCCAAATGAGGAACAGCAAGCTTCCATTAAAATTGACAACTAGATCAACTTAGTACAAAATTAGTATTTTAAAACTCTTAGCCTACAGACCCTACATTTTTAAACATTTAATTTGCAGTCCTTGTTAAATTTTGGATGTAAATATCACCACGGTATGCAAAAAAAATTGTTTCACGAATTGTACAGTATCAGCATATATTTGATTGAGATGGATTGAATTATCTTTTTCATGTCAAGCATACAAGTGTAATTTGGTGGTATTGACTAAAGTCCAAAAAAAGATTGATTAATTAAAAATCATGGAATTTTCACTGAAAGGCCTGCTTGTTTGGTAATATTTTCTAACATGAAATCTTCCATGTTTTTCAATTTTGTTGTTTTTTATTGCCCTTTTTTTCTTGAATTTTTTTTAGGTTTACCTAACGTACAACCCGCTAATGCACCTTTCACATTCTCTATGGAAAAAAAAAACTCTTTGGCCTACTTGATATGAAAGTAGGAAAATGCAAATGATTCTAGGACAAATAATTCTAAGACAAATCAATATTTTTCAACATGTGTTTGATACAAATTGAAAAATCATCAATTTTCTTCATTTTCTATCAAACACAAGCTCGAAAGTAAAAATAAATGTGAAAAATTTGTTTACAGAATATATATATATATATATATAATAAAGTAGGATATGGATGGGGGTTTTGTCATGCATGATAAACATGCATGATATTTTATGTGTATATGAAATATATTAAATATACAAAATAGTCAAATGTACAAAATATATACATATTCGGTATATATTAAATATACGAAATATATGCAATATACAAAATATGTATATATACTAAAATATATGACATATATAAATGTACGGAATATAAAAATATTAAATATACGCACTATACATATATAAGAAATATATAAATATATGGAATATATTAAATATACGAAATATATACATGTATGAAATACACAAAATATATAAATACACTAAAATATATGAAGTATATGAATGTACAAAATATATAAATATACAAAATATATACATAAATGAAATATACGCAATATACATATATACTAAAATATATGGAATATATAAATATATGAAATATACTAAAATATATGAAATATACGAAACATATATATATATATATATAAAGTTTTAAAAAAAAAATTGTCTTTAAGTGATTTCTCACCCAAAGATGGCAAAGAAAAACCTAACGCCCCCAAAGAATTGGTTTCCACCTTAAGGTGGCAAATTGTGCTTACGGGTGTTGTACATGAAAAACAAATTCCAAAACAAATTTAGACTATCAAATGACCAGAAAGTTGAAAAATTCCCCAGAATTAAAGTTGTATCAAATAGGCCTTCGGGAGTAAGAAAATTTTCAGCCTTGAAAATACCTTTCAGACTCCTATCAAACACCCTCAAAAATCTTCACATTTGAGATGGGGATATGTGTAATGCTCTATACCATGTGTTGTGAATATCATGTGATTGAGACATTACAGTTTTAAATTTGACTTAATGATTTTTTGAGTAGGAGAATCTTAATAAAAAATTTGTGTTGATTCCAAACTGAGCTTAGGAGACAAGAAGGTAATTGATGAATTGTTGAAGTCAACATTGAGTCGGTGAGCATTTCACTAGGTAGAAATAGCTTAAAACTATCATAGGGGAAAAGGACCCCTCCATGGCCCGGTACCACACCATTAAAAACACACTTCTTGTGAGAAAGAGAAGCTCTAATTGCCATGTGTTTCTTGTGAAGTTGAAAATCCTCGTGTTCTTCATATACACAATAAACCCCTACTGTTGATTTAATCCAACACGTGACATATGATATGAGCTGAATTCCAGTAACAGAGTGACAAGGCTTTGCTTGAGATGCACTCATTTCATGGGATACACAAAAATCTATTAAGATAATTCCAAATCCCCCACACCCACCAAACCCCCCTTACATTTCTCAATAAAATAGTAATAACCTCCTACACCTTTAGCCATTTACATTTCTCATTCGTGCAATCAATTCTTCCTGCACATTTATTCCAAATCAATCAATACACATGTAAATAAAGAAATCAGAAGAGAGGAATCAATATTTGCTCGTTCTCTTCTAAAAGGGCTCCATCATGATTCATGGCAAAAACTAGTTCATATAAAAGGTTCGTTTGATAAGCAAGTTGGAAAAAGATTGAAAAGAAAGTTCATTTGTATGACAAGTTTTTTGATTTTCCATAGAATCTATTCTTTGGTGGCCGGTAAAAAAAATTCTATCAAAAATGCGAAAAGATTGAGCACTTGTCATATTGATGACTATTGTTCTCATAGGATATATTTGCAATAAAGTACCATGATAGTCAAAAATGAGTTGAAAAAAATATTTTCCGTGGAAAAAATCAATGCTAATTAAACACACCCTAAGAACCTTACCTTCTTTCCTTTTACAGAAAGACCTTTCTCCTTCAAAAGGGCACGCAGTCTGTCCACAGTCAAACTCTGAAAATCCTTGTCAAGTACGCCCGATTTAAATCCCTCTACATCCACAAAAACAAGTTCATTATTCAGGAAATTATCAAAAATAAGCATAACATTAATACAATTGCTTTGGATAGGCAATAGGAAACATAGCCTATGTTATGCTATCTTTTAAAGAGAAGATTTTGATATGGCACAAACGGATCAAAACAAGGGAAGCATTTGCATGCAGGAATTGAAAGCACAGCCTATACAAAATATGGGCATCTCTTCAATGATCCCTTGTTATTTGTAATTAAATAGCCCTACTTAGATAAATAAAATATAAAAATAGCAATAGCAAAAATTTGTAATCTACTCATATCTCCTATAGATCCGAAAGGTAATTCTGCTGTGTTACCGAAGAGTTTTGTCCGTTTGGGGATAATCCCCCGAAAAAAAATGATGGAAATTGACTCCCAATTTTAGACAGGTCTATTAGTGGACCCATTTGACCATTAATTTCGTGTCAAGTTACCAAAATACCCTAAAAAAATCCCGCACACAAAAAGACCACGCGTCTCTCTTTTCTCTATCTAGTCATCTTCTCCACCTCCCCGCGCCCCACCCCCACCCCAAAACACAAACCCTACCACCTACCGAGCACCACCATCCTACACCTCCCCCCCCCCCCCCCCCCACACACACACACAAAAAAAAAAAAAAAAAAAAATTGCAGCGTCGACCCCCTCCCTCCCTCTCTTTCTCCATCTATTTATATATTCTGAATTTTTTTTAAATTGATTAAGATGTTAGGGTTTGACTCTCCTCTCATTTTCTGATTTTAATTCAATTTTCTGCATTGTTTTTTATTTTCTGGGAAAACCATGCATTTTGATGGGAAATCCATGGGTTCCCAAAAAAATAAAAGATCAATCAGAAACTATTGTATTATAAAAATCCCAGCAAATTTTTTTGACTATTTTACTGGAAAAAAGTATAATGTAAAAACGCAAATAAATCAGAATTTAAATGATTTCATTAGCATGGATTTTTTTTTGTAAATTCTGAAACATATTGTTTTATCCAACTGTTTGATAATTTTTCCAGATGTTTTGAAAAATTTTGATAAATTCTTCAAATTTGGAATATTTATACCTATATTTTATATATATAACTGTAAATGAAAATTATGTGTGTATATTTGTGTGAGAAGAGAGAGTGTATGTATAGAGAGAGAGAGGGTCTCTGAATTTTTTTTCTTTTTTTATACTTACAGGGTATTTCAGTAACTTAACAAAAAAAGGGTCAAAATCCGGTCAACTGACAAACCGGCTAAAATTAAGGGTCAATCCCCAAACAAAAAAAAAATGAGTGGTCAAGCAAAATGATCCAGTTATATTACAAGTTCTAAAATACCCCAAACAACAACACACACTCTAGGTCCCAGGTACACCATGCACTCAATTTATGAGGCCAATAGCAGATTAGAAGAGCAAGATTGCGAAAATACATTATTAACCTATAACTCCTTGCATACTAAAGAAAATCATTGAATATTAACATATACACAGTTAAGCCTCACTTGAAAAAACACCACGATGACAATATTCCAATGTTTGTTAAATGATGAATGCCTCTCAAAAGGAAAGATATATTATACAAAATTGCAAACAATAATATTCCAGAATGATGTCCTGTCAACATTATGCAAACTATAACTGTAGATCTCACCTTGTTGAGAACTACTTGACATTGCTTTCTTAGCTGGAGCCCTGCCATCCAAAGCTCTTTCGGCAGCCCTGAAAAATTACACAGTAATCTAAGAAAAAGAAGAAAGATGGCAAGAATTCATGAGACTGTAAACATTATACAATCAGGTAGGCCTGGCAAAAAAAGGTGCTAAATAATGATCATCCAAGAAAGCAATGACTACTACCTCTTTCTAGGACCCTCACTTACAGGTGAGCCCTTCATATCCTTGGAACTGGATTCAGCTTTCTGCTTCTTAAGCATAAGAGACCTTATCAGTATGTTCGTTTGGTTCGTCTTAATGAGCTGGTCCTCTGGATATACAAATAAGGAAGAGTAAGATACATGCAAAATAATAGCAAAAAGCAAAGCTCCATTTATGCGAAACTGCTGTCAAGGACGAATGACATGTGAAACCAGCATCGATGTAGTGATATAGCTTAAGAGAAGGCAAACGACCGAATTCAGGATGGAAAAAAGGATAGGCCTAGCCTGTCAATGGATCGGATTTTATCCGAATCCGATCCATTTAAGCGGATATGGATCATGCCTAAAATCCGATTATCCGAATACCCGATTATTAAATGGAGCGGATTTGGATTCATATACTCCGATCCGTTTATAATCCGATCCGATTAATATATATATATATATATATAAAAGTTATATATAATATATTTTTAATTAGTATATATTGTATTTAATAATATCATAAATATATATTTTAAATATTTATTATAATAGTTCTTTATTTCATTATCTGTTTTTTTGGAACATTTGCAAAATAAATTTATGAAATAAGAGTTGAAAATAAAAATGTTGCAAATCAAGTTTTAAGATAAACGGATAATTGGATAATCGGATTCAATCCGAATCCGGTTAACATAAACAGATATGGATTTGGATTTGCCTGATCCGATCCGATCCGATCCGATTAATAAACGGATCGGATCCGAATCCGTTTAACATAAACGGATATGGATTTGGATTTGCCTAATCCGGTCCGAATCCGATCCGTTTACAGGCCTAAGGCCACACACGTCCATATGGCAGAGAGGTATTTAGTGGAAACTGGAAACAATTTCATTACATAGGTTGTTCTTTTTCTATTTGTTTAACCTTCCTATTTATCTCTTTATCTCACTGTTTATCCCCTCCCTTTTTCATACTCACTGCCACCCGAGCCAACCCTATCCCACTTCCAAACTTGAGTTTCTCTTTGTCGTTCATCTCTCTGTCACTCTATATTCTAGAAGTCTAAGACCCTGTAGGGAGACTGTTTTCAACTGTGTTCTTGTATTGAATGTTCATTAGCTTCTGGTGAAAAAAATAAAGTCCCGTTCGGCACACACTATAAAGATGTTTCCGGTAATTAACAGGCCAATATATTTATTTAAAGATGCTAAAATTATATACATAAAGTGAAGATAAAAATGTCTCAAAATGTCAAAAATGAAAGTTAAACATCAAAAACCAAAAAATGACGCTTTAATTAAATATGTTGGAATGACTGGACGACGTGAACCCGTAAAAAATTAAAGGTTTGCCCTCCTTAACACCAATTGGTTTTAGGTGAGATGGCGGCTTGAGATCAATCGCCATCTATGAAGCACAAACATGGATACGAGTGTCGTGTCCCACACAACATGGACACGCTGACACGGCAAATCTAAAAAAACTAGGACACGACACGGCAGAGACAAGGCAAAAAATAAATATATTTAAAATTATACATACATATATATATATATATATATACATACATATATATATATATATATATACATACATATATATATATATATATATATATATATATATATATATATATTACACACAAAAAAAAAACGATCGGATGAAGACTTGAATAGCGGACTTTAAAATGGACTCCTCAAAAGCGTCATTTTGCATTAAAATGATGAAGAAAAAAAACATGCTCATACTAATGCAAAACAATGTCGTTTATAGGATCAGTTAAAAATTCCACTATTTAAGCACTCTCTCTCTCTCTCTCTCTCTCTCTATATATATATATATATATAGAGAGAGAGAGAGAGAGAGTTATCAAACTAATTTATCAAAATTAATATGGTTAAAAATTTCACAATAATAGTTAAACCGTAAATTAAAAGTATGATTGGAATCGAGTCAGCAATTAACTTCATTCATTTTAAACTTTTCTTACTATATATAAATTTCAAAAAGATTTATTTTTTAGGTGATGACACTAAAATTTATTAAAGTTAATTATTTTTTTGCGCCCAACGGTGTCCACAGTGTGTCCTAATTGTATCCGCGAAGTGTCCACCTTTTTTAAAACGTCAAATAAGTTCGACATGCCACGTGGAGTGTCAAACATGTATCCATGAAGTGTCATACGCGTGTCGGAGTGTTCGGAGTGTCCAACACAGGTACCTCACCTCCGGAGAAGTGTACGTGCTTCATAGATCGTCACGGGTTCGACTCTTGCCATGTCATTTGTTGGGAGGATTGTGTTGAGATGAAAGTACAACAATTGCCTTGCCCCAAGACAAAGATGTTGAGTGAACCCGTAAAAGATTAAAGGCTTGGCCTCCTTAACATTAAAACTAGGTGAGATGGCGGCTTGAGATGCCAACAAACAGATCCTAAAAATGTTTGAGGATTCGCCTAATTATTGTTTTCACTTTAAAATCTTGGAACCCCTAACTTTATTGTAATGTTAATGATGATGTGTTTGCTGGCAGATAAAAATTCTATGCAACTTTGCCACATTTGCATTTCCAAAAGGCTTCTTAAGTATATTTCCTCATTTCTATGCCATTTTCCACTATGTTCATTTTTCTAAAAAAACGAACCAAGTGATGAAATCGCCGCTTTAAAAAAAATGTCCAATACAAAGTGCTAAATAGCATAGAAATATGCATTTAATATATACATATCATACATGTATTTAATTTATTTATATATATATACATATACAGTACTGCTTTTGCGGGGACTATCCCGCATTTTAACAGAGCGAACTGGACATGTGTCACCTGGCGGTGAGTCCGGAAGAGAGAGAGAGAGAGAGACTATAATTTAGCCGATATTTCTGAGCTCATCGTCAGGTGACACATGTCCAGTCCGCACGGTTAAAATGCGGGCAGTACGCACAAGAGCAGTACTATATATATATATATAATAATGCTCTTGTGCGGACTAGTCCGCATTTTAAGAATGCAGATCGGACGTGTCACCTAACGGTGCGCCTAGAAACTATCGCCTAAATTATAGGCACACACTCTCTCTTTTTTGGGCTCACCGTCAGGTGACACATGTCCGGTCCGCATTCTTAAAATGCGGACTAGTCCGCACAAGAGCAGGACTGTATATATAGATATAGATATAGATATAGATATATACACCACGTGTATGAATGTTGCTTTGTGTGTGTATGTATACAAATGATTATAGTAGCATTTTTTAGTGATATTTCAAAATGTTACACTGTTTTAGTATCAACAATAGCATTATTCTTTCTATGTAATATTTATATTCTTTGTTTCAGGAATCAAATATCAATTGCACAAATGTTCTTTCCATGAGTAAGATTTAGATTTTGTCTTAATGTTAGCAATCATAATTTATGTATGGGATTTTAAAGAAAAGTTAGAAGTATGGGACTTTAAAGTAGTAACTTAAACTTCAAAGTATACTTGGTGTTGGGTAAAAAAAATGCCTAGGTGGCCATCAGCCTCCCGCTTACCGCCTTGCTCTTTTTCGAACATTGACTATGGTAAAAATACAAGACCAAATTTCCAGAAAAATTGATGCAGAATGAGAATGGAGATAGAAGAAGAGGAGACAGAGAAGATGTTCACAGGAAAGATCACAACTTTTAACTCAGTTAACTATCTCTTTCTAATCAATTAATGGATTACACCATAGTTGTTGAATCGTGATTCGTATCGTGTATCGAAAACCCTATGTATCGTGAATCGTATCGCGATACGTATCGTGCGATACGGCACAAAAAATAAATAAAATTTTAAAAATAAATAAAAATATGGAGAACACTTTTCAATCAATTATATAACATAATATGATTCAAACTTCTAATTTCTCCACAAATCATATCAAAAAGAGAATCCACAAGCCATATTTAGTATCATATACTATTACTAAGTATACTATTAAGGTATCGTCATGGTGTCATCCTCAACTATGATGATGATACCTTAATAGTATCCAAAAAATAATAACCAAAATCCAAAAAATATATCCAATAAAGTCATCATCTTCATCACTCCTCTAATTATTCCTAAATCCTAATCCTCCTCCTCCTCATCAATGTTTAGTTCATTATCATCATCGTCTTCATCATCATCTTCTACAATGATTCTCTCCTCTTCTCTTTGGCCCTCCTCTTCCTCCTCCTCCTCATCATCCTCCTCCTCCTCATCATCGTCAATAACTTCAATATCATCCTCATCAACACGAATCGATTTCCCTTTCCTCCTCCTGGCATTCAAGTTCCTTGGTCCTATATGAAAAAAAATGCAAAAATATACATTAATTACTTCATGTTGATGTAGTTTATTACTATTTCATTTTGTTAATAGTTCCAAAATATATATACTAAAAAATCATACCTCGCTTCCGTTTGTTACTACTAGTACTTCCTCCTTCCTCTTGGAAGCATTCATGCACATCCATCCACGAGTGGTCTTCGGGAAGACATGGATCTTCCTTCTCGGTTATCCATTCATCATCGGAATCCATATCCGATAGACAAATTGGATCATATGTCTCACCCCTTTGTTGTCGCTTCAAAAGTCGCATCTCGAGTTGAATGTTGTACTTGACAAAGACAAGAGCATTCAATCTTTGTGCCTCCAAACGATTTCTTTTCTTTGAGTGCACGTGGTCAAACGTGCTCCAATTTCGCTCACATCCCGTGGCACTACAAGTTAGGCTTAGCACTCTTATTGCCAACCGTTGGAGTTCCTTGCACTCTTCTCCGTAATTTTCCCACCATATGCCTAGAATAAATAGGCAAAAACAACGCAAACATAAACATAAATAAGAGGCCAACAAACAGCAACAAAAATAGGCCAAAACAGGGGCATATGGCTGCCCATAACAGGGGCAAAAAAGGGGCATATTGCTGCCCAAAACAACAATAAAAATAGGCCAAAACAGGGCCAAATTGCTGTCCAGAACAGGGGCATATTGCTGCCCAAAACAAGGGCATATTGCTGCCCCAAAACAGCAATAAAGATAGGCCAAAGCATGGCCAAAATGCGGCGAAAAAAGCAACTAATTACCTGGTTGTGTCTTATCTCTTGTCAAGACGGCCATGCTCACTCCAAATAACCCTTCCGCCCGGCGAAATTTCTCAATTTGTTCAGCAATTGCAATTTTGCTCTCAACATCCGGATACATTTTCTCAATGGTTTGGTACAACCCTCTCTTGACTTCCCTATCCGCATTGAACCCCTCGCTATATTGGAATCTATATAAAGTATACATGTGCATATACATTATGTTAGAAAAGTTATACAAATAAATAAAATACAAATACAATTTATGATGAAAAGTTACCTAGGGTTGAGAAAGTAACCCGCCGCATGAAGTGGTTGATGGAGTTGCATGTCCCATCTTGTATCAATAATTTTCCATATTCTTCGGTACCTTGCCTCTTTATGGTCGAAATTTTTTGCAATTGCCTCCTTGGCCCTATCCATAGCTTCATAAATGTACCCCATTGCCGGTTTTAAATCACCATCTACAAGCCTTAAAACCTTAGTGAGGGGGATAACGCATTTCAAGCAATATTTGATTGCCTTCCAAAATTTGCTATCACCTAAAATTATGTTCTCAACATGCTTGGCATCAAACTTATGTGCATATGGTCCCGTGGCCCACTCCTCCGATGCAAACATGTGCCTAAGAGGAATTTTCTTCTCTTGGAAGCTCTTTAAAGTCAAGAAAGATGTAGCAAATCTTGTAACCCCCGCCCTTGTTAGTTCTTTTTTTTTTGTGAATTTTCGAAACAAATCAAGAACCCAAGCATGTCGGTATATATAAACGGTTACCTCCTTGGCTTTTTTAATGGTGTCATGAAAAATTGGTAGATCACCTATATCACTTAGCATTAAATCAATGAGGTGAGCCGAACAAGGAGACCAAAATAAATTTTTTCTTTTGTTTTCCAACTTTTCTCCGGCCAAAACATAAGCCGACGCACTATCGGTAATTACTTGGACCACATTCTCCTCTCCTATCTCCTCAACAAGCGAATCAAGTAATTCACATAGCTTGTCGGCATCCTTTACAAAGGAGGAAGTATCCAAGGATTTGAGAAAAACCGTTCCACGTGGGCTATTCACAAGGAAATTAGTTAAGGACCTTGATTTCCCATCGGTCCATCCATCCGACATAAGAGTGCAACCCGTCATCTTCCATTCTTGTTTATATTTTTCCAAATTTGTTTCAACATTTTCAACTTCCTTTTTTAAGTAAGTAACCCTTGTCTCATGGTAAGACGGAGGCTTTAGCCCCTTCCCGTAATCACCAATTGATTTCACCATCTTTGTAAACAAGGGACTTTTGACTACATTAAAAGCTATACCATTTCCATAAAAAAACCTACAAATGTCACTAATTACCGCCCCCCTCTTTTTCAACATTGCATTTATCGTTGTTTGTTTTTTCTTCCCTTTAATGACATATGCATCCATAGTTCCCTTCTTTGATTTTTCGAAATTTTTCTCAACTTCAAATTCCTCTTCTTCACCCTCATTTTGTTGCCCACTTTCTTCATTATACTCCTCCTCCTCATTTACTCCTAAAATGTTTGCAAATTTTTTTCTAACATCTTCGGGGCATTGCATACATTTTTTGGCATCTTTTCCCGTGCCGGCTAGGTGGTGCTTCATTCTAAAAATCCCACCCCATTTTGCATCCTTACAAAAATTACATCTTAAATGCAATCTATTATCATTCACTTTTTCACAATAATCCCATGTGGGGTCAACCACAACTTTTCTCTTTTGTTTAGTCATTTCCTAAATAAACAAAGAGGAAAAAGAAATAACTATACTTGAATAAATAAATAAATAAAGATGAACAATAAATAAATAAGTGAGAGATAATAAATAAATAAACCTAGGGTTTATTTATTTATTAATGGTGGAGAGAGAGAGAGCACAAAGTTGAAGAAAAAGACAAGAAAGGTGAGAAAAGGACCTAGGGTTACTTACCAAAGCAAATGATGGAAGCTTCTCTTGGCAAAAAGTTGAAGAAAAAGACAAGAAAGGTGAGTATATTAATGGTGGACAGAATATTAATGGTGGAGAACACAAGAAAAGTGAGAAAAGTATCTTTTATACCTAGGGTTTGCTCATTTATGTGTTTTTTTAGTCTTTAAACATTATTTAAAGTCTTTAAACAGTAAAATAACAATTTTCGGCCATAAAAAATAAAAAAAAAAGTATTTTTTTTAATGAATCAGACTTCATTTACCGACCGAAGTCGGCTGCTGCGTATCGCGAACAAATCGCGATTCAAGCGATTCATGAATCGACTCGCGATTTGCTTCCGGTTCAAACGATTTATTGGTTATTTCGATACATGGGGACGATTCGGCTCGTTATGTTGTTGTATCGAATCGTATCGGACGATTCGTATCGTGAATCGCACGATACTGATTACAGAGGATTACACCATTACTTATAGGCTAAGGAATCATAATTTAAGAAGAAGACTACTAATTGATAACTACTCAGATTTTCCGATAATCAATGGAAAAATGTTAAATACTAAATAGCTAAATGAGTCAAAATTGACATTAATTATTACTATTTTAATCCAGAACAAATATACATTAAAACTGTTATAGTCAAACACACAAATTATTTCCATGATGTCCACATCACAAACTTTCAGCATGCCTTTTTTTTTGAGGGAAATGCAACTTTGGTTAACCCTGAGACAAACAGATTGGGCTACATGTGCATATGGGAAATCAAGGGAAATTAAGATATTAAAATATTTTTATTTTTCCAACTGTCAATCAGACAAATTGTAAGATAGGAAATCTAAATCCAGAAACAGCATGCCAGAACACAGCTCAACTCAACTACAACCTCAGGGCCCAAGCACTTGGTTTCTGGACCTTAACCCTTAATAAATAAAATAAATGAACGCAAAATTTAAAAAAAAAAGTGCTCTACTTTATCTTTATTTTTAATTGTTTAACTTAAGAAAAACAACTGATTTCTCAATTATCAACGATAAGGAGACTTGAGAAAATGATTTAGTCAAAGAATAAAACCTCTATTAATGATGGAGAGGTTTTATTATTTCTGAATATTTTATTATTTTCGGATATCATGCAGATTTTTAAGAGGTTGCTTTTATTTAAGAACATCTTGAATGTTTCTTAGTTAAACTTTATTTCTTCAGTTAGTTTGCTTCTAGGTTGAGGACTCGTCATTATAAATAACAAGTCTAGTATTTCATTGTATTTACTGTAATTGAGAGAGTGAACAAACTTAGGGTTTAGAGATTGACTGATTGTTTAAACATCAAGAGAACTCAACACGTGATTACTTAGTTGCTGGTACAGATAATTTGCAAACTCTTACACAATACAACAATAGCATCAATTGTAATTACCTAATGATAATAATAATAATAACAACTTCTTGACAAACACAAAAAACATTAACAAAGGGGAGAGACCTGGAGGTGATGTGTCGTGATCGCAAATGTAAACTCGCATCCCACCCTGCAGAAATTTCTTACCATATTTATAAGAGAGTAGATAACAAAAGTGTGCATATATCCATAAGGATTCTGTGTGTGTGTATATATACTATATACATGCATAGACTTCAGCTCCTGTCTGGTGAAGATGCATTAAATCTAGAACTCAGAGCACAGGTTCATGTAAATGGCTTAGCTTCACTAAAAAATTAAAATTAAAAAAAAATTATAATAAGCAAAAAAATACTTTTTCTCCCTGGCAAGAATTTTTTACAGTGCTATTAAAGGACTTCACAACTAAAAGGCAAAAACTCTATACGTTCCATATGCAACCTAAGTCGACTGTAGCTTAATCCTTGTGATTTAAATTGCTGTATAACTCACAATTCGAAAATATATGGTCGCAAGTAGTCAAGTAGCATTTATGATGGCATCATCAGTACTAATAACCACTTTAGTTAAATGTCCAAATCAAAAGCTCTTTTATAATAGTTTGCTAATAGTTATCTGACGTGAATAGTGGTTTCCTGAGCCAGTTCTAAAACCCAAATATTGTCACCATTCAAAAAAGTTTAGTGTGTTGTTGACATATTAAGTTGATTTCAAAATTTCAGTTTCGAAAACAAGCTGACACAATAGTCAATACTCATACAGCTCTTCTTGAGCATGCGTACTTTACACTACATGTTACATTTGACAGATGGTGAAACATAGTTCTGCCTTCAACGCTCTTCCATATGTGGAGTTTTTAACATTCCGTTTTAAAGTTCACCAACCATATTAATAGAGCACACACTACTAAAGCAAATGTTCCCTTAATTTGAAAGAAAGATACAAAGAAAAAGGACTATCCAGGGATGATAATCAAAAATAAAAACTCTTGCAATGTTCCCATCAAATCATCATTAATACTTTGCTTCAGCAATCAAACTAATCCTCTCCTTATCAAGATCATAATATATCCACTAGCTCTTTCACCGCGTTATTATGTATCCACTCAACTCTGACAAATTGACAATATATGGTGTGTTTGGTGCCACATTATACAACCTACCGGCAACTAATAGTGCACACACCACTAAAGCTAAATGCCCCCTTAATTAGGATATACACAGGAAACTTAGTATATCTAGCGATATTCATCAAAACACGAACAATGTATCCATTTGATCAACTTTAGAAGAAGAAGAAGAAGAAGAAGAAGAAGAAGAAGAAGAAGAGCTACTAACCAACTAACCTCAAAAACCTGCACACAAAAACGACAACCACAGGGTTCTGATCTTCTAACCACAAAAATTCCTGAGACATAATATCTCAAAAAATATTTATTCTAGCTTAATGACAAAAGAGAAAAATGAGAAGTCCCCAAAGATTCGAGAGAATGAAGCCCATAATGTAGATCAGGTTTTGATCTTTTCCCAAAGGCTTTCCATTTTTATCTGCTTATCTTCAAAAATTCTAGAAATTCCTCTCATTCCAAATCAACTAAAAACAGGCCATTACCATGCATCTCTGAAGGTGTCTACGTCTTTTCTTATCTCCATGAAAAACAAATTCCATGAGAATTGGAGAACATCTCGTATGTTCACTCATCTCTTTTCCAAAACATATCAAGTTTTTCAAAAAGGTTATTAACTGTTTTTCAATCTTTATACGTACAAGGTTCCTATAGATGTATGTCTCTCTACTTCGATCTTATCTCTAAGCGATAGAGTCATGTTACAATCAATCGCCCGTGATACATGGTGATCTTTTTAGACTTCAACTTATCTCCCCTTAGTATTCGGCCAACTACATCTCTTGGGGAGTCACGTGCCAACCCACGTGGTGTATTCGGTCATATTTTCCTTCAATTGCCCCCAAGGCCGGGGTGATCGGCCTTATACGAACGATCGGCCTAGTCTTGTCATTATTTGAGCATGTGTCACCATGGGTTTCTTCAACCGTCGCCACCTATCTCGACACTGTAATCATTATTTTCTGATCCCCGTAGTTAGGGTTTCGTGCACCGTCAGTTATATACCCAAGGCAATGATGGCGCGCGAGCGTGTACATACTATGTGCTTCATTTACTGCATTCATATTTCTGCAGCCAAACTACAATATTGCTTTTATTGAGTCCTCTACAGCAAGCATCTACATGCATCTACATGGATGTTCTGTTTGCCAAAGAACTAAAAAAAAGAGCTAACAGAAATTTAGAATCAAAAGACAATATTATGACCTTATCTCTGACTTATTGATTGAGCTGAAATCGATTAGGACCTCAGTCTCACTAAATATGCCTCCTAGAGGAGGTATTCTTCAAGTTAAAATTATAAAGACATTAGGATATATAATAGTCCAATACTTCTGCTGAGGTACCCTCCAGTGTATTCAATATAATGGTGAATAATACAAATATGTCCAGCCTTAGACTGTGGCAAAGGCCAAAAACAAGGGTTAAGGTCTTTGCTTAGGACTCATAATACTGAAATAAAGCCAAGTCATTCGATTATAGTGTTCAAAATATATGAGCAAGAAGTAGTCCTAGCCCTTTAAAAATGCTGAGTGCAAGTGCTATACTCCACAATACAGAAAGATAACTTGAATTCGGATCCCTACAACCTTGCCCAAGTGTCTCTAATATAGCCAAGCTGGTGAAAAGTGACGATCGCAGCATGGGCGATCATGGTTGAGCTCTGCCGTTACAATTAAGAGGTGGAGTGTTGGAAAAAGATAGTGATAGTAGTTGAGAGCATTAAGTAGCATTTAGTGCATTATGACAAAAGACGAGGTGTTTTTTTTTCTTGGGGGGGGGGGAGTAGGGGGGGTAGAATAATGTGTAATTTCTCACTAACCCACCATATGGAGAGAGGAGCTTTTATGCGTTTGTTTGGGGGTTTGGGGAATGTGGTGTTCATGGTGTTTCGCCTTTGCGTAGGTAGGCAGTTAAGGTCTAAGGGGGACATCTAAGGTGGACTCTGGTCAGTGAGGAGTTGTTGAGCTTCTCCCGAATTAAAAGGGTCTTTGGTGGCGAACAAGAAGCGTTGACCTTATGAAGGATTAGCTTTAAGTAGAGAAGGGCTTCTGAGATCCTTTATTTTGTTGCAGTACTCCTCATATGATCTTGAGGCCTTAGGCATGCTAATGTCAGTCGAGAGCTGAGAACCTATTTCTAAAGTTTTGGAATTAGAAATCATATTTAGTAATGTCAGTAGTAGCCCTTATTGCTTCTTTCATAGCGTGGAAGGGACAATAAATAACAAGTCAAGAATGGATGCTTTTGACCTTTTAACCTCGGGTTCATTCTTAAGAACCAATGATGGAAGCCTAGGAATTCTTTTTGGGCGAGCAGTGATCAAAGGTGATCAACCCTGCAGACGACCTTTAAAGAACTAAAGCTTAATTCCAATAAAATTCCTAGTGCTTCTATTTTGGGACCCGTAATAATGTTATGGCTAAGGATAGGGAACTAGTCCTTCCAAACCTTCGTTGAGCCCAGGTTTGTTGACCTCGGGGATTCATGAAACTAAGATTGAAGTTCTTAAAATTCTCGAAATCTGCTTGGTGAAGGCTAATTTGAGTTCATAACTGCTAAAGCTAAGGATGAAAACATTACAATTTTTCAAAATTTATGATTAAGGGCCTGAAGACCTCAGATATTGTTTTACGCTAAGGATTAAAGCCTTACAACTCTTACAAATTTAAGGGAAGGGCCCGAAGACCTCAAAACCTGTTTTGAACTAAGGACTAAGCCTTACAAGTCTTAAAAATCCAAGGTTAAGGAGATGGAGACTTCAAAACCTGATTTGAGCTGAGGATAAGTCTTACAACAGTTCAAAAATTCAAGATTGAGGGCTTGAAGAACTCAAAACATGTTTTGAGCTAATGATTACAATCTTCCAACTTTATAAATTCACGGTTAACGTCCCAAAGATCTAAGGATTAAAGACTTACAACCCTTAAAATTTTAATTTTAAACTCAAGGATGAAAAAGCCTCGGATGTCCGAGCTGGGATTTAAGCTTTTAATAATAGCAAAAGACATCTAGTATTTAATTACATGGAAGCAAAACTTTATAGATAATATTTCTTCAAATGCTCAATGTTCCAGTGGTGGGGAAGTTTGTTTCCTTCTTAATCTTTAATATAATAAAAGCCTGGCCTAGCTATCTTTGTGACTACATACGGTGCTTCCTATTTAGGCCAAGTTTTCCTTCGCTCGGCTTTCATGTGGCTTTGGTGACTTATCTGAGAACCAAATCCACCACTTGGAATTCTCTTTGGTGCACTTTTTTCTGTTGAAGTGTGAGGTCGTTTTTTGCTTGTAGGTTGCATCTTATTAGTGTTGTTTTTTCTCTTCAAGCTCGTCTAAGGTGAGTCTCAGGCCTTCTTCATTTGTTGCCACTTCAAAATGTAGTATTTTTTTAGCGAAGACCTCAGTCTCTATTGGGATTACTGCTTTTGTTCCAAAAGTCGGAGAGCAAGTTATTTCCCCAGCGGGACCTCAGTAAGCCTATAAGATGCTTTGTCGCTTGCCACGGTCCTTTGGCTTTTTTCATCCTCTTATTCAAGCTTGTGAAGATAGTTTTATTGGTGACTTCTTCTTGCTTATTTGCCTATCAGGTGCGGAATAGTGGTTGCTGATGCTATAACTTCAAGAGAACTCGAAAAAGGATGGACTGTCGGGCTACTTCCTATAATTTGAGATGATGGTTTTGGGTAAGCCAAAGCAGCATATGATGTTCTTCCAGCTAAACCTCATTGTCTTCCTTTTTGAGATTGTAGCCAATGGTTTTGCCTCTGCCCATTTCGTGAAGTGATCTGTGGCCACTTTGCATAATTTTTTTGACCCTCGCTAAGGAGTAGATGTCCTACTAGGGTCTAGGTTCTCCTATTGTGCAAATGGCCATAGACTTAACGGGGGAGCCATTACCTTTGTTGGCTGCTTGGGATGTTGGCACACTACTGAATGAGGGATTTGGCCCCTTTTTTTAGGTTGTACAGAAGTACCCTTGCCCTCAAAACTTTGTAGGTTGTCCCCAGGCCGAAGTTAGCGCCACAGACACCTTCATGGACATCGTTGACGACATATTCTGCTTTTGAGGCCCCAAACATCTTTGTAGGGAGTATCTGAAACTGCATTTGAACAACACCCCTTGATCGAGGTCATAATGCAATGCCACAGACTTCATCCGCCTTGATTGGAGCTTGTCAACAAACATTATACCGTTACGGAGTTACTAATTGACCTGGCCCAGTTCGAAGCTTTATCCGCGACTACTTAATTGATACATATATGAATCCTAATTATTTGGGGTCGGCTACATGAATCCTATTTTTCCATTCCATTCTGTCCAGTGCAATATCTTCGGTTAAATCACATGACATCATGTCCTTTTTTATAATATCCCACCAAGTCAATTTAGGCCTACCTCTACCCCTTGTGTTACCATCGATACTAAATAAATCACTCTTCCTTACAGGAGCATCCATTGGTCTACGCTTGACGTGTCCAAACCATCTAAGTCGATTTTCTCTCAATTTATCTTCTATAGGAGCTACTTTTACCGTTTTACGAATTTGTTCATTTTTAATTTTATCCTTTTGAGTTTTACCACAAATCCATCTTAGCATTCACATCTCCGCCACACTCATTTTCTGCACATTTTGTTTCGTGGTTGCCCAACACTCTGTCCCATATAACATGGCGAGTTTGATGGTTGTCCTATAAAATTTTCCTGTTAACTTCAAAGGTACGCCTATCACACAAAACGCCGATAGCACTTCTCCACTTAACCCAGCCTACTCTAATCCTACGAGTAACATCATCACTAATATCTCCATCTTTTTGGATAATCGATCCTAAATAACGAAAATGATCATTTCTAGGTATCTCTTGACCCTCCAATTTCATCACATCTCCACTTGTCCTCCTATTACTACTAAAATTGCACTCCACATATTCTGTTTTAGTTCTGCTTATTTTAAATCCTCTTGTTTCTAAAGTTACACTCCACAATTCCAACCTAGCATTAATTCCCGTCTCAGTCTCATCCACTAAAACAATATCATCTGCAAATAGCATACACTATGGCACCTCATCTTGTATTTGTCCAGTCAACTCATCCATAACAAGAGCAAAGAGATAAGGACTTAATGCTGATCCTTGGTGTAGACCTACAGTAATTGAAAATTCACTACTTTCTCCGGCTGATGTTCTTACTGTAGTCATCGCACCATCATACATATCCTTGATCACATCAATATATCTGCGAGTCACTCCTCTTTTATGTAAAACCCACCATATTATATCTCTGGGTATCCTATCATACGCCTTCTCCAAATCTATAAAAATCATATGAAGATCCTTATTTTTCTCCCTATACCTCTCCATTAATCTCCTCAATAAATAGATTGCTTCCATTGTTGACATCCCAGACATAAACTCAAATTGTTTCTCAGATACTGTTGTCTTCAATCTCAATCTATATTCAATCACTCTCTCCCAAAGTTTCATTGTATGACTCATTAACTTAATACCACAATAATTTGAACAACTTTGTATGTCCCCTTTATTTTTATAAATAGGAACTAAAACACTTTTTCTCCATTCATCGAGCATCCTATTAGTCATTAAAATTCTATTAAATAATTTTGTAAGCCATGATACTCCATCCTCCCCTAAGCACTTCCAAACCTCAAATAGGGATACCATCTAGTCCTAAAGCCTTCCCTGTTTTCATCTTTTTTAAAGCAATCCTAACCTCTGTTGTCCTAATTCTGCGGAAAAATATATTTTCTCGAGTCTCCCTAAGTTCCTCTATATCTAATCTACTCCCATTATCTCCATTTAATAACATCTCAAAGTAGTTTTTCCATCTTTCCATAATTTCATCATCTTTGACTAGGACTCTCGAATCATCACTTTTGATACACTTAACGTTATTAAAAATTTTTGTTTTCCTGTCCCTAAGTTTAGCAATCTTATAAATACTTTTTTCCCCTTTTTGTATTCCTAATTTTGTATAAAGATCATCATACGCTTTTAACTTAGCATATCTTACCACTTTCTTAACTTCCTTTTTAGCCCATTTATATTTCTCAAAATTTTCTCCATTTCTATTTGTTTGTCATGTTTTAAAGCACTCCCTTTAAATTTTTACTATGTTTTTTACTTCTTCATTCCACCACCAACTTTCTTTATACTGTGGCCTCTTACCTTTTGATTCTCCAAGAATTTCTTTTGATATTCACCTAATGCATGTGGCCATCTTATTCCACATTATGTTAGTCTCTTCTTCAGTATTCCATGTTGCTTCATTTAATACTTTATCTTTAAATAGTTATAATTTCTCTCCTTTTAAGTTCCATCACCTAGTTCGTGGGTTAATCTTCACTTTTCGCACTCGTGATTGATTTTTAATATTTATATCCAACACCATTATCCTATGTTGTGAGGTTAAGCTCTATCCCGGGATAACCTTACAATCTTTACACGTTAATCGGTCTCCTTTCCTAGTAATAAAAAAATCTATTTGGCTCTTATGCATTCCACTTTTATAAGTTATTAAGTGTTCAAGCCGCTTTTTAAAACATGTATTTACTAGTACAAAATCATAACCCTTCGCAAAATCTAAGATAGACTCTCCCCCGTCGTTCCTATCTCCAAAACCATATCCTCCATGCACTATCTCATATCCTACACGATCTTCTCCTACATGGCCATTAAAATCTCCCCCTATATAGATTTTCTCACCTACGGGTATTTCTTGAATTAGTTCATCCATTTGTTCCCAAAATTGTACTTTAGTGTGCTCATCTAATCCTACTTGGGGTGCATAAGCACTAACAATATTAATTATGTTTTCACCTAATACCAATTTTACAAGTATAAGTCTATCACCTTTCCTAATAACGGTTACGATATCGTCCTTAAAGTTCTTATTTCTATGTTTGCATGTATAATATAATTAAAATCCTGTATTTTCTATTGCTCTAGCTTTCTCACCGACCCATTTAGTTTCTTGTAAACAAGCTATGTTAACTTTCCTTCTTATCATGGTATCTACTAACTCCATCCATTTTCCTGTCATAGTCCCTATGTTCCAAGTCGCTAACCTAAGTCTAGTATCCTGGACTAGCTTTTTTATGGTGTTTTATGTTTAGCTTTACTTGTGTTTTTTTCAATTTATTGTTGGAAAGTAAAGGTTAAAGATTGGGTTTTGGGGTTTTGTTCCTGTGCTTTTCTTGTGGGGGTGGGGCTCATCAGAGACAGCTTGCATAGATGGACAAATCATTTCAAGCCTATGGAGATTGTAAGAAGAAGGAAAAAAAGAGGGTTATGGCTGATAAATCCCTTGAAATTATAACCCAACGTTGTTTCACGACCAAACCTTGTTGTCGGACCTTCAACCGTGTCGGACCTTCTTCACCCGTTTGGGGACCTTCAACAAAACATGTATATTTTATATATGTGGTTTATTTATATGTGTTTAAATTATTTGTGTTTAAATTGTATAATATTTGAGTTTAAATTGTGTTTAAAACAGGTACATTATTTGTGTTTAAATTGTGTTTAAACTAGTTTGTGTTTAAAACAGTTTGAAATTGATTGAAATTTGATAAAATTTGTGTTGAAATTTGTTGTAAACATAGGAAGTCAAGTCATGGAGAAATTTTTTAAACGGAAAAGAGGAGACAACACACAAAACCGTTAGGGTAATATTATCTTGAAATATTATAAAAAAAATCCACGAACAAAATAGGAATCGAAATTTAGTTAATTACTACCACAAACATTTTTAAGGTTAAAAATTGCAAAAAAAAAAAAAAGTAAAAACAACCCAAAAAAATAGGTTCGGGGGATTCCGCCCCCGAACCCCCGAGCTTCATCACAAATTTTCGCCCCACTTGACTCAAAGTCCTTGATCCGCCACTGGGCGTAAGGCCGAGTCCCCACTCGTGAGCACAAGCTCCGCCTCACCGCCCCCTCCCCCTGCATAGCCCTCGAGATACAGGGCTATCTCCCCCCTCGCTGGCCCCACCATAAATTTTCGCAGGTGCCAAAACTACGTAGGCTTTGATCTCGTAACTACACGAGTACTTAGGCACAATACCGAACACCGCTCGTGAGCACAAGCCCCACACACGCACACATACGTGCTCAGCTATACACAAGCGACACACTATTGCCCACCGCATAAGTGGCACACTGTTGTGCAACCCCGTCCAAGTGATCTTCCTCCAACACCGTCTTTAAATATGCACAAGTATTTATGTTTTATTGAGACCGGAGGTAAAATTCTATGTGCAATACTCTACCTTGTTTTTCAGTTGAGGAGTTATATACAATATATATTAAATACTCATATAAAGACATAAAGAACATGTTGGGTGCCTAACACCTTACCCACATGTAACACGGTCCCTAAACACCACATCAAGAATCTGTGAAACGCAAGTTATCACGTGTCGTGGATAACAAACTGGCAACTCTGATCAAGCCCGCACGCTCACTTTGCCTTAAGTGCACCCCAATATTGGATTGGTAGACATGTATCTAGGGACCTCGCCTTTGCAAACATGCGATTTAGGTCCCAATACTACATGTGGGTACACAGACTCCGATCAAAGCTCGTTCGATGGTCCGCCGTCGAAAACATTGCTTTGTCACCACAAGGGATGCCAGAGAAGTCCCCAAAATCACGAGCAGAACCAATGGAGGTGGATAATAAACCCAGTCTTGAACACGATGGACATGGTCACGTTCCCATTATGAGGGATCAAAAGGGCATAAAATTATTAATTAATTGTTCATGAGTACTCAGGGCAATTTCAATGGAGCACATTCCTCAAGTCCTCGAGAAGGGCAACCTCGGTGTGGAAAGTGTTGGAGTAGCAAGGTGGTCATGGTGAGGAGCATAGGCGAACTGTGAAGGAGGACCTCAACGTCGGGGCCTAGACTTAAGGATGAGGGGCGCTTTCCCTTCCCAGGCGTTTCACGACACTGTTGTTGAGCACGAAGGTCGAGTGGGGGTGACATGGCCCATCACAACTAAGTTTGAGATCGAACACGGGAAGATTAGGTTTTGGTGTTGCGGAAGCGTGGTAGATGGGTTGGAGGTTGGTGGGAAGTAAAATGAGTATTGTAAAGGTCATTTGGAAGAGGTGAAGAGAAATGAGGGGTGGATTAGGGTTTCGCACTTTAGCAAAGGCGTAGGATGGGTGCGTTACGAAAATGGCAAAAGGCTACGAGGTTAAACCTAAATGAAACTAGATATTGGATCGCCTAGGGCCATTGAAGGGAAGGAGGGAGGGCCGTCATATGTGACGGCCAAGGGAGATGAATTTGAGCAATTAAGGGATTGTGAGGTTGCTGATGGCAGCTCAATCCAGCAGATGCTATGGCAAGAGTGGATGATGGTCGGGCTGCAACAAATGGTGAAGTTTAGGAGTGGGGGTCAGTAGAGCCACTGTTGATGGGCTAACCGCGAGAGAGAATGTGAATCTCAATCAACACAAAGCTTAAGGGATCATAATTTCTCTTCTTCTCTTCAAAACATTGGGAGGGGCAAGATTTGGAGATTGAGACGACAAATACCCTAAAAGGTATGCAATCTACGACATGAATCTAACACCTTACTCTGCCTAAAATGCATGTCAAATGACAACCTAATTAAACAACACACCAAATCCAAAGGTCGAAACAAATGGATGTTCAAATAATGACTAAACAACTTTCCAACTCAGAAATCATCATGATGAGCCGACTGGATCTACAGGCTATTCTAGGTTGAGAATAAGGATAAGATAATGTTTATCCTTGATCAGGGGCGGATCCAGCCCGGGCCGAAGCGGGGCGGCCGCCCCAGTTCATTTTTTTTTTTTTGGTAAAAAATTAAACCTGGAGGTGACTTGTAATTATATTAAAAGTTCAGGGAAAAATCTGTAATAAACAAAAAAAAAACATAACTTAAAATGGTGTTCTCTCTCCTCTCGTACCAAAGTAACAGAAAAACCCTATTTTCTAAAGAGTCCGCCGCTCTCTCCACCCGTTTCCCTCCACCCGCCGCTCTCTCCACCACCGCCCTGCTACTCTCCACTCGCTGCCTTGCTGCTTTCCACCCGCTGCCCTGTTCTCCATAAAAAATTTACATCTATGTGTGTTGAAACCCTATTTCATCATTTATTTATTTTGTGTATATTTGTTTATATGTGTCTGTTTATATGTGAAATTAAATTTATACTACTGAAATTATACTAAAATTATTTATACTAAAATGAAATTAAATTTATAATGTGAATTTATAAATTTATTTTGTGTATTGTTTATGTGTCTGTTTATTTATTTTTGTGTAAATTTATATGAAATTAAATTTATATGTGAAATTAAATTAAATTTATAAATATTGGGAATCAATAGAGAAATTTTTTAAACGAAAAAGAGAAGACAATGCACCAACCGTATCTGAAGCTGAGGTTCAATCATCTCCCACTTCAATCAATGTTGAAAATGAATATAATTCCCAAAAAAGTAAAAACACCCAAAAAATGCTCGAAAAAACTCGACCCCCCCAAAAAAAAAAATCGCCTCGGAGGCTCCTGCCCCCGAACCCCCGGCAACTATTGAAACTTTCGCCCCAGTTCACACAAAATCCTGGATCCGCCACTGTCCTTGATCATCTACTAGATGACATAGTACAGGGCAACACAATAACTCAAGAAGCGTGCAATAACATGCCTGCGTAGCCAAATAAGTAGCCATAAAAAATGACAGTTTAATTTTGTAACATTAAACAAAGTAACCATATCCTATTGCGTTGTGCTTCCAAAGGAGAGTGGTGTCCAAATAGATAGTCAAAAAAACCAAAAGAGTAAACACATTCCATTACCAACATATTGATCAAAAGTCACAAATAAATGTAAACATAAGCAAGATAATAACATAAAGCAAATGCAAACATATATGCGACCTAATTAAATCCAACTCAAAATTTGACAAATAAATATCTAGAATATGCAAAGAGCAGAGTTGTATGAATTACGGGATTGGAAGAGGGGACATTTGAGGAGAAGAGACCACGAGACGGAAGGTTGACGAGGAATTTGGAAGCTCCGGTAGCCGTTGAATTTGGAGCTGAAGAGCCCATACGTGCCGCCTTATTGAACCCACACCAACCCACATACGTGCCGCCTGCCTAATATTCTTTGCGAAGACCGCAGTGGTAGTGGGGGTGGTTCAGTTCATGGCAGCCCGGTTAGCCCAGCCCAAATATTATAAGATTTGTTTCTTCATTTCAATATGAATTTAAAAAATTTGTTTCTTTTTATGTTCCAATTTTATTTTTATTTTTTTAGGAAGAGGGACGGAACCCCCACAAGTGTTATTAGAAATAAAATGGAGAAAGAGCCTCTCCAGTGGCGCTTACAAGCTCTGATACCTTATGAAAATGAACGAATGTTGATCGATGAGCCCATTAGATCGACATTAGGAATTTAAATATGGGAATTTATAAGAATTCCCATTTACAATTTAAAGCATCAATTTAAATTTGGGGGTTTATATTATCCCCATTACATATCAATACTATGCCTAATTGAAGGAAAACCCCATTTATCCATTTTGAGATGACGTTTGATGATGTTTGGGAGACTTTCGAAATTGGCGAAGATCATCGAATTTTTAGAAGTAGTTGCACAATTAGCTAGACCGTCAGCTACACAATTTGATTCCCTCCAAATATGAGATAGAGAATGATTGCCAAGCTCGAGGATAAACTGGATCTTTTCAATTTGTTCCTTGTATTTCCATGGAGGCTTCCAAACTTTGTTTACCATATTTACCATTGTTTTATAATCACTTTCAACTTGGATATTGGCAAAACCTTTGTCTGGACAAAATTTAATGCCTGTCTATAAAGCTTCAATTTCAGAAGTGAGACTGTCTTGGAGACCAATTAATCTTTAAATGAATATATTTATACATAACCCAAGCTTATATTAAGAAGTAATTTTATTTTTTTAAACATTTAGAGATATATATAACTAGTTTACCTTGGCGGTGGTGACGATCGGGGAGAAGATGTTGATGAAGAGGGAAAAAGAGAGAAAATGTGAAGAAGAGAGGAAGCAGAGGAGGAGGAGGAGGAGATGGAGAAGGCGTTCTCGTAAGAGGAAATTGGAGCCGAGATGGGGCAACAAGACGGACGGACAAAGTGGATTTTGGGTGACTAGGGGAGAAAACTCCCTACTGTCGTCAATTATTAATTTATTAATTATTTAAGAAATAAATTATATTTATACCTCTAAGTATTAGTGGTTCATATTCGTACTTGAGAGTAACAAATAAACAACTTTCTACTTTTGTTTTTCTTCACCTACCCATTTGTATAATTTATGACTTTTTTTACTTCGGTCATTGTCAAAAATAGTTTGGGGATTGAGCAAACCCAAAGCCCTCCCATTTCGCCCACTAAATTTGAGTCTAGTTTCAGTGAATTTGAAACGGGTCGGGTTTAAACACAAATTATAATTTAGATTGAGCTTCGTTGATCCTGAATTAGACATGACCCGAAATTACAATACATGCACACATACGCGCACATGCGCACACACATTGTGGCCATCCCGGATCTCTTCTCTCCTTCCCGGGTGAGGAGAAAAGGGGGGTGAAGGTCTCGCTCCCTCTTACTCTAGGAGCACTTCGGCCGTTGTCGATGTTGGGTGAATATAAAAAGATGGAGTCGCCATCCTATTTTGCACAAAACAGGTAAAAGAACGTACCGTCGCTTTGAGAGAGCGGCATCAAGGACAAACTGATGCTTAGGAAATCAATAATTCAAAAGTTCGGGGGCTAAGTTACGTAATGGGAATGTGTTAGGCACCCATCTCGCCATTTCGGTCTCCCACGGGCTTGTGTTACTGTTTAATTTCTTCGTGAAGTGTGTGTGCGTGTATATATAAATGGAGATCGGAATCCCCCAAATCATATCATGGAAAATATATAGTGAGCTCATTCATAGGAATATTCCAAAAATAATATCTAGACAATAAGATATACGTGTTTATCGAAATATTGATCATTATGATGAAACGATAATATATGTTGACAAAACGCCAATATGAATCACAAATATAATATATATTAAAACTAATGTATAGATAAAAAAGATGCAAATGCAGAAAATGGAAAATGGAGAATTGGAAAAGTGGACTCGAGTGTCGGGTTTTAGCCCGAGACACCTACCTAACCTATAAAGGCATCAAAGTCCACTTAGTTCGCATACATAAGGGTGGGTTTTATATTCGAACGAGAATTTATTATATGTGTGTGTGTAAAAAATGTGTTTTAGTTTTGAGAAATTGTGATGGGTAATCCCGTTGGAACTTATAGCTATAACCCTCTTTTTTGTTTGTTTCGAATTTTTTATAGAATATAAAGTATGTGAAATATAACTAATAAAGATGTGAGATATTAATGTGTACGAACTAAAGTAAAAGCTAGATTATGAATTTATGTAATTAATGCAAAAATAATAAATTTAAAGAGACTTTGGACCTTCTTTGGAGAATTGAAACTTGATATTGATCTTTGATGATGTTGAGATGAATGTTGGATGTGAGAGAATGAGATTTTTCCAAATTGAGTATGAAAAGGATGGGAATGTAAGATGAAAATGAATTGCACACAAGGAAACTTCACTGGTTGCAAGAGAATGTTGCTGAGATCACTGATATTGATGGATCTGAGGTGTGCTTTGGGAGTGAGTTCATGCCCTCTATTTATAGGGTAAGGGTGGCGACGATTGTCATAGCCCTAGCCCTACCAAACGAAAGGTAACCCTAGGAACACTATCGATAGGCAAAGAAATGGACCTGCCAATCGGCAGTCTTGTGCAGATTTTTTCGGAAAAATAGTCGTACAACGCAATTCGTTGATCCAAATCATGCACGGGTCATACCGTTAAAAAGTTAATTCAGAGACCTTTAAGAGTAATTGGGCCTCTCCCAGGTCCGTGGGTTGACTTTGGGTCAAACGTGGTTTGGAAGCACTCATCGGTCCTTTAAACGGGAGATCGTCAGACGAAAATGGATCGTTCGTCCGAACGGTAAGTTAAAATCATACAAGGGGTGGACCGTTGGAAATGTTATGCGAGGTAATTCAACATTCCAAATATCTTTACTCGGATCGAAAAGTTAACTTTGGTCAATCGGGGCCCGAAAGGTCCCAATGACCTTTCGGAGTAAAACGGGGTCGTTCGTCTGTACCGTAAGGACGATTCATGCATGGGGGCGGACCGTTGGAAAAGGTATTCAGTGACCTTTAAAGATTCATTTAGTCTCATTTAATCTTAAGAGTTGACCTTAGTCAAACGGGGCCCGAGAGCGGGTGGTGGCCTCCGGATTAATTTTTAGGGGAAAACGGATAGTTCTTCTGAACAGTCATGTCATTTCAGGCACGGGGACCGTTGAAAAGGGTTTTCAGTGCCTTAGAAGATTCAAAGAGATTTTTCTCTAACGATGAAGTTGATTGGGGTCAAATCGGGTCCCAAGAGCGCTCGGTGGCCTCTAGATCGATTTTCGATGGTAAAATGGTCCATTCGTCTGAACTGTTATATCAATTCATGCAGGGGAAGAACCATTGGAAAGGGAATTCAAGGCACTTCAAAGATTCATTGAGCTTTCTCTCTGACGATAGAGTTGACCGAAGTCAAATGGGGCCCAGGAGCGCCTGATGGCATCTAGATCGATACTCGAAGTTGTAAAGGATGAATATCACCCTAATTTTGAAATCTTCACTACAAAAAGTAATTTCCTTTTAGATGCGGAAGCGAGATGGTTCAATTAAACAAATTGACTATTTTTAATTTCTTTTCAAATTAAAATTAAGCAAAAACACAAAGTGAAATTAAATTAAACGACACATGGATATTTCACTTAAACAAATTTAACCCAACTCAAGTCCTAGAAATTTGCCTAAGTCATATGTTCAATATTACCAATTTAGGCCAAACTAATTTTAACACATAAAATGATTACTTGAATTAAATTAACATATACCCAAATTCGTGTTAGCACCAAATTAAACAAGTAGTGATTTAAACCAAATTTTATCTTTTTACATAAGCATGTGTTCTAGGTGATTTTGTAAAAGATAAAATAAATAATGAACCACTACACCACGATGTACGAGAAAAAACCCACAGCGAGAAAAAACCTCGGACGGCCCTAGCCTCAAATAAACTAAGTACGGAATTTACAATTACAAGCAAAATGACTTACAACACTCGACTCGACTCATTCAAGCCCCAACGCGTCTTCTTGTAACTACCTCTGCCTAGCGAATAACCACAGAGCTCCACCGCGGTCTCAGAATCCATCGATTGAACTTTAGGAACCACCGTCAACCACACATGGTGCCTTTCACCATGTGAGAATGTCGCAGCAAAAACAAACTTCTTCTTCTTTGAGGGATTTAGAAGCAAACTCAAACACTCTTCCAATGGTAGAGATAAAACCAGTGCCCAAACTCCAAGCAAAGTATATATATATATATATATATAAACTTGGATAAACTAAACAAATGGGTGTAACACAAGTGTTTTAAAGATTTTTCTTGAAAAATAAACACTCAAACGTAAACTTTTTTTTTGTAAATTGAAGCTCTCTAAAACTCTCTCTAGGAGATGAAAAGTTATGAAAAAGTTATTTCTAAAAGTTGGTTCCCGCACCTTATCAAATCTGGCAAAAGATAGTGGAGAAATCGTCAAAAACTGCCAAAAAAAAAAATTCCGCCAAAACTCGTTCAAACATTTACTAACGAATTTCCAGAGAAAAAATGAAATCTCGTTAGAAGTATCGTTCGAACGAGATTCCAGTTCGTTATAACGATACCAGTGCATTTCGAACGACGTTCCAGAAAATAATAAAAATTCATTTTAAGTCAAAAACTTTCTATGACAAGTTCTAATAAATATTTTCTGAGTAAAACAATTTATAAAACGTTTATAAATTACACCTAATTAATTTCCAAGGTCCTATATATATATATATATATATATATATATATATATATAATGTGCATTCATACCTTAGGAGCATTGGAACATTATTGTTGACGTAGAAACGAGACACATTATATATATATATATATATATATATATATATAAATTGCATTCATACCTTAGGAGCATTGGAACATTATTGTTGACGTAGAAACGAGACACATTAAACATGGCATATGATGAAGCTTTATACACTTGGCTGCTACGTCATCAACTTTACAATGTCATAGGCTTGAAGGATGGTCAAGAACTCTATCAACGCTTTTGTCTGGAATTGAGCCAAAACTACAAATGACTCAATTGTAAATTTGTGTCCTTACAAATCTCCCCCTTTGGCTATTCCGGGACAAAAACCAACAAAAATTCTAAAGGGTCGTCAAGCTCTACTAGACTTATAAAATTGTCCCACCCAAAGTAAAAATACAATAGCTTGACTCAAACAACGCAAGGATCATTATCTTTGCCGATTGAAGAAAGTTGCCATGAAGATAAATTCCTGCACACTTAAGCAAACTATCAAACGCATGGGGAATATCAAGAATATTAAATGCACGTAAAACAAATAAATACTCCCCCTAAATTAATTATCCCCTTTATCAAACAAATGACCTACTTAGAAAGACGTCTCCCCCTAAGATAAATCTCCCTAAACTAAGATACGATTTTAATAGGTTTAGATACCATTTCTCCCCCTATCATTCTCCCCCTTTTTGTTCAGGAATAGACAAAGGCTAAAGTATACAAAAATTAACTTATCTCCCCCAATAAAAGCATATAATCCCCCTAAACTGGATAAGGGATGAAAAGAATGGGATAACAAGCTAAGCATGTAATAGTGCGTAAAGTGATGAGAGCGTTAAAGCACGTGGGCAACAAAATAATAACTAATCCAACAAATAATAACGGATTCCAACTAGGATGCAAGAAAATGATACCAATATGATACATAAAATTATTAAGCATGTGATATCAACAAAGAATGTAACAAGATAGATACCAATTATGAATTAAAGCATAGATGGACTAGAAGGCAAGGCAAAGACAAAATAAAATATCATATATATACATACTCTAGATATACCAAAGATGCACACGTACATATATATAGATATAAACACACAAATGACACAAAATAAGATAAGCTTTTCACACTCGTATGGAAAAAAATGCATCATATGGAAACGAAAGTGTTGGGTGTGAACTAGTAACAATTAAATTTAGACCCAATCACTTAAAACATGTTCACGGAGTTCTCAATTGATTACAAACTTCATCACATTTGAATATAATCTCATGTGACAATATAGATTGAACTCAATGAACAAACATACACAATGCATACAAGCCTAGACTTTTGATGATTCTACAAACCAATAGAGTCATGACCTTGAATATACAACTAGGATAAACGGACATTGTGCAAACCGTTGATATACCATCCAATCTCCCTCAATAAGCATATATATTTTTGAATGAATATATCAATATATAAACAAAATAGGCCTTGACAAATATTTTCTTTTAATGCCATTATTCTTTTAGGCCTTTGGGCCACGTATTTCTTTTAGGTCCAAGCAAACGGTGGCTTACTATTCGCAAAGGATAATAAATCCTTTCGGAGCTCTTCCCCGTGCACATTTATACATATTATTTTTATATCTCATAAATCTCACATGCAACGAATTTTGACATGCACTAGTCCTCTTAGGTCACAAATATGTAGATGACAAGATTGATAGGAGAACACCTCACAAAACTTAAATATAACATGTGATGAATAAATTTCAAAATGATCTTGTGCATGTGTGAATTGAGGCATATAAAAATAGAATCCATTTAAGCAACACAAAATCCAACTACTCCATGTAAGCATGGTAAAGAATATAATAAGGGTTGACAATCTAAACCAAAAGTTCTAGCCACATGGGAGTGAAAAAGGAGGGATTCTAACACAAGTATATGCCAGATAAAGTGTGTCAAACTAAAATACACATAAAAAAAATCTTTTTGAGTTTTTTTTTAAATTGTTAACCAAAAATAAAAATATATACTCAAAAGACAAACAAAAATCATTTGAATTTTTCATTAAGCTTAAATTACCAAGAGATAAAAACCCAAATGATAAACAAAAATCTTTTTGTATTTTTTTACATTTAATGAACACTAAAATGAAAGAAGTATAATACAAAAGATAAACAAAAATCATAATTCTAGCATGTGATTAAACATGAATCATAGACTAGAAAATGACTAAACATGCATACACCTAGCATTGATATATAATATGAAGCACAAAAAGCTAGAGTATGCAAACAAAACTAACACATTCAACCTTTAAGTTTAGCAAGGGAGGTTTCATGTGAAAGCAAATGAGAATCAACAAATCTAGTATTTAGCGCGTCTAAAAATGCTTTCCTAACCCATATAGATGTATATTTAAAAAGATGTGATTTAGGAAGTAATGAAATGCTAGACATAGGCTTCCTAGGACTTCTTTTAAGATCAAAACAAAATTACCTAAGGTGACCTTTCCTACCACAATGAAAGCATGTGTAAACATGAGAAATGTTACCTAATGTGTGACATTTTCTAAAGTCTTTGGATAAAGTTGACCCTCTAAAACAAATAATGGTCTTAGCTTTAGTAACGAAAATATTTGAATAAGATGAGCTAGAACCATTATCACAGCTACTCGAGTCTTGTAAATCCTTTTTTATTTTTAAATTTTTGGACTCAAGTAATAAATTAGACTTCTCAATATTACGGGACTCCTTCTTTAAATTTTCTATAACTCCTAGAAGGTTATCACGCTCCCCCTCAATGTGAGCAAACTTGTCCCTAAGAGTCTTTTCTCGACAATCACTCTCTTTCTTGGACTTTTTTAAAATATTAAAATTGTAATTTATGTCCATGAGCTTTTCACGAAAAATATCTTTTTGAGATAGTGAGGTTTGCAAAAGTTCAATTCTAGATTTAAAACATGAATTTTCATTTTCAAGAAACCTAATTCTTTTTGCAAATCTCACATTTAATTCTCTTAAATTTTCATTACACTTATTGAGCCAATTAAATTCCTCTCGAATAGAAAAAACTTCATTATCATTAGAAAATGACAAATTATCATTAAGACGTCCCATCGAGAGATACAAAAAAATGAGAGTGAGTAAAAAATGAACCACCTAAAAATACAAGGAGCACAAAAATTATAAAAGCCGACAAACGGATCTTTGACGCGATAAATTAGCGCTCCGGCTCTGATACCAATCTGAAAAGGATGAATGGCCCCTTAATTTTGAAATTTATACTACAAAAAATAATTTCCTTTTGGATGCGGAAGCGAGATGGTTCAATTAAAGAAATTGACTAATTTCAATTTCTTTTCAAATTAAAATTAAACAAAAACACAAAGTGAAATTAAATTAAACGACACATGGATATTTCACTTAAACCAATTTAACCCAACTCAAGTCCTAGAAATTTGCCTAAGTCATATGTTCAATATTACCAATTTAGGCCAAACTAATTTTAACACATAAAATGATGACTTGAATTAAATTAACATATATCCAAATTTATGTTAGCACCAAATTAAACAAGTAGTGATTTAAACCAAATTTTATCATTTTACCTAAGCATGCGTTCTAGGTGATTTTGCAAAAGATAAAATAAACAATGAACCACTATGCCGCGATGTACGAGGAAAAATCCACAACGGAAAAAAACCTCTGACGACCCTAGCCTCAAATCCACTAAGTACGGAATTTACAATTACAAGCAAGATGACTTACAACACTCGACTCGACTCCTTCAAGCCCCGACGCATCTTCTTGTAACTACCTCTGCCTAGCGAATAATCACGGAGCTCCACCGCGGTCTCGGAATCCACCGATCGGACTTTAGGAACCACCGTCAACCACACATGGTGCCTTTCATCATGTGAGAATGTCGCAGCCAAAACAAACTTCTTCTTTGAGGGATTTAGAAGCAAACCCAAACACTCTTCCAATAGTAGAGATAAAACCAGTGCCAAAACTCCAAGCAAAGTATATATATACATATATATATATAAACTTGGATAAACTAAACAAATGGGTGTAACACAAGTGTTTTAAAGATTTTTCTTGAAAAATAAACACTCAAACATGAACTTTTTCTTTGTAAATTGAAGCTCTCTAAAACTCTCTCTAAGAGATGAAAAGTTATGAAAAAGTTAGTTCTAAAAGTTGTTTCCCGCACCTTATCAAATTTGGCAAAATATAGTGGGGAAAAAGTAGTGGAAAAAGTGGGAAAATCATCAAAAACTGTCAAAAAAAAATTCCTGCCAAAACTCGTTCGAACGATTTTACTAACTAATTTCCAGAGCGAAAAATGAAATATCGTTAGAAGTCTAGTTCTAACGACCTAACAATCTCGTTCGAACGAGATGCCAGTTCATTCGAACGATATGGTAATCTCGTTCGAACGAGATACCAGTGTGTTTCGAACTACGTTCCAGAAAATCATAAAATAATAAAAACTTATTTTAAGTCAAAAACTTTCTATGACAAGTTCTAATAAATATTTTCTGAGTAAAACAATTTATAAAAATTTTATAAATTACACCCAATTAATTTTCAAGCTCCTATATATATATATATATATATATATATATTGCATTCATACCTTAGGAGCATTGGAACATTATTGTTGACGTAGAAACTGGGCACATTAAACACGGTATATGATGAAGCTTTATACACTTGGGCGCTACGTATTCAACTTTAGAATTTCATAGGCTTAAAGGATGGTCAAGAACTCCATCCTATGACTCAAACGTTTTTGTCCGGAATTGAGCCAAAACTACAAAGGACTCAATTGAAAATTTGTGTCCTTATAGAAGTATTACCTAGGGTTTGTAATGAAATGGGGAGGTTTTGGGAACCTAAGGAGAGACTTAGGGGGTCCTATAATGTGGTGTCTATATAGCCCCTCGACGGGTGAGCTTGGAACAAGTTAAAACCGTCGAATAGACACCAAATGATGTTTAGAAAAAATATCGATTTTACAGACCTAAGGGACGAGGATGGCCGATTCAAAGGGTCAAGGTAGAATTCCTAGGACCTAAAGAAACACCAGGGATAGATGATTCTTTGGGTTGAGATTAATTCTGAGGACCTAGGGTAGTGAGTGACCAGCTCTGCGGGCCGAGGTCAATTATAAGGAGCTTAAGATAGGAGTGACCAATTTTAAGGGCCGAGTTCAATTCTGAGGACCTTAAGTCGAAGCCAATTCTAAGGGTTAAGTAGGAGTGACCAATTCTGAGGGTCGAAGCCAATTTTGAGGGCTTAAGTAAAAATGACCAATGGATCAAAGCCAATTCTGAGGACCATAAGTTGTAGCAACTAATTTTGAGGGTTGAAGCCAATTCTAAGGGCTGAAATTGGAGCAACCAATTTTGCGGGTCGAAACCAATTATGCGGGCTTAAGATAGGAGCAATCAATTTTGAGAGTCAAGTTCCATTTTGTTGGTCGAAGCCATTTTTTAAGGCTGAAGTGAGAGAGACCAATTCTGTGGGTCAAAGCCAATTCTGAGGGCTTAAGTAGAGATGACCAATTCTGAGAGTCAAAGTCAATTCTAAGGGCTTAAGTAGAGATGAATTTTTTTACGGGTCGAGGTCAATTATAAGGACCTTAGGTTGTAGCGACCAATTCTGAGGGTCGAAGCCAATTCTGAGGGCTTAAGTTGCTATTTTCTTGGAGAAAATTAGAGACTCCACTGGGGAAACGATATTAATCCGTGGAATATATGCAGCCTTGCTGGAGAATTTTTTTATTTCTACGGTGTCCCTTGGAGACGTTGCTGGGGAGATATCCAATTGGACTTGGAAAGTCCTATGGGGAAGTAATTTTTAGAAAAAATGTGATATTAATCCGAGGGTTTTTGAAAAAAAAAATTCTTAATGAAAAAGGTTCTAAAATTCATTTGGTAATTTTAGGAATTTTCTGGGGATTTTTTGGATTTTTCTAATATTTTTTAGGAATTTTTGTACAAAATTTTAAAGAGGTGCCGATAGGCAGGGTGTAGGGGTGCCAAATGGTAGTGGCACGATCTTTTGGGCTACCTCGGGACAGTGCCGATCGGGCAAATTCTTTTTTTTCTCTTAAGATCATTTTTCCTTGATGACCTTTTTCAGATACTCATTTTTCACTAGGAATTTTGTAGGTGACCTTCTATCCCTAGGGGACGGCTATCCAGCACACAATGGTAACCAGGGGGAACGCGTAGCTGCTTCGTCTATTGACACATGAGTTCGGATACTCTTGGTATCTAAGGGAGAGGGTAGTCCTAAAGGTGGTGGAGGACGAGGTGATGGTTCCACCTATAAGGCCCCCGAAGTATATGAGGCGAGAGCGGGAGATATCAGAGGAGGCGAGGGTGGCGGTAATAGTCGACGAGCCTTATTCTTCGTATAACGACACGGTGGTAACTTATGATTATCTGGATTTTATGTTGAGTTGGTTGATGTCGCCCAATATATATGACGTTATGCATTTTCCCCCTACAGGCTCTAGTAGGGGCACGAGCCGGCCAGTGGGGTCTACCCACAGTGCTGGCGGTGTGTCGACATCGACAATGATGACGACATTAGAGGTTCCATTTTTTCGGTTGTCTCCTTTTTCCTACAATATTCGATGGTCTAACGGAGGATCAGTACGTATGTTGTATCGCCCCAATGCAATGGATCCGAAGGTGCTGGGGTTGACAGAGGATGTCCTTCATCCAGAGGTATACATTTCATTTCTTTGACTTTTGTCTTTCTGATTTGTTCTTTGCCTCAGACTGACTGATTTGTTATTTTCTATTTTTTTCCTAGTATGTCTGAGTATCGACTGCCTGGTTGAAGGACATACGGGATTGGGTGGCTTCTACGATGGCTCACATCCAAGACTCGATCATAATTTCGTCCTGCTTGGTGTCGTCTACCTCATCTGGGGAGGGGTTTGGTGTCAGGGATCAGAGGCTCATCATCTCATCATCGGGAAAAGCGCATCTGCCGCAGGGACGGGGGGTCTTAAAGAGAGAGAGAGAGATAAAAATAAAAGAGAGAAAGAGAAAGAGAGAAAGTAAGTGATGGAGAGAGAGAGAGAGTAATTTTTTGGGGGTTCGGGCAGAGTCTCGTTGTTTTTGTGTTTTCATGCAAGACAAATGTAATAAAATAATATATATGCAATGAAATAGGATTTTGTTAATTTTTGCTTTAGTGACTTAATACATATGCACTTTTTACTTTGCTGTTGAGACCGTAAAAAGGATTTAAAATAATTCGAGGGAAAATTTATTTTAAAACAGGATGAGTAAAGATCTATGGAGAAAGAAATTTTGAATTCCTTAGAATAAAAATATTCTTATTAAGTTTTTGATTTTGACAAAGGATGAAAAATAGAACTTTTCAAAAATAGGGGTTTATCGATCGGCATACCCCTTGTCATGTCTATCGGCAGGTCAGTCCGGTCTAATCACCCCAAGGATTTGATTGCATTTTCTTCAACTACTTGGTCCTTGATGGGGCAGGGTTTCCTCCAGGATTTTACAAGACTTTTGCTTTTAGCTAAGTTTTTCAAGTATAAAAAAGGGTAATTGTGGAGTATTTTCTTCACCCATCCACATTTCCTTTCTTTTGCTCACCTTTTGCCTCTTGCATCATTATTTCCAATATGGATCTCCCCGAAAGTGTTGACTTTTCTTCTTACCTTGAAAGCTTAGAGGTTATGTGCTCATATAATGTAGGCTATGATGCTTTCAACATGAGTCGGATTTTCTTATGGCGCAACTGGACTATTAAAGGAAACATTCTGACGGCAGTGGTTGAATTCTGGTACCACGAGTACCATGTCTTTTACTTTGTGATAAGTCACATTTATTGAATTTAACACCCCATTAATTTGTCCGTTCTAGCATTCCCGTGCATGTTATTCCCTGTTCTTATTCTCATTAAATGATTAACCCCTATTTTCATCACACACACACATATATATATATATATATATATATATATATATATATATATATATATATATATATATATATATATATATATATATATATATATATATATATATATATATATATAATATATATATATGTGTGTGCCTTAATTGAGCTTTTGTAGGTCTCGGGAATGTAAGTTGTGAAGTTTGGTTGAATCTCGAGAAAATTTCGTTGACAGTCGCAAAGTCGGGGGTATTTTAGCAAATTCAGAATTCAGTTTTTAGTCTCGATCTCTTCATGGAGGTTGAAGCCCTTAGATTCATCTTCTCTTGGACTCCAACAACACATGAATCCGAGCTCGAATAAAGAAGTTACAGGCTTTTCTGTGGAGAATGTCCCATTCGAAGCCAAAACAAACCATCTTTATTTTGAGAGCAGGGCCAAATGATTCTGCACTTGCCAAATCGATTCGGTTGATGATGGTGCACTAGCTTCCCATATCCGAATCCATTCGCTCTCAGTCGAATCGATTCAGTTCAGCAGTTCGAGCTTTCTCCTTATTACTAGTTTGCCATTTTGGATAGATTTTTGGGGATTTATCCCTTGTTTTTTACTTGTTTTTCCATTTTAGTCTTTCACAGCTTGGGCACCCTACCCAACATCTTCACGAAATTTTTAGCCCTCCTCGCAAGCTTTGCGTGGCTGCGAACGGTGCGCAAATCCGATCCCTAACGGAGAAGTTACGGCATTTCTATCGGAATAGAAAAACAAACCAACCAAAACAGGAGAAGTGCAAACATGTAGCCATCGATCGATCGATCAAAAGGATCAATCGATCGATCCTTTGGTTTTTTCCCTCGAGCTAAGACAGTGGGCTATTATATTTACCATCGATCGATCCCCTGTTTTTGCAGATATTTTGCCTTTTATTTTCTTTTCCCTTTTCTTTTCTAATTTAATTCCTTTTACTATATAAAGGAATTTTGTCGTAAATAACAGAGAGAAATCGTTTTTAGGTTAGTTTTGCTTAGGGTTTGGGGATTTGAGAGCTCTTCTTCTCCCTCTCTTAGTTTGACACCCTTTAGGGTTTGTAATTGGTACTTTCATCTTCCCTCTCCATTAATATAAGTTGTATTTCCATTATTCTTGCTTTGTAGTTAATTTATATGCTTTCTAATTTAGTTTACATGCTTTGATTTCCTTGCTTTCGAGTGTAGTTTCATTGCGTTTATTTATCGTGTTTTTAATATGCTTTCTATCTAAGTTAGTCTAGGTTGTGCCAGATTGAACTCATTTCGGGTTGACATGTTGATTTGCTTTGGTGATGGAGTTTACGGGTCTATTTCGGGTGCGTTGTCCTAGTTATTATGCCTAGGGGATTTGATGGGGCATATCATGTATGTTCCGTGCTTACAACCTTGCGTGCATAATTTTCGAGGTATTTGTTGACGCCAAAATCATATTAGGTTTTTATGCGGATTTAGGGGCGTGACAACCCTTGGTTCAATTAACTGTCCAAACGAGACGCATTTGTAATAACTCGTCGACCCATATAATCATTTTATACTAATTAACTCGGATGATGGATATTGGACGCAACCTATAGTTTTCACTTGCTTTGTTAATCTAGTTTCAATACACTCGCCTAGATTAATCATTTCCCTTTTATGCATCTTTTCCTTTTTAGTTTGTAATCCACCTTTTTACACTTTTATTTAAAAGTATTATATCATATAAATTCTAGCAACTCGTCTCTGTGAATTTTTGATACCCGACTTACCGATATACTTGTATCGCAAGTGTAGTTGTAATTTAGGTTTGTTTGTATTATCGTGGTGAAACAAAAACAATGATTGTGTCCTTACGCGAACACACTTTTCACGCGTTGATCAAAATGGCACCGTTGCCGAGGATGAGTTTGTTTTAGACTTTATTTGATTTAGTATTTCGTAGTATTTTCTTTTTATTTGTATTTTTTGGCTAACCTTTTTACAGGACTACTACATTTGAGCACTTAGAAACGCTCGAATTTCTTGCGCGCGCATCTACTTTGTGGAATTTGCCACTTCGAGCCATTTTTGGGGTAAGCATGTCTTATTCTAATTCTTTTGGTAATCATTATGATAATTCTCAAAATTCTCGCAAACCTTTGACTTTTGGTCAATACTTAGAATCCCAAAAAATTACAATATCTAAAATGACTTGGGGCGAGTATTACAAAAGTCAAGCTTTGGAGTGCGTGTATTTTGAGGACGATGATAATGATTTTGGGCCTTTACCTCCTTATAATAGGAATTTTGAAACGAATTGTAATAGTTTTCAAAATTCATATAATAATGAGTTTAAGTTTAAGTCCGATGGTAATTTTCAAAGTTCCCATTTTCAAGTGTTCGCACCTCGGCCTATGACTTTTAGCGAGGGCTTGCGTATGATTGAGAATGAGAAAATTGAAAATCGTTGTCGGGAAGAAAATCGTTTATGGGAACATGAATTGGATTTATTATTTGAGTCCGACGATGATTTTGCTTCCGAGACTTTTGAAGTCAAAGAATGTTTTGAACCAAATGAGGACTTTGTGCCTACTTTGGAACAAACCATTCTTGACTTAGTCCATTGCGTAATAGATATTATAAGTGAGGATGAAATGGACGTAATGTCCATTTGCAACTAAATGATTTATTCTTTGGCTCCCAGAGAAGAACATTTTATTGAAATGATCTTATTTCTTTCGAAACTCAATCTTCAAGCGATGATGATTCATCTCTTGAGTTTGAATTTATTTCCTCCTCATTTTCATTCTCTGTTATCACACCATCACAAGTACCCGATGATTCAGTTTCAAACTTTAATGTTTTAAACCTTTTCGCTGATGAGGAGTACTTGCTCGAGTCGTCTCCCACAATCGCATATTTTCCTTTGTGTGCGCCACCTCCCATTCCAATTTCAAAATCTTTGGGAGGATATTCTGCTTTTCTCGGTCCCCACATGTTTTTGTCACCCTTTCAATCCAAATCCCCTATCGTCCCTCCAAAAATTTTAATTGACGATGGTTCATTTCTTCCGCCTTACACATGCCTTCCGTTGTTTAAATGGAATTCATATTTTTCGGAGGGCATGCTTGTATGTGAGGGTACACCGGTTATCTTCCAAAGTCAAATCATTTTTGCGGTGGACCCTCAACTATTTAGACTTCTAGTGTACAGTTAGTGTGAAGCCTAAATAGTAGGTTGTATATAGTTAGCTTTTTATTCTTTCTTTTTATTTTTTCTTCCCTTTTTAATTTAGTCTAATGTAATTAGTTAAGTTTTTGTTATTTGTTTTTCTATGCTCGGTACTAACTTGGTTTGTAGATTCTTTGGACTTGTTCTTATGGGGATCGCTCCAATTTTGGGTAATATTGCTCTTTTCCTCTCTTTAACTTGGTTCTTAATTCACATTGAGGACAATGTCTGGTTTTAAGTTTGGGGGTGTGGGATATTCTATCCATTTCTTTATTTAGTCAATGTTTTTGCTCACATATTAGTTACTTAGTATGCTTTTCTTAGAAAAATTCAAAAATTTTAAAAAGATTTTCTTTCTTTTTTCTCCTTTTTAGGCTTTTTGCCTTTGTTTTCGATGATAAATTTCGATAATTGTCCGATCCAATAGATAACCCAATGGTGCATGTTCTCGATTTTAGAAGTTATTAGACTTTAGTCCTCACTTATTGATATTATGAATAACTTTATGAATTAAACTTTAATCCCATGAGTACATGCACTTTTATTGCTTTATTGATTTGGTTTAAAATTTTTATAACTCGGTAATCTTTTGTTGCATTGTATATACTTACACCGAGTAAGCCTTGTACCTTTCGTCGTTTGTGAGTGTATACACTATTCTTTCCTCTTTGAAAGCGTTGAATTCGTCGGTAATCTCTCTATTCATTCATTTGATCGTTCATTAATTGAGTTTATATCTTGAAATGTGTTACTTGATCATGATTTTCATATATTGTTTTGACTCGTGAATTGCGTAAACCTTTTGAAATGATCATATGCCATCTTTTTTATATCACCCATATTGACCTTGACCTCACCTTAAATGTTTTCCCTCATCAACCCGTTTGAGCCTAAATATTAGCCTTTCGTTTCATAACCCAAATCCCATAATCAACTCCGCATTGGAGCTATATACCATGCATACACTTTCCATACATTTGTTTGGAATGTTACTTGGAATTGAATGTTGTTATTGTGTTGCGGTTGCAATTTAGGCATATGAGAGTGCGAAAAGTAAAAAAAGAAAAAGAAAAGAGATGTGAAAAAAGTGAAGAAAAAGAGAATGCAAAAGGCAAAAGAAAATAAAAGAAAACATGCGAAAAAGAAGAAAAGAAAAGAAAAGAAAGAGAAAGTTGTAAATGTTGTGTATATAGTTCAATAAGCTTTGATTACTCTCCCCGATAATATATCTAATGCTTGTTTGGATGTTACCTTTCCAATTTTCATATTGCCCACACTTTCCCATTATCCCGAGTTTTCATTCTGAACACTTTGAATACGTATATACATTCCTTCATTTCATACCCTAGCCTAGCCTAAATTACAACCCTATTAAAGTCCTATGCGATCTTAAGTAGATGTAATTCTAAGGTTTAAATAGTTTTGATAATATGTGAAAATGCATTTCGCCTCTTTTATATGTGCGATATCTTTCATTGAGATTATAATTTTTAATTTCCTATATAGCGTTCTTCATTTGTGACATGTATGCGGCCTAGTTTCCATTTACAATTACTCTTTATGCTCGCATGTTCCGTGTGTTACCTCCCTGTTTTGAGTGAATTCACTTGATGAGTGTAATGCCCGTGAGGATTGAATATATGCCTGCTTTATTTAGTATCCGATTTATTTAAGTTTTTGCCAAATCACACTTTGTATGTGCTTGCTCCCCTCCCACATTTTAAGGTTTCAATTCTATGAGGTGCATTCTATAATGTTAATGATTTCGGACTTTTGTTTGAATCCGTTCAATGTGCTAATAATGCGTATGAAATCTTGTTCGCTATTGTTAGGCTTGTCGCATGTTGGTTTGGGATTATTTTGAGGAAACCATGCGATGTTTGTAGGTATCATCCCTGAAAACCCTCACGAGATGACACTCGTCCACTAGGGTAACCTAGGGGTTTAACGGCTTTATTGCATACGCTAAATGCAATCGAATCTCCCGCGAAAGTGACCTTATGATTTTATACCATACTTTTGTACTATCTCCTTCTTTTGGTTTGCTTGTAGTTCTTGTTGCATCCTATTTCATTGATAGGGACTAGCAATGTGTAAGTTAGGGGGTGTGATATGATGCAAATATTGCGTATTTCATCCCTCGAACCTACGCATTTTAGCTCCCTCGGGTGCCTTAATCTCTATATTTAAGCTCCTTAACCAGACAACCTCAGTTTATATTGTTAACATGCTATATGAGGTATAATTGGGCTTTTGTAGGTATTTAGGTACAAAGTATGAATGTCGGACGCATTCCACTCAAATTCCGTACGCAAGCGCACGTTCAAGGGAATTTTAGTCTTTTCAAAGCTTGGGCACCTGACCTAATATCTTCACGGAAGTTGTAACCCTCCTCTCAAACTTCGCGTGGTCGTGAACGATGCGCGAATTCAATCCTTAACGGAGAAGTTACGGCATTACTAGGGGAAGAGATATTTACCATCGATCGATCCCCTGTTTTCTGCAGATATTTTGCCTTTTATTTCCTTTTTCCTTTTCTTTTCTAATTTAATTCCTTTTACTATATAAAGGAATTTTGTTGGAAATAACAGAGAGAATTCGTTTTTTATATTAGTTTAGCTTAGGGTTTGGGGATTTGAGAGCTCTTCTTCTTCCTCTCTTAGTTTGACACCCTTTAGGGTTTGTAATTAGTACTTTCATCTCCCCTCTCCATTAATATAAGTTGTATTTCCATTATTCTTGCTTTGTAGTTAATTTATATGCTTTCTAATTTAGTTTACATGCTTTGATTTCCTTGCTTTCTAGTGTAGTTTTATTGAGTTTATTTACCGCGTTTTTAATATGCTTTCTAGCTAAGTTAGTCTAGGTTGTGCCGGATTGAACTCATTCCGGGTTGACATGTTGCTTTGCTTTGGTAATGGAGTTTACGGGTCTATTTCGGGTGCGTTGTCCTAGTTATTATGCCTAAGTGATTTGACGGGACATATCATGTATGTTACGTGCTTACGACCTTGTGTGCATAATTTCTGGGGTATTTGTTGACGCCAAAATCATATTAGGCTTTTATGTGGATTTAGGGGTGTGACAACCCTTGGTTCAATTAATTGTCGAAACGAGACGCATTTGTAATAACTCGTCGACCCAAGTAACCATTTTATACTAATTAACTCGGATGAGGGATATTTGACGCAACCTATAGTTTTCAATCGCTTTGTTAATCTAGTTTCAATACACTCGCCTAGATTAATCATTTCCCTTTTATGCATCTTTTCCTTTTTAGTTTGTAATCCACCTTTTTACACTTTTATTTAGAAGTATTAAATCATATAAATTCTAATAACTCGTCTCTGTGGATTTTCGATACCCGACTTACCGCTATACTTGTATCGCAAGTGTAGTTGTAATTTAGGTTTGTTTGTATTACCGCGGTGAAACAAAAACAACGATTGTGTCCTTACACGAACACACTTTTCACGCGTTGATCACTAAGGTCGTATGGGTTAAATATCAAAGAGCGCCTATGATCATATCCTAGGGTTTCATGTGATTCTCGGGGGACAGCACTATTGAAAATCATGCTCAAGTGTCAATTTCATGATGAAGTCAAAAAATATGCAATCAATGAAAAGAAAGTGAGATTGTCAACAAGATACGTTTTTCAAGAACGAGAAAGAGTAATTATATACGCTCGCAATTGAAGGTTTGCCTAGAGTCTCACTTATGTAAGTGTATAGCATGCGCTTATGATTAATGAATTAGAAAAGCTTTAAACGGTTAAACCAAATCATAAACAATTATTTTTGTGTTATGCTAATGGGATTCACAGTTTAATTTCATGAAGTTATTCACAATGCAAACAATATACGGGCTAAAGGCTAATAAATCATAAACTCTAAGCATGTGTCATCGCTATTCAAAAGGATAAGGCGATTATATACGTACTCATTGGAGACAAGGGAGAAAAAGAAGAATTTGAATTTTTGATTATTTTAAATGAACAAATAAATAAATAAATGAGAATTAATAATAACATGTTAAACGGTAACAAAAATGTAATTCACACCCCCTAACTTGAAATAAACATTGTCCCCAAAGTTAGTAGGGACAAAAATGGAAAAGAGGGATAGAAAATATTCACCCCGTAAGGAGCAAATCCTATAATCAAGCAACGACATACCTATTACCATGTTACTTCTTAAAACAACAATATATATAGTACAAAGATATTTACAAATTCAAATAAAAAAATGAAACTGAGACTTTTCATTAAGAATAATAAGAGTTGCGTATATGTGTTTCGAAACCAAAATTAGAAAATACAATATAATTGTATCTTCTTAAACACACCCCACACAACTAAATTGTTCAAAAACCAAAAATAAAATAGCCCACCAACGATTGTTCCAAAAACAACAATATATATATACACCAAAAAACAGTAACCGAAGAGATATAGGGTGCCCCCTAGGGAAATTTCGGGCGGTAACTCGATGAACCGGGCGCGTTGGGGTCACACGGGGCATATGAATCGTAAAGGTAAGGAGGCAATGTAGTCTCGCCCCTGCGTAAGAGCCCTAAAGGGCAAAGTGAGAACACACTATATATTAACTCACTTGAGTCTGCATATACAGGAGTTCCAACTAGTTTGGATATATAGACAAAATAGGTTAGTATAGTTTGAGATCTCCATCTCCTTAAAGGTACATACTACTTAAAGAAATCCAGTCTAAGAAGAGCTTCAAAGGGAAGTTAACTCTAACCCTAAAACCACAAATAGGACACTTGCACTGCATCCTACATATTTCCTATGTGCTTTAATGGTTTTTCAACACTTGAAATCTTTTTAAAAATCAATTTAATTCTAAACAAATCATTTTCTATAATTTTAAACATTTTTAAAAAAATTTGAATTAATTAAATTTTTGTTTTAAAAGTATTGTGGGTATATGTTACATTTTAAAAACTTGTTTTCTACATTGATTGTTTGTTTGGGTAGAAAACGAAAGAGCTAGAGCTGTGGAGGTGTGTTGTGTAATTATTTTCTTATCCGCGTCTCAGCTTTCATCCTGTGCGTACACCTGTTGATTACATAACGGTTGGATTTGTGTGTTCTACTACTCACATAAGGTGTTTTCAACCTCAGCCCTTGGATCGTTTTTAATCAACGTACTGCATGTGATATTTTTCAATCCTTGTGACCCCAGCCTTATCCAATCAGTGACCTTATATCCCACCCCTGGTGTTAAACCATTGGATCTAAGTCAATTCATTTAGACTTGATCTCAGCCGTAGATTTGATGTTGATGTTCTCGATCCTTCTACGCCAAGTATAAAAAAGGATTTATTCTCAGCATTTTAAAAAACTTTTGTCACTTCGTTATTTCTAAGAAAAAAGAGAGAGTAGAGAGAAGAGTCAGAGAAGAGAGAGAAGGCAGAAGAGAGGGAAAGGAAAGAGAGAGAGATTAGCAGAAGAAAACCCTTAGTTTTCTTCGTGGTGCAAACCCTCCTCCCAAATCAAAACACCAACCTTAAATAGTTTCAAACACTAGAAAATCCAATTTATGAGAGATAGATCCTCCTAGGGTTTCTGTGTTATTAGTTGCGTGTTTTTCTTTTTGAAGACCACTTTAAATACGTTGATTCTCTCAGAACTCATTTCTAAGGAAGATTTAAGTTTCATTGTTAAAACCGAGTCTTTCAAAAAGAGAACATCTCACGTATATTTTTTGTTTCTCTTTTTAGATCTGATTTTTTAGATCTAATATGTTTCAACTAGTTTTTGAAATAAGAACTTTTAGTTTCAAAAATAATTTTCAGATCAAGTGAGTTGTGTTTCCATTTTTTATTTCATATTTTATGAAATACTGGTGTACAAAAGTAACAGGAACACAAACGAACTCTTGCTAAAGTTTTAAAGCGTTCAGATTTGAAAAATAGGTTTTAAATCAAAACTTGTTGAATCATTCCTTGCATGTTAAGTCTGAATTTGATTTGATAAAGTAGACTTCTAGTCTAGTTTGGATCTGCTATTGGAGGTTTACAATTTCAAAAATATTTTCAAAACCCAAAAATTATATAAGACCTTAAACCGTCTTTCGAGCAAGGTATCCTTAAGGCATGTGGTTATATTAAAGATCAAGAAGTCTTTGCTTGAGAAATCAAGATTCAGAAATAACTTTCATTTTAGAATTGCTATAATTTGTTAGGAAAGTTTGTATAAATCTTGAGAGGGTGAGTTACATGTTTGCATGTAGTATCACATCACAAACACTATCTCACACGATCACTTAGACTACGATTCTGTTTGAGAATCTTGTCTTTGAAAGAGTTGCTGGAATCAGAATTCAAAGAGAAGGAAATCAAGGAAAAGACAAAGAAGCAGTAAGAAAAGATCAAGTTCCAAGTCATAATACCTTTGGAGTGGAGAATCTCATGTAGGTACATTCTGAACTTAGGTTAGGATCTTTGCGGTTTGCTTACGTGTTGTAACCTGATTTTTATTCTAGTGGCTTTTTGTCTTGTGCCGTAGAGGGCACCGTGGATGTTTCCCTTGTTTAAGGGTTTTACCACGTTAAAATTCATGTGTCTATTTCTTTGAATGTTCTTAATTGTTATTGTGATTGGGACTGCATGGTAATGTTAGTAGATGTTTATTAAAAAATAAACATAAGGTAAACAACTATCGAATTTAATCCATACATTCAGAAAAAGCTTCTCCAACACATCTTGTGTTATTTTCGAAAAGAGTTTTGTCCAATAAGTTTATTCGGAGTTTGCAAAACCATAACATTTTGTTATCAAATTTGTAAGCAAAAGGCTTTTATTATTAAGGTTATTTTTCACAAAATCCCTCTGGTATGCACCCTGAAAGGCAGAAAAGTCCGCCTTCAAAGCATCCATCCTCACCCCCAACTCTGTAATGGAGTCCACTATAGGTGGAGCAGGGGTGATGCCTCAGGACTGTCAGGCATAAGAGAATCAAATAAAAAATGCCCCCAACATCCGCATGGTCAAGCATCCCCATCCTCTTTCTCTCCCAGTATACCTTACCCAATGTCTTCTCAATCGCATAATCACCAAACATAGAGGGAAACCAAGGAATTTTATCGGTCCCGACCGCCTTGCATCTCACATCCCTACAAATCCTCGAAACCAGTTGTGCGTAAGGGAGAGTTGTCGATCCATTATCACATAATGCGGCATTCAACATATGTTGCAACACCAAGGCAGTAAGGCTTATCACGGTATTGGCATCTAAGAGATTATAAAGGAAATGGGCTTATTTGGACCTCAGGACAAATTTGGTTTGGGTGGTGATGCGACTAAGAATTGTGGAGTGCCCAATATGTGTGTTTTCAACAAAACCAATTTTTCTAACAAAAAAAATCCAACTTTTAATTATGCACCAAACCAAGTTGTGAAATCCCAATTCTTACTTTAAACCAATTTTATCTTGATTAATCCTAAACATGCATCTAGTGATTAAAGCAAGTAAAGTAAAGTAAAGAATACTCACAACGCCAGATGTACGAGGAAAAAACCCAAAACGGGAAAACAACCTCGGACGGCCCAAGCCAGACAATCACTATGAATAATGGTTTTACAAAGACAGATTAGCCTTACACTAAGACTCGATCCCCACGGGTCTTGACGCTCCTTCTGATCTTCAACTGTTCTTCAATAGTGCCCACGCAGAAATTCCTTCTTCTACGATCTCTTTCCATAACACACGCGTCCACGTATGTCTCGGTGTCCTCCGATATGACTTTGATACGTCTACGATGTCGAACACGATGTCCGTCGCTTCTTCACCGCAAAACCCTTTGATGTTCAATGTGTAAAACAAACAACTTTGGTGCAGTAAAATCACGTAAACATATAAGAATGATAACTCGGGTCTTTGCAAACTTTAAGGATGTGTTTAAGACTTTTAAACCTTAGAAAACATGTGCAAACAAGGTTCTAGTTCGTAAAACTATTTTCCAGAAAGCACACTCTTTGCCGAAATTATGATACAAACTCTGTTTAAATAGGATTTAAACGCCGCCTCGAAAAATGTGTCGTTCGAACGACTTAAGCATGTCGTTCGAGCGACCTCGCGAAAGTTTGACTTTCTGATAAAAACGTCTCTTAACAAAGAGATTCAATTTAGTCAAACTCTATTTCGAGCTTATCATCATAAAACGAAGTTTAAACCTTTAAAACACTTTTAAAACATTTAAAAATATTTTTCTTTATAAAAAATTACATCCTTATCTTTTATAAAATAATCCCGAGCACCATTAATTATACGCATTCATACCTGAGTGATCTCGGAATGAAATTAACTTTGAAGACGAGTAAACTTGCACCAAATAAACATCGGCATGATTAAATCTTTAAAGCTTTGCCGCAACGTCTTCAATTTCTTCAATACGTCATAGACCAAGTGGGATCGTGACAAATTAAAATTCTCCCTATGACATATTACAAACACAGTTTTGTTCACGGAATTAAGTAAAAACAATACAGGGACTCAATTGGAAATTTATGTCCTTACAAATCTCCCCCTTTGACTATTCCGGGACAAACTAAACTAGTGAAATGCCTAACCGGGCCGTCAAGCCGTATGACGCCTAAATCCCATCCCATATACCCAAAATAAAAAAAACAGGACATGGACATATGTAGCACCGGCAAGCATAAACTGTCTGAATGTGATGTAGACTTGAAATCTCGAATCGCTGAAGTATACCTATACACATGAAACAGACAAACAAATACCAAGTGAATTATGGAGGAACAAATGAAACCAATTTATATATTCAATAAGAGCATATCATTTGAAAAACATGTGAGCGATTATTTGATACCAATTTGTTACCAATTTTAAACATAAAGTAGCGCTCAACAAATCTCCCCCTACATCACATACATCTCTCCCCCTTTTTGTCTCGAATAGACAATCTGGTGAAAAGATAAACCAATATGAAATATCTAGCATGAGAATACGATACCAAATTGAATCAAGTTGATAACAATTGTGAAAAGTGAAAAACGCTAGATAAACATGAGAAAACTAGCTAAACAAGATCATGTAATGCCAAAATAGTAGCTAGTAAACCAAGGAATCACACAAAGAGTATACAAATCAAATCAAGTGTGATAAACGGACTTATATGCAAAATACCAATGTGGAACAGAAAAGAACCTGCATATAAATTAAACAGTCCAGAGATGCTTCCCGCAGTACCAAAAATATACCAATATGAACCTGAGGACTGCAAACCAATCAGAAGCAATTTTATCACCCTGTCGTTCGAACGAGACAGTGAGTTCGCTCAAATGAGATGAGGAAGTCGCTCGAACGAAGACAGAAGTCGTTCGCGCGAGATGCAATGTCGTTAGAACGACTTCGCGCGACCTGCCAAAATTTTCCAGTTTCCCAGAAAAATTATAAAGTATTGCCCAGTGAAAAAAAATTCACAAAAAAATTCCAGGAAGGGACTGACAGAAGCAAAACAGTGCTAAAACAGTAAGCTTTTAACACAAAACGCAAAAACTCATTAAACCTAAAAATGCGAGTTACATGCAAACATAGTACCGATGTGCTCAAACATGGACATGGAATGAATGGGCGTGAAACTACAATAAATGAGTCACAATTCCAACACATCGAAATGATCAAGAAGCTCTAATTGATAGCGATAAATCATCAAACTTTATCATAGCCAAATGACAATTAAAGAGTGAGCTTAATGAACTAAACATACTTCATGCACACAAATCCAGAATTTTGACGATTCTACAAACAATAACGTCAAATTTCAATGTTTCAACATTAGGATTAGATGTGCAAACTCGTTTAAATTTTCTCCAACCAAACACCCTCAATTAAACATACTTTTTCAAGTTCTTTTGAGGTTTCTACCATTCTCAACTTAGAGAAAATCTTATTGTCCCTTTTCTTAGCATCTTGCTTTTTCTTTTTGGGCTCTTTTTAAACGGTGGCTTTCATGACGAGTTAAATTTGAACTCTCGCAGCCCTTTCCCGTGAATCACTCATCATATTTTCAATTCAAATCCTCACGGTAAACGGTTATTACATGCACACTTCTCCTTAAGTTTAATTACGCATAGATGACAAGATTGAGATAAAAATGCCTCACCAAATTCAAATATGCAAGAGAAGTCAAACATCCATATAAACTCGTGCATGTGTGCGATGTTGACATATATACAAAGTCGAATCAAGATGCATATCAACTTCAAAAATACCCCATATAAAAAATGGTTAAGATCATTCTAAGCATCGATAATAATGACCAAATGTCCTAGCCACATGGATAATGAAACAATGGGGGGGGGGGGGGTCCAAGCACACCAATATGCCACATCAAACATGTAAACACAAAAAGAAAAACAGAAAATCTTTTTGGCTTTTCAAACATATTTTGACTCAAGGAAAAGCAAAATACTTTTGGATTTTCAAAAGTTTTCTCAAAAATAAAATCTTTTTGTATTTTTCAATAAGACTCAAACAAATGAAAATTATAATACAAGATGATACATATGTCATAATACTAGCAATGAATATATCATGAAGCAAACTAGCATATGATAAACATGGCAACACTATCATCTTTTAGATTTAGCATGGGAAGAATCAAGGGCACCCAAACGAGAATCATGAAGTTTAATTCCTAAAGCCACTAAATCCGATTTCCTAACCCAAGTAGTTGTAAAACAGCACATGGGGGTTTTGGGAAACGGAGCAACTTTATTCCTAAACTTCCTAGGAGCTTGTCTAAGGTCGTAGAAATAACGCCTAAGGTGACCTTTCCTACCACAAAACGAGCAAGAGTAGCGGTGGTGGGAATGATTACCTTTACGCGGACCTTTTCTAACATTCCTAGTGTTTCTCACACGTGCGGGGGGAATGGGAACTACTCTCTCACCAAAATCTATACCTCCCCTATCTCCCTTAATTTGGACGGTGCCTAAGATCTTATCTAACTTCTCCGATCTAGCCTCCAAATCAAACTTGACTCTAGACGAGTCTTTCAACCTTTCCTCCAACTCGTGAATTCTAGACTCGAGTAAACGCCTAGTCTCCTCAAACTCTAAAATATCCTTTTTCAAGGACTCCATCAAACCACGGAGATTGTCTCTCTCTTTCTCCACAAACTCTAGTTTCTCCTTAAACTTCTTCTCTCGTGCCCTAAGATCCTCAATCAAACTATCATTATTTTCTATGGCATGCTCATTCAACTTAGATTGCAATTTTGAATTAGCCTTTTTCACCTTCACCGTTTCTGCATACAACTCATTAAAAGCATTTTGCAATTCTTTCACATCTATCTCCTCCTCTTCACTCTCTTCACCCTTACTAACATGAGATACACTCAAAACCTCATAGAAAGTGTCATGCACATGAGTATTGTCGCCGTCGCTCATATGACATGCCATAAACGCAGTAAAGTTACGCTCAATGGGGGACTCTCTCCCTCTTCCGGTTCACTATCACTTAAGGTGGAACTATAGACAATGGGTTGCTTGCCCTCTTTCTTAAGTCTAGTGGGACACTCCTTAACCTTGTGACCGTACCCCTCACACCCAAAACACTTATCCGACTCATCTCTCTTAGGTTTTTCAAACTTATCCTTAGAGGTGGGATCTACTTTGTTGTTCTTGAATTTTTTAAATTTCTTGGCATCTTTCGATTGCTTTTGAAACTTAATAAATTTTTTAAATTTCTTTTCCAACAAAGAAACATCCTCAAAATCGGAATCGGAATCGGAATCCGAATCCGAAACTTTAATTTCCTCCTTCCGAATTTTCAAAGCAATACTCTTTTCTTTCTTAGGCACTTGCTTGAAGGTAATCATGTCGATTTCATAGGTTTGTAAGTCACCTACAATCTCTTATAGTTTCGTTGATTCTAACCTACCCAAGGAGTTTAAAATGGTCACTTTCGCATCAAACCTACTAGGCAACGACCTAAGGATTTTCTTAATGACACGGTTGTCGGGAATTTTCTCACCTAGGTTAAATGATGAGTTGACAATATTGGACAACCTAGCATAAAACTCATCAAAGGTCTCACTCTCTAACATCCTAATGGTTTCAAACTGTGTAGTGAGATTTTGAAGTTTTGACGCCCTAACTGTGCTAGTGCCCTCGTGAGTGAGTGCCAAAATATCCCAAGCCTCTTTTGATGTTTCACAAGTCATAATTCTGTTATATTCTTCGTGTGTGATATGTGAAGCAATAACGTGGAGTCCTTTAGAATTATATTGTGCAAGTCTTTGTTCAGTTTCGATCCAAGACTCAACAGGCTTTAAACTAGTGACCTCACCTACAATAGTGACAGGGGGTCTCCAACCTTTTTCAACTGCAAGCCAAACACGCTCATCAATAGATTTTAAAGCACATCTCATTCTCATCTTCCAATAAGTGTAATTAGTGCCATAAAAAACAGGGGTTCGAGAAAATTCATTATATCCAGAATTCATCTTTGAAAACACACGGGATCACAAAACAAATAAAAATGTTTTCTAGATCTGATACCAATTTGTGGAGTGCCCAATATGTGTGTTTTCAATAAAACCATTTTTTTTTAAAAAAAAATCCAACTATTAATTATGCACCAAACCAAGTTGTGAAATCCCAATTCTTACTTTAAACCAATTTTATCTTGATTAATCCTAAACATACATCTAGTGATTAAAGCAAGTAAAGTAAAGTAAAGTAAAGTAAAGTAAAGTAAAGAATACTCACAATGCCGGATGTATGAGGAAAAAACCCAAAACGGGAAAACAACCTCGGACGGCCCAAGCCAGACAATCACTATGAATAATGGTTTTACAAAAACAGATTAGCCTTACACTAAGACTCGATCCCCACGGGTCTTGACGCTCCTTATGATCTTTAACCGCTCTTCATAAGTGCCCACGCAGAAATTCATTCTTCTACGATCTCTGTCCACAACACACGCGTCCACGTATATCTCGGTGTCCTCCGATATGGCTTTGATACGTCTATAATGTCGAACACGATGTCCGTCACTTCTTCACCGCAAAACCCTTTGATGTTCAATGTGTAGAACAAACAACTTTGGTGCAGTAAGATCACGTAAACATATAAGAATGATAACTCGAATCTTTGCAAACTCTAAGGATGTGTTTAAGACTTTTAAACCTTATAACATGTGCAAACAAGGTTCTGGTTCATAAAACTGTTTTCCAGAAAGCACACTCTTTGCCGAAATTATGATGCAAACTCTGTTTAAATAGGATTTAAATGCCGCCTCGAAAAACGTGTCGTTCGAACGACTTAATCATGTCGTTTGAGCTCCATTGTATCTCGTTCGAACGAGATCCAATGTCGTTCGAGCGACCTCGCGAAAGTTTGACTTTCTGATAAAAACGTCTCTTAACAAAGAGATTATATTTAGTCAAACTCTATTTGGAGCTTATCATCATAAAACGAAGTTTAAACCTTTAAAACACTTTTAAAACATTTAAAAATATTTTTCTTTATAAAAAATTACATCCTTATCTTTTATAAAATAATCCCGAGCACCATTAATTATATGCATTCATACCTGAGTGATCTCAGAATGAAATTAACTTTGAAGACGAGTAAACTTGCACCAAATGAACATCGGCATGATTAAATATTTGAAGCTCTACCGCAACGTCTTCAATTTCTTCAATACGTCATAGACCAAGTGGGATCGTGACAAATTAAAATTCTCCCTATGACATATTACAAACACAGTTTTGTTCACGGAATTAAGTCAAAACAATACAGGGACTCAATTGGAAATTTATGTCCTTATAAGAATGTGTCTCAGAAGTGCGTACTCTCTAGGCTCAAGTGCAAGACTGTCGCATTAGTAATAAACTCGGTAAGTCGGGATCATGTCCACAGGGAAATAGGACAATGGAATTATGACGACGTTGGACAAATGAAGGAATCCTAACTTTGACTCTTAAAAGGAAAAGGAAAAGGTGATTGGTTTTGAGAACTGACTACACTAAATGCAATTTTTGAAAATATTTATTTAATGCACTGAAGTATGAATGGAATGCAACTATTCTAAATTATCTAAATTACTGATAATTATTGAACTGCGATTTGAACTATAATATGTGAAAAACAGGACAAGAATATAATCCCCTAACCCTAGTATATTGATGATATACAACTAATCATAAATTAAATTATTAATTAGACCCAGAATTTAGTACTCCCAAGAATTACGTATATGAGGTTCAATCCCGCACCATACTTAATCAGAGGACGAGTAAATCGGTATTATGATAATGACACTCAAATTGCATTCTGAAGCATCCTGGTTACCCTGAAGCAAACGAGATTCAAAGATCTACAATTATCGCGTTCCTACGTAATACAATCGTAATCAAATCATTAAATTTAGAGGATTACTTTTATACACATGAAACTACCACATCGGTTTGGGTTCATGCATCCCGACCCTTAAAAGTCTAGCCTACCATGATGACAGTAATGGAAACGATTTTGGAATTGCAGGAAGTCATGATTAAACTAAGGAAAAATTGAAGAATGATGTAAACGGGAAATTAGACAGAGGAAATTAATCACTAATCTTACCAAAGCACTGAAATCATCAACTAAAAGTACTTGTAATCACAAAAGTCTGAACAATCTTCAATCTTGGAATTAAAATTATAATCTATCTTCAAACTAGGGGTTTACTGAAAAGAATGGAAAATTAGATAAATTCTCCGTTGTTTAGAGTGATAATAAATCGGGTTTAAATACCCTACAAAGCTCCAAGAGTTTTAGCTGAACTAGGGCTCTCCATTAGAGGAGGAGTGAAAAATAAAAATTCGACAGTCGGACCGATCCGATCCTCCTTCGGTTCGATTTGATTGGAATCCAGATCGACTCTTTTATTTCTTGGTCGGATCGATCCGGTACTGAAGAGTGCCTGACTGTGTGATAATTGATTAAATTCGCAAATTTCTACGTTGGCACACTTATTTAATTATTGTCTATTTTTAAACCAAAATAAATCAGCCCCAAATCATTCATCTACTGTACGTGCGTGTGTCAAACCAAAAAATAAATAAAGCATGCGACACAAGCTTAAGGAAAAATCCCCGCAGGGTTACCTTTCATTTATAGAAATTTAAAAAGTTTACAAGACCATTGACTTACATACCATCTTACTTTCGCCCACAAGAGTAACGTACGGTGTCTTCGTCAAACCTTCAAAGTGACGGCTAGAAATCTGCAGTGGTTCACGCGTAGCTATACCACAAGTACCGCAATCCTAGACACGCAGTCTGAAATCTTCACAAGGACTCCCTCCACAATAGTACACAGCTGTCGGTTGTAGAGCTCTCCCCACAAAGAATAAACAAGGGCAAAAGTTGTGTTGTTGAACACCAAAATAATTCACTAAAGCATATGGGAGTTTTGTGAATTGAAAACAAAAAGGGATTAAACCCTTAAAAGAAGAAGACGAAAGATTACTGCTTTTGCAGTGTTTCTGTTCTGGAAAACGTATGGACTTCTTAATGAAAACGTTACCATTTAATGAGTATTTATACAAAAACGCATCGCCTCGAAATTCGAGCTCGTTCGAACGAGAAACATATGTCGCTCGAACGAAGTACTCATGTCATTCAAATGACATCGCGCGACTTCCAATCTCGTTCGAACGAGATGATGATCTCGCGCGAATGACTTGGGCGTCAAAATCGAGGTCCGCTTCAAAACTTAGAAAAATACTCATTCTCAATATTTGACGAAAAATTCCGCTCCACCACTTAGAAAATATTTTGTAAAAATCTCCCAAAAGCTCTAAGTGAAAAGTTAAGGTATTTAAAACATAACCTTATCAAAGTAAACTTTGCGGAGTCTTGAATGATGAAGAACTTGAGTAATTCGGATCCGTCTTTGATGTAGATGTCTCTTGAATGCTCTTCAACGGTGTATCGGCATATGACATAACAAATTGATAACGGACTTATGAAAATATGTCCTTACAGGTACAGATTGGTTCGTTTATTTTCCTTCAGCTTCGATCCATCTTCGGTTCGGGGTTCTCTAGAAATTGGCATTTTAAATCGGTCCGATCAGGATTTCCTTTGACCTTTTCTTTTACCTTTGACTGCTCATAACTTTCATACCGGGACTCCGATTGAGGTGTCGTTTTTCCAGTGTTCTTGTAATTAAAAGCTCTTCAACTTTTCTTTAGATGCCTCATCCTAATTCTAGGTAAAAATTACAATTTTTCCCTTTTGACTTTCCTTATTTTCTTTCTCGATTCTTTCGGTTTCTTTCTTTCTTTCTTTATTGACATCAAATACCTGCAACTTAGTACGAAATACCAGAAACTTGATGTACTCATTAGAATAAGTCAGTAGCAAGATTATGAGATAAAATCAAATCGATTACGTTGTTCGAGGTGCTAAAAGTAGCTAAATTAAAGGGATAAATTGGGAAGAATTTATGCCTAATCAAATCCCCCTAACTTAGAACTTTGTACGTCCCGAGCAATGTAAAAGAATACTAGCAAGGCTAAACTCTTGAAAATCATTTTATTGGGATAGAATACTTTTTTCGCGGGCAAGCGATTGCATTTAGCTTATGCAACAAGCCGTTAAACCCCTAGGTTACCCTAGTAGGACGAGTGGTGTCTCGTGATGGTTTGCAGAGAATATACCTACAAAATTCGACTCAAAGAAACTTCAAAATACGCAAAAATGATATAATTTAAACTTTTCTAGAAAGTATTCATCATCAAGTAATGCTCAAGAGTCTCAAATCATAGTGCGTGTGTGCAAAGCCGGAAATTTAAACGCGAATTTCCACCGATTGACCATTACGTTACTTATCCGAAAATTCGCTTTGATTTCAAATTCTCATGGGATGCTTTCACAAACAAATCTCTCGGAATGTGGCTATTCTCTCGGTGTGCGTGATATAAAGAGTAAATATATTGGAACCAAGTTCACGCACATAAGTAGAAAGACGGAAATTTTATAGTGATTGGATCTCATCAACGGACTACGATTTTTTAAAACGGGAATATTACCTCTTATTTGCATTCAATCTCTTTTATTATCTTTTGGTGTCTTAGATCTCCACGCGGTAACCAATTTCGCAATTTTGGACTCGGTTAGGACTTTTACGGGTTGAAGGTGTATTGGGTAAAATGAAAATGATAGGGAAGGTTGGAATTGGAAAAGTCATTTATGATGTTCATTTGTGCTTTTTACGGGCTATTGCTCATTTTTTTCTTCTTTCTCTCTCTCTCTCTCTCTCTCTCTCTCTCTCTCTCTCTCTCTCTCTATATATATATATATATATATATATATATATATATATATATATATATATATATATATATATTTCACTTTTTTTTTCTTTTCTTGCTATTTTTTTTTGTTGAGCATATCTATTTTTTTCTCGCCCCTTTTTATGCACTTTTCGGACTTTATTCGATAAATATTCGATTTTCACAATTCCCGGGCTTTTGGGGTTTTTCGAGTTATCAAACGAAAGGAAAAATTATTCGGCTCAATTTGGGATACAAAAGGGATAATTTTTCAAAACTTTGTATGGCCAATATTTTTGGCTAACAAACGAGGGCCTACTTCATTGTCCGAATTACTTATTAATTTACCATATGCGTCTCGAGATTAATTTAATGTAGAGATTTGTAGCGCGCTTTGAACGACAATATCACACACATTTATCAAAACCAATCAAAATGAAAGGATTGAGATCCTCGACGACTTTTTGGACGCTGAAAAGAACTTTGAGTTGACAATTAACTCGGATTGATTTATAATTGTCACAAAGATGAAAGGCTCGAATCTGACCGGGTTTGTTAATCTCCACACTTATTCGTTAAGTCGTCAATTATCGCACAATTTCCATCTTTGGTCAATTTCGGCTTTGTGTATTTGAATTTTACAACTTGAGACTTTAACCGACTTCTAATGATATTTTTGAAAATTTTGAATTCCAATTTTTATTTATTTTAAACAAAAATATTTTTGGATTTTCAAAATTTTATGATTTTTTTTAAATTTCTGGTCATTTTTGAAAATTTGTGAAATTTTAGAAATATGCACTTGTCACCCCCCTAACTTAGACTTTGGCATTGTCTTCAAGCAAAAAGGACTAAAATCTAAACAAGGCAAAATAAGAAGTGTGATAAATAAAACAAACAAATGGAGAAAATGCAGATTTTTATAGAACGGGACTGTGGTACAAAAATGGGAAAGAGCATACAACATGTGAACAAGGGAAACAACTAAAACTGCCACAAACACACAAAGCTTCGCTGGGGCGGTGGGTGGGAACAGCTGGGCGCGTCAGGGTCATAAGGGTCATAAAAGTAGGATGGCAATGGCTCGTTGGGATCCCCTTGGCGTCGGTACAAGTTCTCTTGGAAACGAAACATCATGCTTGTATCGCAGCGGTAGTCGGTTATAAAGTTGATGAATCGCGTCTCCAGGGCCGACATACGATTAGTGAGGTCGCTGCCCGCCCATTCGAAATCTGGGTCGTCTTCTTCTTCGACTGACTCTTCATCCATACCCACGTCTCCCATCTCCACATCAGCACCTGCCTCTTCTTCTTCTTCTTCCTCCTCCTCACTCGAGGCAGCATCGTCCTCTTCATCACTTCCACGCCTCGCCCGAAGGATGGCTAGCTTTTTGGCGCTCCGAGTGCGGGTTCCCTGTCCAAAAGGACCGGGGAGGCGATTACGGTCAAGCGGCGCCTCAATGCCAGCGTCCTTGAGAATGGAGGTAATCATGCGTGCATATGGAAGTGGGGCTGCACCTTTCTCATCCATGGATATAATGAGGATGTCAGCGTATAGGGTGTGAGCCAGGTTAATTGGAGTGTGGGGGTCGAAGAGGTGGTATGTCAATGTGGCTTGACAGGGATGCATCGCGGAATCGTTGGACGTTTGCAAAATGTTAGCACACACAATTTGGAATGTGAGGCGTGCTTTCTCATTAAATCGGACAACAGCGACAGTCTCCCCCCTCCATGCAACGTCGGGAGAAATTCGCTCCATAATCAGTTCCTTGGCTACCGGGGCGACATTCCGTGGGTATGTGTAGTCTTGAACATCGGGAACATCATATTCGCCCAACTTGGCAGTGAGAAGGGCCAAAGAAAAGGGAATGACGTTACCGTCAACATAAGATTGAGACTCTAATTGGCCTATTCGAACAAGGGAGCCATAGAAAGAGCGTACCTCGGCGGCCCAAACCGCCTCGTAGGGTTCATTAAGGAAACGGCGCCAACCCCTAGGCATGAAGAGAGCGGTGACGGAATTGGGTAGCCCTGCCCATTGGACTGCGCACTCCATGTGGAGTTTGCGATCCGGACCAAAGAAATAATTGCACCACCTCTCCTCTTGGCGGTAACGGAATTCACCATGGCCGGAGGGTAGGATTTTAGTGGAGTCATATTTGACGGGGGGCTCTTTGGGCCATTAGGACAAGGAGAGGTTGCTGGAAAAAAAATAAGTAGAGAGAAGAGAGGAGGGATGTGGTTGAAGGTGTGGAGGAAAATGGGGGAATTGGGTGTGTATTTATAGATGAGGGGTGGGTAGGGTTTTGTAATTGGAGGAAAAGGGTTTGGAGGGAAAGAGGGGATGTATTTGGGAGGGAAATTGAAGGGTTGGGTATGGGTGGACGAATTGGGAGGTAAGGGAAGGGATTGGGGAGAAGGGGGTGCACCTAGGGAAAGGGAAAAGACTGCAGAATTAGGACCGATCCGGCTGGTACAGGATCGGACCGGTCCGGTCCTTTTAATTTTTGAGCTTTTTAATTACCGGATCAATCCGGCTCTAAAAGAAACGAACTGATTCGGTCCGGCCCAAAAATAAAAGAATCGATCCGATTTTTAAATTGAGCTGGATTTCCCCACCTAACTTAATTTCGATCGCTCTTCTCTGAAAGTTTTCGACTCTCCGCACTACTTCCTATCAATTTTTGGTTCAACACCCTCTCGATTCCTATGATCAACGCAATTTGACTCAATTTCCCGAAACATGCGAATGCTCTCACCTTATTGCACCCCAATCCTAGGGACTCTCACTACTCACACGACTCTCGTCTACTATACACAAGAATTCACCCCATACGCATCGGGGGTGCGACGACCTCACTGTAGCAGTTCACTCTACCCCGTATATGGGGTTCAACAACCAAACAGTGTCGACTTCTTCCACATACGCCTCTAGATATGGCTTTAGGCGTTGTCCATTTACTTTGAATGTATTTCCACCTTTCAAATCGTCTAACTCAACAGCTCCATGAGGGAAAATATTATTCACAACGAACGGGCCAGACTATCGTGACCGCAACTTGCCCGGAAAGAGATGAAGCCGAGAGTTATATAGAAGCACTTGTTGTCCGGGAAGAAACTCTTTGCGGCGAATGATGTTATCGTGAGCGAGTTTCATCCTTTCTTTGGAAATTTTTGCGTTCTTGTACGCATCATTGCGTATCTCTTCTAACTCATTCAATTGAAGCTTACGAGCTTCACCGGCCTTATCCATGGCAAAGTTCAACTCCTTAATCGCCCAATACGCCTTGTGCTCTAATTCCATGGGAAGATGGCAAGGTTGCCATACACAAAGAGGAATGGGGACATGCCGAGCGAATTTTTATATGCGGTACGATAGGCCCATAGCGAATAGTTCAATCTATGTGACAAATATTTTCGGGTAGGATTGACGGTCTTTTCAAGAATGTTCTTGATTTCCCGATTTGCTAGTTCGGCCTGCCCATTCGTTTGTGGGTGATAAGTCGTTCCAACCTTGTGAACAACACCATACTTTCTCATGAGCTTCACGAATGGCCTATTGTAAAAGTGCGTGCCATTATCACTTATTATCGCTTTCGGTGCACCGAAATGGGAAAGTATGTGTTCCTGCAAGAATTTAATCACCACTTTGTTGTCATTTGTCTTGGTCGCTATGGCTTCCACCCATTTAGAAACATAGTCTACCACGACAAGGATGTATAGGAAACTAAAGGACGGGGGGAAAGGGCCCATGAAGTCAATACCCCAACAGTCGAAGATCTCAATAATGAGTATGGGGGTAAGAGGCATCATATCTCATCGGGTAATAGCTCCCATCCTTTGGCACCTATTGCAAGATTTACAAGCATTGTTCACATCCCAGAATATTGTGGGCCAATAGAGGCCGCATTGCAGAATTTTAGCGACCGTCTTTTTCATCGAAAAGTGGCCTCCACAAGCTTTCGAATGACAAAATTGGATGACTTTCGAGATCTTGTCATCCGACACATAACGTCGGATGATTTGGTCGGTGCAATATTTAAATATAAAAGGATCATCATAGAAAAACATGCGTGGCCAAGTAATAAACCTCTTCTTATCTTGCGGGTCCAATCGGGAGGGACGACTCCCGTGACAAGATAGTTCACGATATCCGCAAACCAGGGCAAAGAAGAGGTAGCAAAGAGTTGCTCATCCGGAAAGTATTCGTCTATGGGTATTGGATCACTAGGTACGTTGGACGAAAGTTGTGATAAGTGGTCGGCAACGACGTTTTCTACTCCTTTCTTATCTTTAATGGAGAGATTAAACTCTTATAGGAGTAGGATCCACCTTATGAGGCGCGGCTTTGTGTCTTTCTTTGCGAGTAGGTATTTTTATGCCGCGTGGTCGGTGAAGCAAGTGATGGAAGAACCGTTAAGGTAGGATCGAAATTTGTCAAGATCAAAGACTACCCCTAGCAACTCATTCTCGGTAGTGGAGTAATTGAGTTGTGGTCCGGTAAGAGTCCGACTAGCGTAGTAGATGACATGAGCCTGTTTGTCTTTTCTTTTGCCCAAAATAACCCCTATCGCATAATCCCTAGCATCACACATAAGTTCGAATAGTAAAGACCAATCCGGAACTTGCATGATGGGAGCGGACACAAGCATGGTTTTTAATTTTTCAAAAGCACTTTGGCATGCTTTCGTCCACTTAAATGGGGTGTCCTTCATGAGTAGGTTGCTTAAGGGTTTAACGATGGCGTTAAAGTCCTTAATGAAGCTTCGATAAAACCCCGCGTGGCCCAAGAAGGAGATCACGTCTTTGAGCAATTTTGGTGGTGGTAAATCGGCTATGACATCTATCTTAGCTCTATCAACTTCTATCCCCTTGGATGAAACTATGTGGCCAAGAACTATTCCCTCGGTGACCATAAAATGGCATTTCTCCCAATTTAGCACTAAGTTCTTTTCCACACACCGGGTAAGTACCTTTTCTAGTTTTTCTAGACAAAGGTCGAAAGAGGTGTCAAAAATGCCAAAATCGTCCATGAACACTTCAAGTCCTCTCTAGACCATGTCGCTAAATAAGCTCAACATGAACCTTTGAAAGGTCGCGGGTGCATTACACAAGCCAAATGGCATACGTTTGTAGGCAAACGTACCAAAAGGGCAAGTGAAAGTCATTTTCTCCTGGTCATGTACATCTACCCCAATTTGGTTATATCCGGAATAACCATCAAGGAAGCAATAGTAAGGGTGGCCCGCTACTCTTTCAAGCATTTGATTAATAAATGGCAAGGGAAAATGGTCTTTCCTAGTTCTCGCATTGAGTTTCCGGTAATCAATGCAAATGCGCCACCCGGTGGTGGTACGTTGGGGAACTAGCTCTCCCTTAGCATTCTCAATCACTGTCATGCCCGACTTCTTCGGGACAGCTTGAATAGGGCTCACCCACTTGCTATTCGAGATTGGGTAAATGATCCTGGCATCCAATAGCTTAATGATTTTGGTCCTCACCACTTCTTGCATATTAGGGTTTAGCGTTATTTGCATTTCTCTCGAGGACTTGACGTCCTCTTCGAGATGGATCTTGTGGGTGCAAATAAAAGGACTCATCCCTTTCGAATCAGCAATGCACCAACCAAAAGCGCCTTGGTGCTTCCTCAGAATCTTTAGAAATTTACCCTCCTGCTCTTCGTCTAGGCTAGAGGAGACAACAACAGGAAATTTCTCATCCTCTCCTAGGTATGCATATTTAATATGGGAGGGGAGTTTCTTCAATTCGAGGGATGGAAATTTTTCGTTGGAGGGAACCATGCGTGTATCCCTCGGTGGTAACTCCTCGAATCTAGAAACCCAATTCACATCTCTCGCATCCTCGTCCGACGCTCTCTCATCAAATAACTCTCTCAACTCCTCAACCTCCCTCTCGAATGCGGTGTACGTCCCCTCACGCTCGTGGTTCGACACTAAACAGGACCCTAGGGCGTCTCTATAATACTTTTTCTCGAAATACTCCTCTACGATCTCGTCTATTAGGCTCACCGCATGAAGATCATCTTCTTCCCCCGTCTGTTGGGCGATATGGAAGATGTTAGTCTCTAAAGTCATGTTCCCAAAAGTGAGTTGCATTTGCCCATTTCGAGTATTGATGATGGAATTATTTGTAGCTAAGAATGGGCGCCCAAGAATAATGGGAACATAGTTGCTCGAGGTGAAGGAGGGCTTTGTGTCCCAAATGACAAAGTCTATCGGGAAGTAGAAAGTGTTAACTTGGACGATTATGTCCTCAACTATTCCTCGTGGGATCTTCACGGTTCGATCCACTAACTGGAGAGTGACCTTTGTGGGCTTGAGGTCTCCCAAATCAAGTTGCCTCTAGATGGCATAAGGAAGGATATTGACACTTGCTCCCAAATCAAGTAAGGCTTTCTCAATTTTATTTTCTCCAATGATGCAGGAAATAGTGGGTGCACCGGGATCTTTAAACTTGGGCGGGAGATCATTGAGTAGGATGGAGCTCACGTTCTATGATATAAAGACATTTTTCTTTACCTTCATCCTCCTTTTTACCGTCAACAAGTCTTTGATGACTTTTGCATAAGCTGGAATTTGCTTAATAGCATCGAGGAAATGTAAATTTAACTTCACTTGCTTTAGTACGTCTAACACTTCATCACGGGGGTTTCTTTTATGGGAAGGAACCAACCTTTGAGGAAGCAGTGCCGCGATGGGTGGTTTCACTACTACCTCGGGATCACTAGTGTCCTCTTTATCACTCTCCTTCAAGGGGACATCTTCGACCTCTTTCGTGTCGGGTGAAATCTCCTTATCTTTGGTTGCGTCGTGTGGGGGAGGTGATAAATCAATGACTCTCCCACTACAAAGAGTGGTCACAACTTGATATTGCTCCTGATGTTCTATCGAGGTGGATCTAGCACTAGTTTGACCTTGGGGCGGTCTTTGGCCCTGGGCAGGAAACTTGCCTTTATCTTGGATACTCAACGATGATTGCAACTGTGAAATGTTAGAATTCATGTCGTTGATCCCGCGCTCATGCCTAACATTAGTTACAGTCTGGGTATTGATAAAGTGGTTGATCGTATCCTCGAGATTTCTCCGCGATGGAGTGATATATTCTCCTTGAGGTGGTGGTGCTTACACATGTCCTTACATGTGTGGAGCTTATTGAAAGGGCAATGGTAGAGGAGGGGAAACATGTGAATTAGGATTCATTGCAGCATGCTGTTGCCTATAGCTAAAACTAGGGTGGTTTTTCCATGAAGGATTGTAAGAATTCTCGTGCGGTGCATCAAAATTACCCTTAAATCCTCCTATGCCACTGACTTGCTCTTAAAGCATCACTTTATAGGCGGGTATAGTCGGGCATTCCTCAGTTGAATGACCCGCCTCATAAATCGCACACACCTTCTTGACGGGGTTTGGGATGGATCCAGTTAGTCCCCTTCCATATACCTCACGTAAGTCTCGCAGTCCTTTATCAAGTGTATCGAGTAGACTGTCCGTCATAGAATTCTTTTCTACATAAAATAGGTCGGACGCCGATGGAGTGGTGGTCACTTGACGATTTTGATTTTGAGCATTAGGGTCAGATGTATCCCAGGATTGGGTAGTCTCGGTGACATACCTCAGGTGAAGCTCAGCATCGTGGACGTCTAAGTCGACAAACGGACCACTACCCATGGTTTCAACTAGTTGCTTCGAATTAATGTTCAGCCCATTATGGATAAAGGAAATGATTTGCATTTTATCAAAACCATGATGGAAACACGAAGCAATTAACTCATTGAAATGCTCGTAGCATCGATCGAATGACTCATTTTCTAATTGTCGAAAAGTTTGAATTTGAGCCTTGATGGAATTCGTTCGACGTGGAGGAAAGAACTTCTTGAGAAATTTGGATTGTAGCATGTTCCATGATGAAATAGAATTTGGAGGTAAAGACCATAGCCATGTCTTAGCCTTATCTTTTAGCGAGAATGGTAAGAGTTTAAGGCGAAGCACATCTTTTGTGCAAGTTTGATCGCTGAGAGTCTCGCACGCCTCCTCAAATTCCATGATGTGGGCATATGGCTTTTCTAAATCCATTCCATGGTAAGTGGGAAGTATCTGGATCATCCCATTCCTAAAGAGAAATTGCCCAGGATTGTACGGGAGTAAAATGCATCCCGGAGTGACAGTGCGCTCGGGATATAAGACGTCTCTCAAAGGGCGATACGGGGCCTCTCCCTCGTCGGAGGCTGCACTACCGTGTTGTGACATGTCTCTCTCTCTCTCTCTCTCTCAAAGATTAAGTATCCTCACTTGGTATACTCAGAACGTACTCTGAAGTGTATCCTAAGAAGGAAAATGGGGTGTTATTTGAGATTGAGTGTGACGGTGTGGGAGGTGGAACCCATAATTGTGGAGAGTTAGGAGTGTGAGGGCTATCAGGGTCGTACTCAACTATTGAATTTTCATGAATATGGGTTGGAATATTATGGGGAGTTGGAGTGAGTTCAGAATTTTGCATTAACGGGCTTATGAGAGACGATGATGACTATTTTTGTGCTTTTTCAAATTTTTATATGTTTTTGGATTTTTGGAAATTTTTGGTCAAAGTTTTAGATTGACTCGATCTAATCCTAAGTTTACCTAAATCCCCGGTAACGGTGCCAAAAACTTGACGCGACTAAGAATGTGTCTCAGAAGTGCGTACTCTCTAGGCTCAAGTGCAAGCCTGTCGCGTTAGTAATAAACCCGGTAAGTCGGGATCGTATCCACAGGGAAATAGGACAATTGAATTGTGACGACGTTGGACAGATGAAGGAATCCTAACTTTGACTCTAAAAAGGAAAAGGAAAAGGAAAAGATGATTGGTTTTGAGAACTGACTACACTAAATGCAATTTTTGAAAATATTTATTTAATGCACTAAAGTATGAATGGAATGCAACTATTCTAAATTATCTAAATTACTGATAATATTTGAACTGAGATTTGAACTATATGATGAGAAAAACAGGACAAGAATACAATCCCCCAACCCTAGTGTATTGATGATATAAAACTAATCATAAATTTAAATGATTAATTAGACCCATAATTTAGTACTCCAAGGATTACGTATATGAGGTTCAAGCCCGCACAATACTTAATCAGAGGACGAGTAAATCGGTATTACGATAGTGACACTCGAATTGTATTCTGAAGCATCTCGGTTACCCTGAAACAAACGAGACCCAAAGGTATACAATTGTCGCATTCATACGCAATACGATCGTAATCAAATCATTAAATTTATAGGATTACTTTCATACACATGCAACTACCACATCGGGTTGGGTTCATACATCCCGACCCTTAAAAGTCTAGCCTACCATGATGAAAGTAATGAAAACGATTTTGGAATTGCAGGAAGTCATGATTAAACTAAGGAAAAATTTAAGAATGATGTAAACGGGAAATTAGACAGAGGAAATTAATCACTAATCTTACCAAAGCACTGAAATCATCAACTAAAAGTCCTTGTAATCACAAAAGTCTGAACAATCTTCAATCTTGGAATTAAAATTATAATCTATCTTCAAACTAGAGTTTTACTGAAAAGAATGGAAAATTACATAAATTCTCCGTTGTTTAGAATGATACTAAATCGGGTTTAAAAACCCTACAAAGCTCCAAGAGTTTTAGCTGAACCAGGACTCTCTATTAGAGGAGGAGTGAAAAATAAAAATTTGACAATCGGACCGGTCCGGTCCTCCTTCGGTTCTATCAGGCTGGAATTAGGATCGGTTCTTTTATTTCTTGGCCGGATCGATCTGGTACGGATCGGTTCATTTATTTTCCTTCAGCTTCGATCCATCTTCGGTCCGAGGTTCTTTGGAAATTGGCATTTCGGATCGGTTCGATCCGGATCGGTCCGGATTTCCTTCGACTTTTTCTTCTACCTTTGCCTGCTCATAACTTTCACACCGGGACTCCGATTGAGGTGCCGTTTTTTTCCAGTGTTCTTGTAATTGAAATCTCTTCAACTTTTCTTTAGATGCCTCACTCTAATTCAAGGTAAAAAATACGATTTTTCCCTTTTGACTTTCCATCTTTTCTTTCTCGATTCTTCCGGTTTCTTTCTTTCTTTATTGACATCAAATACCTGCAACTTAGTACGAAATACTAGAAACTCGGTGTACTCGTTATAATAAGTCAGTAGCAAGATTATAAGATAAAATCAAATCGATTACATTGTTCGAGGTGCTAAAAGTAGCTAAATTAAAAGGATAAATTGGGAAGAATTTATGCCTAATCAGGTGGGAATGATGGAGTGGAGAGCAACCAAATGGATCAAGTGGTGAGAATCGGGCATATGCTTAGTTGAAAACATCTCACCCGCCCAAACATGACCCGACTCTAAATTGTGACACCCCGCCTAATTAAATACCGGGAGATCACTCCTTTATTAAATTAAAATCAAGGTGAACAGTTGGTTCATTCTTAGCATCACTGTCGAAAATTACTTTTCCAATTTAAACACCCTAAATAATTAAGCTAAGTGTGAAAACCATTTTAGACTTTACTTTCCAAATTTTATTTTATATAAACCAACATTTAAAACTTTGCATAATACACAATTTAATAGCCCCACCACAACTATCCAGGAACATACAATCCAAATAATCAAACATTCAACTAGTTGAATCCAACATTTAATACTTTAAATGAAAACATCCTGGCAATAATAAATCCCAAAGTGCAAGTACTGGAAATAAATGGATTATAATATCCAATAAAACAACTGAATAATGGAAAGGGCGACACGAGCCCAACTGAAATAAATAGTGCTGAGAGTGGAATAAAATGAATGAGGTCATCTAAGCAAGAGGCCTGGAAGTCCCACCTAAGCTGCAACACGTTCCTTCCAAAGGATCCTATGCAAGACGCCCCTGTGACTGGGCACCTGTAATATATACATATATATACAAGATAGAGAGGAGAAATAGAGACGAGTCAGAGCCCGATAGTGTAAATGATTTAAAATTTGTTTAAAGTATTTAAAATGTTTACAGGCCAATGCAACAACATATTAGTGCGACACTCTCTTGAGAAATTCTCACCTCTCTTCTAATGTGCACACCTATCGTACTAACATTCTCAACGGTTTAACTCATCTTATCTTAGGTTACTAGTAAGGTTTAAACTAAATAATTCAACTGTTTAAGAAGTAAATTTCATTTAGTGACAAAGCTCTCATTTTTTACTTTATATATTAATAAAGTTTTCCAGAAATATACTATACCTTCGAAATAGGTATTTCTCAATTGAAATCATTACTCATCTCTTACTTACCATAAACACAGTAGGAAATTCTAAATTTCAGAAATTCATATATATATTAAATAATCGCATAATATATATATATTCTATCAGCACCCCACATAAAAATTATGGTGAGGGCATACTCTGCTATCCATTTCCCGTATCACTCGTACTAAGGGAAATACAAGTTCGGAATTACTCTCGAACTGTATTAATACAGACACAAACAATATTGAGGCGAAGCATAGATTCCAAGTCTCTAAGAGGTCAGTACATACCCTCACGTCTCTTAGGACCGTCTGACCATCGATCAGATAGCCTGTACCAAGGATATCTATCTTCTAGGGTACGAGTCAATATCCCCCATAAAGGTCCCATCGAGATAAGACTGTCCCAGCGCGGTAACCTCAGGGATAGCAAGTAGCGCGGGCATGATTTTCACACGTATATAGTATATGCATAAACACAGTCATATAAATATACTACTTTTACCATATCAAATTTAGGTTCATCTCATAACCCATAATTATAACATTTATCCTTATTTCTCATTATTTAGTCATCACTTATAATGGTTCGTCTCTTACTTTAATTTGAGGGATTAATCCAACTCACTACGTAACACTCATGGACTCTATCCTCCCAAGTGTATAATTTCAGTAGGTACTCATCTAATTTCCAACGTAACTATTTTACGCATCTCTCCCTTTAATGCATAATTTCATCGTCCCTTATACGTAAATATCCCAAAAATGTACATCTCGTCTTACCTTAAAGGTCTCATAATTATTAATAAGTCATACTTGTCTCCTTTACCTTCCAAATTATTTTAATAAGGATGCCCAAATATTTCTACTCATTTAATTTGAATTTAACTATTTTCAAAGGGGAAGTGTGAGTCTGCCAGAAGGGGTCGATCGATCGATGGCAGGAGCTCGATCGATCGATGCGTCGATCGATCGATACCACTGGTTCGATCGATCGATCAAACAGGTATACGAATTCTGCAGATTAACAGTTACGGATTTCATAATCTAACTTCAATCAAATCCATATTTTTCATACCCAAACTCCCTAAAAATTTTACTACAAATGGTATGAACCCATATTATACATCTTCAACGTAAGTATGCAATTTTTCATCAATAACCATAGATTAATAGGCCAAAACTCATATAAATCTCAAGAACCCTATAATTTCTTTAACATGGTTCTAATTAGTCTTTTTCCAAAAATTTCTACTCCTAATTCATCAAAAATTCATGGTTAAGCCTCTACATGTGAAGGGGTTTCCAGATTATCATTCAAATCATTACTACATGCGATTTTCCTATCTCCAACATGGATTTTCTTCTACCAAACTCATCCTAATCACCCTAGACTAACATGAACGATGCATTAATGAAAATAAGCAAGATAAATACTTGCCTGGAAATTTCAAAGTTCTGATTTGATGACGAATTTGGTGTGGTTGCGTTCCCCATCGCGCGATCTACGCGTTGGTGGTGGTGGCGGTGCAACCGGATGAATTTTTAGTCTAGAATTTGCTTTGAAAGCTCTCTCCTTCCCTCTCCTATGGCCGTCACTTGTTTTTGGTTGTGTTAACCCTAGAAGGCAACCTTAGACATCTGATATAACCCTTGAAATTTCGTGGGTTTAATTACCCAAAATTACAAAATGTTCAAAATGCCCTCCCGGGGTACTAATTAAGCCTAAAAATGCCCCGAGACCCAAACTAAACTCCCGGGTACACTTTTCTGACTATCTCGAACCTTCCGGACACTTTGACGCACTCAAAACGACCATACAAGCAACTTATAATTTATTCAGTTTTATTAATCAATATTTAGTCCCGACGCGACACGGGAGCGTCCCGACTCAAATTTCTAAAATTGTCATTTTATTCACTCTTGACATTTAATAGGACCAATATTATATTACTTTACTCATTAGTAATATTCAACAACAAGTTTCCCATAATTACTAACTCACATCACGTTAATAATTATAAAGTGATTAATTTTCTGATTTATATTAAATTAATAGCTCACATTAAATTTAATAAATCCCCAAATTAATATAGCATAAAAATACGGGGTATTACATACTTCCCCCCTAATAATGAAATTTCGTCCCGAAATTCGAAAAATAAGGCATACCTCGTAAGAATAAATCTGGGTATCTCTCGTGCATATTCGCCTCATGCTCCCAAGTGGATTCCTCCACATTATGATGCTCCCACTGGACCCGTACAAGTGGAACTACTTTCGACCTCAATCTCCTCTCGCTATGGTCTAGGATAGCCACCGGTATCTCCTCGTAAGAGCTGTCAGGCTGTAAGTCTATCTCATCTATCGCGATGTGAGTATGGGCCATATCATCCCAAAGATATCGTCTCAACGACGAGATGTGGAATACATCGTGAATGCGATATAAATGCTCTGACAGTCCCAATCTGTATGCTACCAGCCCAATCCTCTTGATAATGGGAAATGGTCCCACGTACCTCGAGGCCAGTTTCCCTTTCTTCCCGAACCTCATCACTCCTTTCATAGGAGATACACGTAGTAACACTTGGTCCCCCATATTAAACTCCCGGAAGAACCGTTTCGCATCGGCGTAGCTACTCTACCTATCATGGGCTACTTGAATGCGACTCCTGATCATCTCAATCCTCGCGGAGGTTTCCTGAATTACCTCTGGTCCTAGCAACTTGTTATCCCCCACCTCGAGCCAACGAGTTGGGGAACGACAAGGACTGCCATACAAAGCCTCGAATGGAGCCATGCCAATCGTGAACTGATAAGAGTTATTATAAGCAAACTCTACCAGTGGAAGATGTGGCTCCCAACCTCCTCCAAAATTAAGAACACACATGCGTAGCATATCCTCCAACATCTGATTAGTACGCTCTGTCTGTGGGTTATAAGCTGAACTCAGTCTCAACTCAGTACCCATAGCCTCCTAAAAGCTCTCCCAGAAATGCGACACGAAAATCTTGTCTCTATCTGACACAATATTCAGGGGCACCCCATGTAATCTGACAATCTCAGCAATGAACAACTGAGCATACTGACCCGTGGTATAGTCTGTCTGCACCGGTAAAAAATGATCCACCTTGGTCAAACGATCTACAATCACCCAGATAGAGTCGTGTCCCCGCTGTGATGTAGGCAACCCCGTAATAAAATCCATGGAAATACTCTCCCACTTCCACGCGGGTATTTCCAATGGCTGAAGCAACCCTGACGATTTCTGATGGTCCACCTTTACCAGCTGGCAGGTAGAACACTTGGACACGAACTCAGCAATGTCCTTCTTCATCCCACTCCACCAGTATTGCCGCCTCATATCCTGGTACATCTTATCTCCTCCAGGATGTACGGCAAATCGGGACCCGTGAGACGAGGTCATCACTGCATGACGTAATTCTGATCCTTCTGGGACCACTAATCTCCCATTAAACCTCAAACCCCCATCAGAACTAACAGAATAGGACTCAGCACGCTCAGTTAAAAGTCGTACAATCTGCTCCTGGTAAAATGGGTCTGCAGTCTGTGCCTGTATCACCCTCGTAATAATCTCGGGTGTCACTGTCATGACAGATATGAAGGAATGGGCTACTGCGTCCTGGTGACCCAACTCCTTCCACTTTGCTTTCCAGACGCCTGCTATATCGTCTATCGGTCTACGGCTCAACGCATCAGCAACTACGTTAGCCTTCCTCGAATGGTATTGTATGTCGAACTGATAGTCCTTCACAAACTCTAACCATCTGCGCTGATGCATATTCAGCTCTCGCTGAGTGAACAGGTACTGCAGTGACTTGTGTTCTGTGAACAAGTGGAGTTTCTCCCCCAATAAACAGTGCCTCCATATCCTCAATGCAAAAACGACCGCTGCTAACTCCAGGTCGTGTGTGGGGTAATTCTTCTCATGCGGCTTAAGATTGCAGGAGGCAAAAGCTATAACCTTATCCTCCTGCTGAAGTACTCCCCTAAGTCCCCGTAAAGAGGCATCGGAGTAAACCAGGTACTCCATACCCGGCTTCGGTAAAGCAAGGACTGGTGCTGAAGTAAGATTGTCTTTTAGCTCTTCAAAATCCAATTGACAAGCATCATCCCAAACATATGGTACCCCTTTGCAAGTCAGGTTTGTCAATGGACCCGCTATTTTGGAGAATCCCCTAATGAATCTCCTGTAGTATTCGGCTAATCCCAAGAAACTATGCACTTCCGTCGGTGTCGTGGGCTGTCCCCACTCCCTCACCGCTGACACTTTACTCGGGTCAACTGCTATCTCCTGCTCAGAAACAACAACGCAACCATAATCCTCACTTCTCGTACTTAGCATATAACTGATGCTCTCGTAGAGTCTGAAGAACCTGCCTCAAGTGCTCGGCATGCTCCTCATCGGAGTGTGAATATATCAAAATGTCATCTATGAAGATGATGAGAAACTGATCCAAGAGCTCTCTGAACACTCGGTTCATTAAGTCCATGAACACGGCTGGAGCATTTGTGAGGCCAAATGGCATCACTCTGAACTCATAGGTCACGTATCTGGTCAAGAAAGCAGTCTTTGAAACATCATGCTCCCTAATTCTTAGCTGATGGTACCCCGACCTCAGATCTATCTTTGAAAAGAAAGTTGCTCCCCTCAGCTGGTCGAACAGATCATCGATTCGAGGCAACGGATACTTATTTCGTATCGTGACCTTGTTCAACTCCCGATAGTCCACACATAGCCTCAGTTAACCATCTCTCTTCTTCACAAATAAGACTGGAGCGCCCCAAGGTGAGGTACTCCTGCGAATGAAGCCCTGACCTAACAGCTGCTCTATCTGATCTCGTAACTCTCGCATCTCCACCGGAGCCATACGGTATGGAGCGCGTGCTATAGGTCTAGTATTCGGTAATTAATCTATGATAAAGTCTATCTCTCGACTGGGGGGTAGGCCTGGTATCTCCTGAAATACATCGGAATACTCACAAAAAATTGGGATCGAGTCTAAGGGAATCACAACCTCCTTAGAGGTATCGTCCTCTATGTAATACAAATGAGCGGTCGAGCCTCCCTATGGGCGAGGCATCGCCAATACAAACATCTCTTGCCCCGAAATGGCAAAAATAATACTCCCACCAAAACAATCTATCATGGCCCTGTAAGTAGCGAGCCAATCCATACCGATAATAACGTCATGCTTATGCATATCTTAGACTAACATGTCTGCAGGTAATACCACGCTACCAATCTCTACCCCCACACCCCGGCATATAAAGAAAATAAGCGAACCGTTTCCCAGTGGTGAGTCTACACACGTCACAATGCTCTCTGTTGTAGCTAATAACCCTAAGGCCTTCGCAAAATGAGTAGCTATAAAATAATGCGTCGCCCCAGTATTAAATAAAACTCGACCCATAGTACCATGGATAGGAGACATACCCTCAATCGTGGGTGGTGCCTGCGGAGCTACTGCCTGGTGGACGTTATAGACACGTCCATACTGTAACTGCCCCTGCTGCAATGGAGCTGCTGGAATGGCTGGTACCTGGGCTGGTGCTGGGAGGGCGGCTGTAAAGAGTGGCCTCTGCAGCTCATTACGGGAGCCCTGCTGCTGTGGGGGCCTCTCTCCCTCTGGACAATCCTGGCGCCTATGGCCATTCTTGCCGCACCCGAAATATCGACCTTTGAAATTTCCTCCCCTCTGACCTTGCTTACCACGGCCTTGCTTGCCGTTACCATCCCGCCATTGGCCCTGTTGGCCCTGCTGAAAACGTTGTTGGCCCTGCTGCTGTCGGTGTTGGCCTTGCTGGCCCTGCTGATTAGGCTGGCCCTGCTGACCCTACCTATAACCCCCAAATCCCTGCCTGGAATCACCTGACTGGAAGCGCTTGGCAGGGTCCCCCTGATGGGAACTCTGTTCATGCTGACGAGTCACTACCCCCTACTAGTGCCACTACCCCCTGTGCTGCCTTGCTGGCCGGACTCTCCTGCTCGCTTGCTTCCCTGCAGATGGAAGCGATGATCCTGGCAATGTAGTAAGGCAGCATTGAGTACATCTATAAAGGTACTCAGAGACAAATTCCCTATAAGATGCTGACGGATCCTCCAAGCTAACCCGTCCACAAATAACATTATCTTCTTACCCTCAGTAGGTGCCTCATCTGGCACTATGGTGAGAAGTCTCGTGAACTCCTCCTCATACTCAGCAACAGTAGAATTCTCCTGCTTCAAGTTGAGTAATTTCCACCTCATCTCAGTTTGCACGGTAGGTGGAAAATACTTGCGGTCAAACCGTTCCCAGAATGACTGAATCGGAATCGTATCCCTCTCCTCCAATGTGGTGGTGGATTCCCACCACTGCAAAGCGGCCCCCACTAACTTGAAGGAAGCCAATAACTATTTTTGCACGTCTGTGCACTCATACATACGCAGATGCCGCTGGATATCTTTCTTCCATTGGCTGACGATGACAATATCTGAACTACCCGAGAACTCAGGGGGATGCGCCTTCTGAAAGGCATCCCTAACCCGCTCCCATGCAGATGGAAGCTGTGCAGGTACTGGCACCACTGCCTGAATCTGGGGTGGAGCCTGTTGTACCACTGCTAGCGCTGCATTCATCGCCTGAGCAACAATAGCGGCTACCTCATTAGCATTCATCGTACCCTGAGCCGAAGCTGTTGGCTGCTCGACTTGGGCACGCCTATCCTTTGGTGCACGTCTCGGAGGCATCTGAAACGTGAAGAAATTTATTAGTCTACAATTATTACTAAATCTCCAATAGATGAAGACGTAAACGTAAAAGCAAGAATACAAATCCTAAAATAGGGCTCTATAGCAAAAATGTTAAGCTGAAAGAGAAATAAGCCGTACAGATCCTAAGGACACTAGAACCTAATGCTCCGATACCACCTGTGACACCCCACCTAATTAAATATCAGGCGATCACTCCTTTATTAAATTAAAATCAAGGTGAATAGTTGGTTCATTCTTAGCATCACTGTCGAAAATTACTTTTCCAATTTAAACACCCTAAATAATTAAGCTAAGTGTCAAAACCATTTTAGACTTTACTTTCCAAATTTTATTTTATATAAACCAACATTTAAAACTTTGCATTATACACAATTTAATAGTCACACCACAACTATCCAGGAACATACAATCCAAATAATCAAACATTCAACTAGTTGAATCGAACATTTAATACTTTAAATGAAAACATCCTGGAAATAATAAAGCCCAAAGTGCAAGTACTGGGAATAAATGGATTATAATATCCAATAAAACAACTGAATAATGGAAAGGGCGACACGAGCCCAACTGAAATAAATAGTGCTAAGAGTGGAATAAAATGAATGAGGTCGTCTAAGCAAGAGTCCTTCAAGTCCCACCTAAGCTGCAACACGTTCCTTCCAAAGGATCCTATGAAAGACGCCCCTGTGGCTGGGCACCTGTAATATATACATATATATACAAGAGAGAGTGGAGAAATAGAGACGGGTCAGAGTCCGATAGTATAAATGATTTAAAAAAAATTTAGCAAGTATTTAAAATGTTTACAGGCCAATGTAAAATATATTAGTGCGACACCCTCTTGAGAAATTCTCACCTCTCTTCTAATGTGCACACCTATCGTACTAACCTTCCCAACGGTTTAACTCATCTTATCTTAGGTTACTCGTAAGGTTTAAACTAAACAATTCAACTGTTTAAGAAGTAAATTTCATTTAGTGACAAAGCTCTCATTTTTGACTTTATTTATTAATAAAGTTTTCCAGAAATATACTATACTTTCGAAACAGGTATTTCTCAATTGAAATCATTACTCATCTCTTACTTACCATAAACACAGTAGGAAATTCTAAATTTCAGAAATTCATATATATATTAAATACTCGCATAATATATATATTCTATCAGCACCCCACATAAAAATTATGGTGCGGGAATACTCTACTATCCAATTCCCGTATCACTCGTACTAAGGGAAATACAAGTTCGAAATCACTCTCGAACTGTATTAATACATACACAAACAATATTGAGGCGAAGCATAGATTCCAAGTCTCTAAGAGGTCAGTATATACCCTCACGTCTCTTAGGACCGTCTGACCATTGATCAGATAGCCTATACCAAGGATATCTATCTTCTAGGGTACGAGTCAATATCCCCCATAAAGGTCCCATCGAGATAAGACTGTCCCAGCGTTGTAACCTTAGGGATAGCAAGTAGCGCGGGCATGATTTTCACACGTATATAGTATATTCATAAACACAGTCATATAAATATACTACTTTTACCATATCAAATTTAGGTTCATCTCATAACCCATAATTATAACATTTATCCTTATTTCTCATTATTTAGTCATCACTTATAATGGTTCGTCTCTTACTTTAATTTGAGGGATTAATCCAGCTCACTACGTAACACTCATGGACTCTATCCTCCCAAGTGTAGAATTTCAGTAGGTACTCATCTAATTTCCAACGTAACTATTTTACGCGTCTCTCCCTTTAATGCATAATTTCATCGTCCCTTATATGTAAATATCCCAAAAATGTACATCTCGTCTTACCTTAAAGGTCTCATAATTATTAATAAGTCATACTGGTCTCCTTTACCTTCCAAATTATTTTAATAAGGATGCCCAAATATTTCTACTCATTTAATTTGAATTTAACTATTTTCAAAGGGGAAATGTGAGTCTGCCAGAAGGGGTCGATCGATCGATGGCAGGAGCTCGATCGATCGATGTGTCGATCGATCGATCGATCAAACAAGTATACGAATTCTGCAGATTAACAGTTACGGGTTTCATAATCTAACTTCAATCAAATCCATATTTTTCACACCCAAACTCCCTAAAAATTTTACTACAAATGGTATGAACCCATATTATACATCTTCAACGTAAAGCATGCAATTTTTCATCAATAACCATAGATTAATAGGCCAAACCTCATATAAATCTCAAGAACCCTATAATTTCTTTAACATGGTTCTAATTAGTCTTTTTCCAGAAATTTCTACTCCTAATTATTCAAAAATTCATGGTTAAGCCTCTACATGTGAAGGGGTTTCCAGATTATCATTCAAATCATTACTACATGCGATTTTCCTATCTCCAACATGGATTTTCTTCTACCAAACTCATCCTAATCACCCTAGACTAATATGAACGATGCATTAACGAAAATAAGCAAGATAAATACTTTCCTGGAAATTTCAAAGTTCTGATTTGATGACGAATTTGGTGTGGTTGCGTTCCCCATCGCGCGATCTACGCGTTGGTGGTGGTGGCGGTGCAACCGGATGAATTTTCGGTCTAGAATTTGCTTTGAAAGCTCTCTCCTTCCCTCTCCTATGGCCGTCACTTGTCTTTGGTTGTGTTAACCCTAGAAGGAAACCTTAGACATCTGATATAACCCTTGAAATTTACTGGGTTTAGTTACCCAAAATTACAAAATGTCGAAAATGCCCTCCCAGGGTACTAATTAAGCCTAAAACGCCTCGAGACCCAAACTAAACCCCCGGGTACACTTTTCTGACTATCTCGACCCTTCCGGACACTTTGGCGCACTCAAAATGACCATACGAGCAATTTATAATTTGTTCACTTTTATTAATCAATATTTAGTCCCGACGCGACACGGGCGCGTCCCGACTCAAATTTTCAAAATTGTCATTTTATTCACTCTTGACATTTAATAGAACCAATATTATATTACTTTACTCATTAGTAATATTCAACAACAAGTTTTCCATAATTACTGACTCACATCACGTTAATAATTATAAAGTGATTAAAAACTGAATTTATATTAAATTAATAACTCACATTAAATTTAATAAATCCCCAAATTAATATAGCATAAAAATACGGGGTATTACATAAACGTGAAATAAGAATATCACTGGGAAGCAAAGCAAGAGGATCATGCGATGGATATCCATAAACTTCCGGGATTATCTTCCCTCCTAGCAGTATAGATAGAATAGGCTTCGAAATCTGAGTTTTCCTACCCCACACAAATGCCTCATAATTCCAGTCTCCAGTTGAGATGAGAGACGCACAAAATATCCAGACGTTCTCTTCATTCACATCACCCTCCATGGCGAGGTGGGCCTCCCAGTTAAATTTCTGAAAACAATGCCTAACGGAAGAAGGAAAGTCCTTGACTTTTATAGGTTGCTCAATAGAATTTTTCCCACCTCGAAGGAAATTTCTCTCAATACCAATCCCTTTCCTCCCTAGAGCGGAAGGTCTCAAAACCGGTACAACCGGTCACAACATTTGTAGTTAGTTTCTGAGCCATTTCGAACCTACAAAAATATCAATTCGATACATACACTATTAGTGTAATGCACAAAATAAAATTAAGCATGAAAGGGTCGAAAAGGATCTTAGGGGATGCATGTAAAAAAAATGGTCGGATATGTGTAACTGGCGTGCACCACACACAAACAAGGGATAATCAATGTTAATGTTTGATAAACGGTGCGAAAATGGATTAATTTGGCACATAATACCCATTGAGGCATTTTATCAAACAGTTTGTGTGCACTGTGTTCAAACTAGGGAAAGAATGCATTTGATTCAGTGAAACCCCCCAACAAAAACAACATTGAACATCAAATCAATCAATACAAGTTGTATTTGTTGGATAACTTCGAAATTCAGTGAAGAAAAATGGGTTTTAAGTGAATCAAACACATAATATGAACATAGATATTTTTATCCCCTATTTTGAATGCAATGCATACAAATTTCAAAATGAAATTAACATAAGAAGGTTTGGAACGATAGGGAAAGGTTTGCAGAAGAGGATAGAAATCATGGGGTTCTTAAGGGTGGGGAGAAAGTTGAGGAAAAAGAGGTTAAATGAATTAGGAGGAATTTTGAAGGGCTGACAAACCGAATCGATTCGGATGAGCCCGAATCGATTCGAAATGGTTATACTTTTTTACTGTTTCTAGCCGAATCGATTCGGCAAGGACCGAATCAATTCGCTAATCGGGGCTGAGTGCACTGGAATGGATCAAATCGATTCAAAAATGATCGAATAGAATTGCTATGGATACCTGCTTCAGTACCTTAGGCCGAATCAATTCGGCTAGGACCGAATCGATTCACAAATTGATTTCTAACTTTCTGCTTAGGCTGCATTGGCAATTTCATGGAATTCATGAACAAGGATGGATTTAGTTAGTTTCTAATGACCCTATGGATGTATCAAAGATATATAAATGGTCCGAGACAAAAATTTACAACCCCACACATTTCGGGGGTTGCTCGGCACAAAAATTGAGGTTTCACCGAACCTAATAGACCCCGTAAATGGGGCTGCTGCGTATGATATCTAGCGATAAATTCATGGATATAACTAGAACGTAATTTCCTAGATGAACTCTTATTCTTTCAATTTTTTAACCTCGTTCCAATTTAATTTCAACCACTTAACAGTTTTATCTGGTTTTAGATCCGAATATATGATGCCTATAAAAAATGAACAAACGCGACCATTTGACCCGTGTTTATTTTTGGAAACCAGATTGATATTCGAAAGTGGGGGGCATGGGTTATTAAAGTGAAGGCTCGGTAGTTCGGTGCATAATTTGACAGCTATATCATCAACCCTGTTTTCCTCCGGGCAACACTAACGCTCCTCACACGGGATTGACAACTTTAGGTAAATGATAATTTTCGATATGATAGACTCGTCAATCAGGGTGAATTCATGACTCCTGAATTCCTTCCCTAAATCTTGGTTTTAACCTACGCCAGCCTCTCCCAGCATGTCAAAAAATGCATCTAACACACTCCATTCAATTTCATCCCTCGTAATTTGATCATCTTCCACAAATACCTCTCCAATAAAACTCACTTCCTTAATACACTCATCCTCGTCACTGGGGAGGTGCGATACATTAAAAATATTGACATCTAATATCATATTTCCAAAGTACGTGTTCATCTCACCATTCCTATACTTTATTGATGCATTCACGATTGTGAGGAATGGTCGTTTTAAGATGACGGGAGGTTGAGTGTTGGGGCTTGAAACAGGATGGGTATCAAGAATGATAAAGTCGACCGGGAACACAAAGGTGTGAACTTGGACAAGGATATCTTCTAATACTCCCCATGGAATTTTGGTGGAGTCGTCAGCCAATTGGATTCTAGTTTCGATTGGGATAAGATCTCCTAGGCCCAATTGAAGATAGACCGAATACGACAAAAGGTTCACACTAGCTCCAAGGTCAAGAAAGGAACGATTAATGGCGAAGTTTCCAATCACACATGAAATAGTTGGACACTTTGGGTCCTTAATTTTTGGAACCATGTTGTGTTGGAAATGGAGCTTACCTGTTGAGTCGATTCTTTCTTTTTTTAGAAAACGTGCTTCTCTTAAAGGTGCATAAATCTTTGAAAAACTTACCGTAGGATGGGATTTTCTTAATTGCATTAATGAGATGGAGGTTGATTTTTACTTGTTTAAATATATCCATAAATTCTTGATCTTTGTTGGGTTTAGCAATGGGAAGGAGTCTTTGAGGGTAGGGCGCAGGAAATGGACACGGGACTGAAACTTCCGTCTCCTTGGTCGGTAACTTATGACTTCTCTTTTTTGGAGTCACTTCACTCTCTCGGGGAGTTAGTGTGATCTCATCGAATTCTTTAGGAGAATGTGGGATAGGATTTTGAATCACCTTCCCACTCCTAAGAGTAGTGATGGAATTGGCTTGTTCCATTGATCAGTATTGAGCGAAAAGGGGAGTAGAGACGTTGGGATTTACAATATTTTACCCAATGGGATGTTGAGGTTGTGAGGGAAACTTACCCTTTTCTCGAACACTCAAGGAGGCGGTCAACTTCGAGATTTGAGCTTCAATCCGGGCATTGGTGGCTTGTTGAGAAGTCATGAAAGCTTAAAGAGTATCTTCAAGACTTCTTTTGTTCGGGTGAACATACGGGGGTATAGCCGGATGAGTAGGTCTTGGAGGGGGGCCTTGCATTTGTACTTGAGGAGGAAGTTGATTGTATGGTTATTGGTAATTTTAAGGTGGAGGAGGATTTTGATAATTCGAGTGAGGGAGATTTTGGCTTGTCGCTGTAAGGGCAAATTTTTAATCAAGTCAATTTGTAGTATTGGCTTAATTATGGACAAAATAATTTGAGTCGTATGACATATATTCATGTTGTATACTCTAAGCCTATGATGTTAGAAGAGTTGAAGACGTGCAGCAAAGAATTTAAAGTTTCATCATTGTCTAGTTTCAAGTGCCATGTTTCTTATCATCATCTTTTGATCAATCCAAGGTCTCAAAAGTATGAATGCAATTATATATATTTAGGACCTTGGATATTTTAATTGGGTGTATTTTTAATAAAAAAAATTTATCGACTTTAGTTTCTCTCAGAAAATCATTTTAGTACTTTGTATAAAAGTTTTGGGCTTAAAATGAAGAAACTTGATTTTCTGTAATGTCGTTCGAACGAAACTGGGATCTCGTTCGAACGAGATTCTCAGGTCGTTCGAACGAACTACTAACGAGGTTCAAATGAGTTTGTGTTCCAACTCTCTATTTTTTGTTTGAAGTTCATTCAAACCACTTCGTTCGAACGAGATTTTTCCAACAAATTTTTGGCTTGTTTTATCTCTGAATTCTCGTTCGAGCAGTGTCGTTCGAACGACCTAGGCGGGAAATTGAAATTTCGACAGTTTTTCTTTTTAACCACCCTTGCCCACTACTTTTCCCACTAACTTTTACAAGCTTTACTTAGTGCAGGAATAAAAATTTTCCACATAACTTTTGTGAGATTTTCTAAGTTTTAGAGAGAAAAATTGTTTATCCAAAAGTTCTTTTTTTTGTTCTTTAACTTTCATGAATTAATTTGTTCAAGACACAAATATACACCCATATGTTTGTTTAAAATCCGAGTTCTTCATATATATATATATATATTGCTTGGAAATTGTTTGGCATCAGGTTCCTCTCTACCCATCAAAGGAGATAGTTTGGGTTTCTTCTCTACCCCAAAAAGAAGATTGGTTTTTATTGCAGCGTGCTCATACAGTGAAAGGCGCAGTGTGTGAGTTGATGGTAGACAAGCCCCATTGGTGGACTTCAAGATTCCGGTGGACTCCGGAGTTATTGACTAGGTGGAGGTTGAAGCAAGAAGGATCGTTAATGCTTGGACAAAGTTAAGTCATTATTGTAAGTGTATTGTCTTATTTTTGTAAACATACCATACCTAGTGGATTTGTAGGCAGGGTCATCCAAGGTTTTTCCCATTGTGGATTTTCTTCGTACATCGCGGCGTAGTGTGCTTGTGTTTATTTTATCTTGCAAAATCACCTAGGTGTATGCTTAGGTTTAATCAAGATAAAATTGGTTTAAACACAAAATAATTTAATTTAGTGCTAGTTTAATTTTGGCAAAGTTTAAATTTAATTTAATTCAAGTCGGCATTAATTTGATAATATTCACCCTTAGTTTGTTTAACTTGAATTGGATTGAATTTTAATTAAGTGAAAACTAAAGTATTTGTGTAGTTTAATTTCACTTTAAATTTAATTTAATTTTTCATGTGTTTGATTGTGCTTTTAAAGTAAAGAAAAATAAATAATTTTTGAAAAATTATAATTTGGTATATCATTGATCCATCTCATAATTTGTGTTTAAAATTTGGTTGGTGATCCATTCATCATTAAGAATTGAAAAGTCAGTTTTTTTCCTCTAACAGTTGCGATTGCCCGTAAGAGAAACCGGGGTGGTTTCTCCACGAAGGAACCCTTCTCCTAAAGGAGTCATAAATTATTTCTTATACATGGCCATTGCATTTTCTTGGTCGTGAAGCATCACTTTGTATGCCGGGATTGTAGGACAATCCTTGGTTAAGTGATATTCCATGTCGCATATGGCACACGACTCTTCTATGTGCGAAGGAGAAGGATTGGAGGGTTCCCGATTCTTTTGATCCATGGCCTCAATATGCTTGGTTAGTTGAGGTACTCTCAAGGATATATCATCCCCATCGGCGAGGTGATATATCTCATGGCTTGAGGAGGGCGGAATGGATGAACGCGAATTGGCTTTGCTAGGGTTTGAGGTGTCCCAAGTTTGGGTATTCTCGGCACAATATTTAAAGTGTGCCCACGCGTCATTCGGGTCTATCCCAAAGAACTCCCCGGAGCACATTGTCTCAACCATATGTTTTGCATTTTAGGAAAGCCCGTTATGGAAAAAAAATATTAATCTCAATTTCTCAAAGCCATGACGTGGGCATTTATGAAGTAGCTCATTAAATCTTTCCCAACATCGCTCGAAAGTCTCACCTTCTCCTTAAGCAAAGGTTTGCATTTGACCTTTGAGAGCGTTGGTGCGATGGGTTGGGAAAAACTTCTTTAAAAATTGCGCCTGCATATCGCGCGCAACTACCGATGGAATTAGGAGCTAAGGACCAAAGCCAAGTTTTGGCTTTGTCCTTTAAGGAGAAAGGGAAGAGTGGACAATTTTGGTCACTAAATGTAGCGCAAACCTCCTCAAACTCTCGGACATGGAGATAAGGCTGCTCATTTTCCATTCCATTGAAAGTTGGAAGTATTTGGATTATTCCATTATAGAAATGGAATTGAGGAGCGTTGTACGGGAAGATAACATACGACGGAGAGGTTGTCCTCTCCGGTTACAAGTACTCCCTCATTGGCCTATAAGGAGGCTCGGTCTCCCCTCTACTACCGTGATCGCTTTGATTACTGGTCATAGAATTAGGCGTGAAGTTGGCTCCGGTATGAGCTGTGATTGAGACAGAAGGAGTTGGAGAAAGTCTCCAATAGTTCGAAAGTTGTTCACTGGATGAGAAGGATCTAACTATGGGATTCGAAATATTTTCTCTCTCGTCTCGGGGTTCAACGATAGGATTTGGTGTATTCTCGCTCTTGTCTTGCATCTATGGTATTTGTATTGATTTTGGGAACCGTGTTGTCACGGTGACCACATGAAACGTAATGGTGTAAAGAGAACGTCTTCTAACCTAATATTGTTGCCAATCCCCGACAATGACGCTAAAAACTTGGTTGCTCTCTAAAGAATGTTTGATTCGAGTAAAAATCTTTCGCAACAAGTAGTAACTGAATAAGACCGGGTTCGTATTCCTCATGGATTGAACGATCCTAGGAGAACAAGATTAGGATAAATGATATTCTCTAAACGTCAAAAAGTTAAAGTGTAAAAGATGATTTAATTATTTGAAGAGGTGATTGTGATTAACCGCTAAACTAACATGCGTAAAATTGATAAAGAACAAGTCAACAATAAAGATATACCGAAATGAACTAAGTTAAGATTAAGTTCAAGATATTAAAGGGATTGAGGATCATTATCCCACCTTGGATTCGCTAAAAAGATTATAGGACTTGGTTCCAATGAATTCTAATCGAGCATAACTAATTAGATCCGAACATCAACCATGTAGAGACTAAACTCATCGATGGAGGATTAGGGGTTAATTAGTTATTGCTAAATGGGTTGGGGTTGTGGTAAATCATCATATGCTACGCCTTACATGACAAGGTAAGTTAAGAGACTAGGATACTCCGATACCAACAAATGAATTTCAATTAGAACAATTCTAAACCAGACCCTAAATATGATATTCAAGCATCCGAGATGGGAATATGATTCCCAACCTTAAGTTTAGCTACTCATACTAGAAACTAGGCTACACATGCAAAAGAACCACATATTTAATCAAGACATCAAGTGTAAACACTAAACTATACAAGCTATGCTAATAAATGCAATTTACATCTAAGGAACACAAGTAGATATGGATTAAATGATCAAAACTTTCAATAATAACAACTAACTTGTGAGAATTCAATGATTTAAAAGTAGGAAGAGCATTAAAATACACTTGACCTAGGAGAGAGAAGAGTGTTTCTATATATCCAATTTCTAATAAAAGTAATCTCCTTTCAAATGAGGGAAAGATAAGGGATAAATCCCCCAAAATATATCCAAAATGGGAAACTAGTAATAAGGAGAAAGCTGAGACTGTAGAATTGAATTGATTCGGCTGAGAGCGAATCAATTCGGATATGGGAAGTTGGTGCACTATCATCAACCAAATCGATTCAGCAAGGGCAGAATCGATTCGTACCTTCTCTCAAATTGAAGATGGTTTGTTTTGGCTTCTAATGGGACATTCTCCACATAAAAGCTTGTAACTTCTTCGTTTGAGCTCGGATTCATGTTCCATCAGAGGCCCCACAAAGATGAATCGAAGGGCTTCAACTTTCGTGAAGAGATCAGGACTAAAAACCGAATGATTAATTTACTAAAATGCTCCCGACTTTGTGACTGTCAACGAAACTTTCCCAGAATGTAACCAAACTTCACAACTTGCATTCCAGAGACCTACAAAAGCTCAATTAAGGCACACACAATATATAATTTATATATATAATGAAAATAGGGATTAATCATTAAATGATAATAAGAACCGAGAATAATATGCACGGGAGTGCTATAATTCACAAACTAACGGGGTATTAAATAAAATAAACGTGACTTCTAACTTTGGCTTGGATGAAGTCTGTCCAACTTACGAAGAGTTTTCTGCCATACTGGGGATAAATCCCAATGTTGCAACGGCCATGCCTGAATTCTCCCAGTCTCCTTGGGAGCTGTTAGCAGGACTTCTCCATATCTCGCCCTCAATGGCTCGATCATTGGCTATAGGAGGAATTATCTCTCTCCTGACTGTGCTACATTCCGTACATCTACAGGATGTTGGTGATGTGGGCTATACCGAAGCCGTCGTTCTTGGATTAACTACAAAATTACTGTTGGTGACCGGGGATATATTGGTAGACTAACAACTTACAGGCATCACTTCGTGCATGTCGTACCATCGTAATCCTGTGGCAATGATACTGGCGGAGACTCTGAATGGTCTAGACGCTTGGCGGGAAGGCCATTCTGACTTTTTGAGGGGTAACCCAGTTATGTTGTTCATGTGGTTGTCGAAGAGATTTAGTATGGCGATTCCTCCTGCATATCCCTTGGTAGTTATGCCAAACTTCTTTACTCGTTACTTTATCAATGTGGGCTTGGACATTGAGAGTTAGGAGAACTATTTTGTAGAGCACGGGGCTTGAGGATTGCGTTGGTCAGTGCCTTGGTGGGTTAGTTGCAGCCCATTCTAGAATTGGGGAAATACCAGTATGTTCGGCTGATTGGCCTCTAGCATACCTCTTTCTACTTTCCCTGACAGCTCTTACGTCAATTTAGGTAGGAGAAGAGTGTGCCACCTCGGGCACTAGACTTATTTCATTTGGAGGATTAAACAGAGCATTTGTGCATGCGATTAGGTTCTCTGTGGGAGAATCGTCGATCGTTGACCCATCCTTCCCAATCTGTTAGCAGAGTCTGGCATATTTTGGGGGATTACATGAAGTGGCTGTGGAGGAGGGTTGCTGCGAAGATACTAGCTGAGGAGTTAGGGTAAAGGTGGTTCGCTATGTATGACACCATAGATGGAGGTGTTGTTGTTTTCCATATACTGGACTGGGCTTACCGTTCCATGGAGCGCCTTCGGTATTCCATCCAAGCAGGAGAAGTTTGGGGAACCCAAGATGCTGAAGATGATCGGGTTAGTTCTTCTGGAAACTGTGGGTAAATCCCCAAGGAGTCTTATTTGTGAACCTTTTGTGATGTATCTAGTAATGTTCTGGTGGTAATGTTATTTTGGAGTAGTTGGGATTATTTTAAAAAAATAAGGTTAGGTTGGCGGGGGAAGTTGTTTGACTTCCTATGCCGATGTAATTGTAACGGAATTTCTCATAAATGAAATGAAGAAATTTTTAATTATATTGTTGTGCCTCTTGATGATTTTTGCATTTGAATTATCTATACCAATAATCAAGGCATACATAATCCTTTTGTTCATGTAAATGATAAAAATGAACCGTCGTTCTCGGAGATAAGAAAAGAATAACATTTTGTGAAAAAGAAGGGGGTCATGCTCATGTGAAGCATATGAGCTACCTACGTACCTCTGGGGGTTTTGAAAATTTTGTGAGTTTCATTTTTGAAGGCAAAAATATTTTTAGAGAATCAGGCCCCACGTAGTTCTGAGTAGAGAGAAATGAAGAAATTTTTTTAGAATAGAAGGGAGATGAGAAGAATCGTAGCGCGCTGAGATTTTGAACTAAGGGTAGAATTTATTGAGACGGTCCAGGTTGACTGGATGAGCCATATCTTACCCATCGAGTTCATGAGCATAGTGGCGCCACCAGATAGGATCTTCTTCACAAAGTAGGGACCACTCCAATTGGGCTTGAATTTCCCTCTAGAGTCCCAGATGGGCTTTAAGATTTTTTTAAGGGCTAAGTCTCCCATCGAGGTCTGTGAGCATAGCGGCGCCACCAGATAGGATCTTCTTCACAAAGTAGGGACCACTCCAATTGGGCTTGAATTTCCCTTTGGGGTACCAGATGGGCTTTACGATTTTTTTAAGGGCTAAGTCTCCTTCTCGGACACCACAGTCCTTGACTCTCTTATTGAATAAACGTGTTATTCGGTAATGGTATCCTTGTATATAATATAGAGACTTCAGTCTCCTTTCATCCAAGAGTGATAACTCGTCAAGACGTTTTTGATGCCAATCTTCCTCGCTGACCTTGATTTCAAGCATGACTCGTAGTGAAGGAATTTTCAGCTCTACGGGTAAAACTGCTTCCATGTCGTATACCAGAGAGTAAGGGGTAGCCTCGGTAGATGTTCGAACTGAAGTATAATAGCCTCAGAGGGCGTAAAGGATCCGATCAGCCCAATCTCGATAATTCTTAGTTATCTTGTTGATGATTGCTTTGAGGTTCTTATTAGCGGCTTCAACTGCATCATTGGTTTGAGGTCGGAAGGGAGGAGATTTATGCTTTTGAATACTATAATCGTCGATCACTTTTGTGACTTCTAATTCGAAATATAACCCGTTATCCGACACTAGCTCGTGCGGGACCCCATATCGATAAATGATATTTCTTCGAATGAACTTAGCCACCTTTTTGTCATTCAGAACTGCGTATGACTTGGCTTTGACCCATTTGGTAAAGTAGTTAATGGTAACCAAGACGAATTTATGCCCGTTTGATGCATTGGGTGTAACTTTCCCTATGATATCAATGCCCCGTATGGAAAATGGCCAGGGAGAATTCATGTTGTACAATTATCGTGGAGGCAAGTGTTGGAGGTTGGAAAACTGCTAACATTTAAGGCATCTTCGAACATAGGCGGTGCAATACTGAACCATGGTAGTCCAATAGTATCCCTGTTGGATGATTTTCTTGGCAAGCATATGGCCATTCATATGGGGTCTGCATTCTCCATTGTGGATTTTCTACATCATCTCTTCAATGCCAACCCCTGCAATACAGTGTAAATGGGTTCCATCGAAGTTTTTCTTAAACAATGTTTTATTATAAATAATGTATTGTGCAGCCAGTTTTCGAAGGGTTGCTCGATCTTTCTTGTCAAAATCTTTGGGATTCCTACTATGCTTGAGGAGCCGCCAAATATAGTAGTACCAACAATCAGCTATATCAGGATCTTCTTCTGTGATGAGCTTAATGTGGTAACAATGGGTAGGTTTAGCTTGCTTTTGCATTAGGAAGGGGGCATAGTTATTCCTTCAGGTATGTCAACTATGGAGGCTAAGGTGGCAAGGGCATAAACTAAGTTGTTCTTTGCTTGGGGTGGGTAGTAGAAGGTGATATCTTGGAATTGGGACGACAATTCTTCCAGGTGGGTATTGAAGGGTAAGAGTTTCTCGTCATTGACTTTTCATCTTCAAAGTACTTGACCAATTATGAGGGTTGAATCCCCGTAGACATATAGACATCAAATTCCTTTCTTGAGAGCGACTTTGAGTCATACTGTGCATGCCTCGTATTCGGTCATGTTGTTTGTCTAGAGAAAATTTATCTTGATGGCAATGGGATTGTAAGAGTCATTAGAGGAAATTAGGAGTATCCCAATTCCATGACTTTTCTTGTTGGCGGTGTCATCAAAGAACATTTTCCACTGGAGGTCCTATTAGGAGGTATAGAGGATATTTTCATCCGGGAATTCGAAAATCCAAACATCGGTTTTTTCCATAAGATAGTCAGCAAGGTAGTCAGAAATGACTCTTCCTTTCATGGCTTTCTGTGTGACATACATAATATCAAATTCGGCTAGCAGCATCAACCATCAGGCCATTCAGCTAGACAGGGCATGTTTCTTAAGTAGGTATTTGATAGGAACCATTCTGGATACAAATTTTATGGGAAAAGTGAGCATGTAGTGCCATAATTTTTAGGTGACCTGGACAAAGGAGACACGTGCTTTCTCCAAGGCAATGTAGTTAACTTCGTACCTGACCAACTTACGGTTGACATAGTAGATGACCCTTTTTTACGGGTTTCTTTAGTGTTTTGGGCTAGCAAAGCTCCAACTGCAGTATCTGTTACGGTCAAGTATGGGAGTAAGGGTAGACCAGGTTGTGGTGGCATGAGTACCGAAGGTCGGGTCAGGTATTGTTTGATTCGGCCAAAAGCTTACTGACAAGCTTCATTCCAAATTTTGGTTTAATCCTTTCAAAGCAGTTTGAAGATGGGTTCACAGATAGAAGTCCATTGGCTGATTAACCGACTGATATACTACAATTTTCTAAGGAATCCCTAGACTTCCTTTTCCATTCGGGGTGATGGTATTTTGAGTATGGCTTTCATCCTGGTAGGATCTACTTCAATCCTTTTTTTGCTAACCATGAATACCAAGAGCTTTCCACTGGTAACACCAAACAAACATTTATGTGGGTTAAGTCACATCTGGTATTGCCGTAGTCAATTAAAGAACTTTCGAAGAGCGGGGACATAACCTTCCCCAGTATTAGACTTGATAATTATATCATCCACATAAACCTCAACTTCTTTGTGTATCAGATCATGCAAGATGGTTGTGGCAACCCTTTGGTACGTAGCCCCTGCATTTTTTAGACCAAACGGCTTAATGGTGTAACAGAATATTCCCCAAGGGGTGATGAATGCAATTTTCTCTTGATGATCCGAGTGCATCTTAATCTGTTTATATTCGACAAAAGCATCAACAAATGACTTGAGAGAATGACTAGCTGCATTGTCTACAATCATCCTTCGGAGATGCCTTGTTCAAATCTCTGTAATCAATGCACGTGTGAACCTTCCCTCTAGATTTCGATAAGGGTATGATATTAGATAGTCATGTGGGATATTCGATCACACGAATGAAACCCACGTTCTATTGTTTGACCACTTGTTCCTTAAACTTGAAGGACCATTTGGTGTAGAGCTTTTGCAGTTTCTGTTTGACCGATTTACATTTTGGGAGCATCAAAATCTGATGCTGAGTTATCTCGGGATCAATGTCGAGCAAGTCATCGTAGGACCATGCGAAGATGTCCATAAATTCCTTAATTAATTTCTCAAGTTACGCTCACTCATGCTAGTCAGGGGTATACCTTATTCTAATCTCTCGTAGTTGGCTACTAAAACTGAGATTAATAATAGAAGTTTCATCTTCATTATTTTGAACGTGGTTATTTTATTTGTTATTTATCTTATTTAGATCAGTTAAGAATTGTTCATTTGTAAAATCATCATCATCATCAAGAGTTTGATTAGAATCAAGGCAATTAATGTAAGGCACATTAAGATACTCAAAATCCTCATTTATTTCATTATTGGGAAAAACAGCGTTAAGAACCTCATCAAAGGAGGTCTCGATTACATTAGAATGGGGAGGAAAAACAAAAGAAGAGGAAATAGGATAAACATCTGGGTCGGGTTGCATTTCAGTGGGTGGAATCGGTATAACATGCCAGTTAAGGAGAAGTGCATCAATAACTTTGATCAGGCGGGATGGATCCGATGATGTAACGCTTAAGTGGATCATGAAAAGTGTCAGCCCCAGTGTCTGCAAGTTGATGAATCCTCGGAGTCATTTCCCTTGAAATCTTCAGTATCAGTTATAGTTTTCTCAATGAGTGGTTACACATAATGCTAGGAACTTTCGGCCCGTAAGTATCTGTCTTGGAAAAAGATCTCCATCCCTGGTTTTATCTTTTTTTCCACGTGATCATACCACGGTTTAGGAAATTCGCAGAAGGGGAAATTTTCATCCTCTTTGATGAATCTTCCGTTTATGGAATATCTTGAGACAGTCTTGGCGCTTTCTAGCCTTTTCTTCAATCGATGTTGGCGGAGCATTCTGTGTTCTTTTACTGATGGTTGATAACCCAGGAAATAAGGGGAAAAGCTTTCTTCAATACAATAGATTCTAGTATCCCCGCTTGTAGTCTTCTTAGCCTTAGTCTGGGTATGAAGTACACGTTTTTGAACATCTGGATTACATTGACGCTACCATGAGGGTTGTGTTATGGACAAACTCTGTCTTTGAAATCGTCCCCTGCTGGGAGAGAAAGCGGTTCGACTCGAAAACCTGCCAGAAGCATATCATTTGCCCCCATGATGTATCTCTAGTACTGGATTACTGGTGTTTGCATTCTCAGTATTGTCCCCGTCGCCCAAGATGGTGACAACCCGCCCATCGGCGAAGAACTTCAGTTTTTTATGGAGAGAGGACAAACAATAATTTGAGATAAGTCGGGATGTCGATGACCTGGAATTCAGTAATGAGATTTATATGTCCAACCCCTATCGTAAGCTTTATGGATCCCATCACTTCTTGACGACTATTATCATAAGCGCGTACCGCGGTAGAGGTTAGAGCACCGTTGCTCACTTTCTTCCCCAAGCAATTGAGGGTTCTTAACGGGTAAACATTAAGAGCTGATCCATTATCGATAAGCGAAAGTGGGATGGTCTTTCCCATGACTTAGACAGAGATATTGAGAGTATAGTTGTGATTTGGTCCAAGCTTAGGGATTTCTTCTTCGAATAAGGAAAACACTATAGTAGAGGTTAGAAATCTGATCAGATTCACTGTTTCTTCTGACGTGGTGGAAGGAGGGACGGTGGTCCCGGTAATTAGTTTGATCAAGGTATTCGGTGTAGCCGGGAAGATATAAAAAGTCCCCACGGAGTCATATTAGATTGAGTTTTCTTCAACTGATCGAGGATCTTGCTCTCCTCGAGGGTCATTTCCGGTATATGAAGTTTCTTAATACCTTTTCCTTTGTCAATACTGATGGTTGCGGGTTTAAAACTTGGTAATGCCTCCCTGATCTAGTCATATGGTTCACGTAAGAGGGGGAAAATAGAAACCTTATTTCCTCATCTATCTCGACTTGTTAGACACCGTGTTGATTTGTCCTAGCAACTACTCAAATGATATCAATTCACATATGCTGACTATTAGGATAGTATTTTCTGGGCTTTGCTCTTCATTTGAACTATCGAATTTGTCCCTCCATCCGGTGGCAACGACATTATCTTTCCACAAAAAGTGAATGCACTCCACAACCTCAACGACCACTTCGTATAGATCCTCACACTGAATGGGGAGATGTATAAGTAAAGGGACCAGGCACCCTTCTAGTTTTAAATCATCAAGTAGCTCGGACATACTGCAAATCTCACTAGTCTATTGAAATAAGTCTTTCATGATTTGTACAACATCATCTAAGCTGACTTCATCAGTAGGTACTACCCAATTATCTAACTCTCGAGCCCGTTTTCGAGCTTTTAAGAACAGTGTACTGAATCTCTGGCAGTCGATGGTCATTTCTGAGGGCAATTTCGACCTGAACTCTAAAAGTTGGTTCAATACTACTGATAATTCCATATTTTTCCCTTCAGAGTGGGTACGAACATCAATGCATGCTTTAATAATAAGTGACAAGGCCTGATTTAAGAGAAAATATGGGCAAACTTTAAGGGGTTTAGGGGAATATATGGGTATGATGGGTGATTTACTGTGTACGATCTGGGTAGGTAGATCAAATTCTAGGTCTTCTTCTTAGAAGATGGCATTTGTATGATTTGGGAGTGGATTGTGGGTAATGTTTGGTTTAAGATTGGCTGGTGGGACAATGATACCTCGGTCACTCAGTGGTGTGGCTGGCATTTTGGTGAAAATCGCAATGGGCATCAGGTTTGAAATTTTGGGGAAGTGGGTTTGGTAATGGATGAGGTTCCAAGGACTTGATAAGATTTCGTCTTAAAAGGGCTTGGTAAACTTTAAAGAGGGGAACGTAAATCTCGGTATATTCTTTTTTGACTGGGTTAGGGCGACTTTCTAGTGCCCATGAAGAGGCAGGATGAGAGATGTTATAGATGGTTAAAACTGTGGTATTGATAGGCTTCTAGTTGAGCAAGTTGTCGGGATCAAATCACTAAATCAATTAAGATTCAAATCAAATCATCACCGTAAATGGTGCCATTTGGTTGAAGAGGATTTTGTCGCGGCGTAAGAGTCACCTACGCATTGGTCGTTTGTTATATTCGGCTCACCAACTCTATACAAAAATCGAAACTATGATTACAGTTTTTTAAGGGAGTGTAACGGTCAGTCCGGGTATCAAAAATCCACAGAGACAAGTTGTTAGAATTTTATTGATTAATGTTTCTCGAATAAAAGTGTAAAAGGTAATTTTAACAAAAAAGGAAAAGATAACTAGGCGAGTGTATTTAAACTAGATTAACACAAGGAATAAAAACTATAGTTGCGACAGATATCCCTCACCCCGAGTTAATTGGTATAAATGGTTACATGGGTTCACAAGTTATTAAGATTGCGTCTCGTTTCATCAATTAATTAAATCAAGAGTTGCCACACCCCTAAATTCGCATAAAAGAATACTATAATTTTGGCATCAATAAATACCCCAAAAATTACACACGCAAGGTCGTAAATATGGAACATATGTGATATACCCCGTTAAATCTCCTAGGCGCAATAACTAGGATAACACAATCGAAATAAACTCGTAAACTCCATCACCAAAGCAAAGCAACCAATCAACCCTAGGTGAGTTCAATCCAATACAACCTAGATTAAACTAGCTACAAATCATATTAAATAACATGAATTAAATGCAAGAAAGTAAACCTAATTAACAAAGTAATAAATGAAATCAAGATAAAGAGAGAATGTAAATAATGCAATAAATGAAGAAAAATAACTTACATAAATGGAAAAGAAGGAGTAATAGTGTTCTATACAACCATAATGAAGAAAACCCTCTATATGGGTACCCTAGGAGGGAGAAAATGGTACACCCCAAACTCTCTCTACAAACCCTAAACTAACCTAACTAAAGAGAAGGAAGAAAATTAGATATTTTTGTATCCTTATAAATAAACCAAAGTTGGCTATTTATACTAAGTTGGAATAATGAAAGAAAAATAAAAAGGAAAAATAGAAAAAGAAAAGGAAAGTAACAGGTGTCTCGGCAAAAAGAGAAAGGGTCGATCGACCGTCAGCAAAGGGAAAAGCACACTTCCAAGGTCCCATGACAAAATCAATTTCACTGGTCGATCGGTGGGGTTGGTCCGGTCGACCGGTCCCATGTTTCAAGCCCACCGCTACTACATGCCCAAGCCGAGACCTGCTTCCCTTTATTTCTAGCAAACACCAAGACCAAGCCACAATCTATATTCGAAACTGCAATTTCTCTTTGACATAATAGTAAGCCAAGTCCTCCCATGGCTATAACCAAGACCAGCACAAAGGCGACGCAACCAAGACAAAACCAAGACCTGCTACTAAGTGTGCCAAAGATCCACTTCCAATTTCTCAAACCAAGGCTCCAATTGGGATGAGACCAAGAAAACCCGAGCTCAAGCCGTGTGTATGGCCCAAATCGCCATTTGAAAATTTAGATCCGCTTTGTTGCAAAAGAGAAAAGGGATGGATGACATTTATTAAAATGTTAGTATTTAAATTGTTTTGGGAATTTTCTTATAATTCCTCTCCAATCAAAGGCCCGTGGATTCTTCGTTGGGACTCGGATTCGTGCACCGTTCGCGGCCACACGAAGTTTATTTTGAGAGCGTTGACTTTTATGAGGACTTTAGGCAAAAATACTAATGTTTAAAATTACGACAAAGTCCCTGAACATGCGATTTGCAACGGTATTTTACTGGAACACAACCAAACTCCACACTAAGTACCGTAATACCTCTAAAAGCTCAATAATACCTCAAATAATATATGAGCATTTAAAACCGAGGTTGTCTGGTTAATGAGCATAATTGTAGGAATTAAAGCACCCTAGGGGACTAAAATGCATAAGTATAGAGGGTAATAAGTGCTATGATTTGGGACGAATCGACTTCTCATACTTTCTGGGAGTGAACTGTCCGAATACTTTCTTCTGCTCAACTTCAGCTTTTGCAAGACTTTCTTTAATCTCTACTCCTACTTCTCGGAGGGCTCGAAAATGAGGGTAGTACTTTCCCCCCATCATCGCTCTAAAATGGGGTAAGAAATTATTCTACTGACTTGCTCCTCTTCAAAAGGTCGGTTGGTCATAGTGGCTACTTTCTCTCTCCACCTTACTATGAAGTTACTGACTGATTCCCAAGGATTCTGTTTGGGAAGTTTCAAATCATGATGGGTAACCTCCAACTCTTTGTTATACATGTCCTGTGACATGAATTCATGGGCAACATCCTCCCAACTGTTGATTTTGGAATCCTCGAGAGATAAAAATCAACGAAGAGCGCTGTCCATCAAAGTCTGTTGGAACATTTGGGCCATTATTTCCACAGAGGCACCTAGGAGAGTCATGGCTTGGTGGTAACTTAGGATATGAACAATTGGGGGTCCACTACCCCTGAACTTCTCAATGTTAGGTATTTTAAACTTTTTCAGCGGCCTTACTTTAGGATAGGGAGACATATGGGTGTAATCCATGTAGTGCCCAAAGATTCGAACTTGGTCAAACTTTTTGGTCAACATATTGAGGTCTTAGTTGACCTTGTTGAGCTCTTATTCCATCGAATCAACGATCACCGGTAGGTTAGCTCCTGGTTGGTCAAGATTTGGCATAGGGAGTTGAGTTGGCGGCGGTCCATTAGTATAAGGGACACGTGGAGTGTGTTGATATTCCTGAGGGACCCATTTAGGCTCGGGTACGGGCGGACCTATAGTGAGAGGGAATAGGACCTCAGGCTCTTTGGGAACAGGGACCCGGTTTCACTGCATCTCATGAACCTCGGTTTAAAGGTTAGCAATCTTGGCAGTGAGTTAGGCTAGGATTGTTATCAAATCTGACTACACATTCGGTACTTGGTCATCTTTCTACATGGAAAGTGGATGAAGGTGAATTCCAGACTCGGAGGAGGTAATGAGGGAACTGACAAAGCCTTGGGGTAGTTCAACAGAAGATCGAAGCCAATAGGGAACCAGGCCAAGGGTCGGGTATACGATTGACCTGAGGAAGAGAAAAAATCGAATTTATATTTTAAAGAGAAGGGGGAAACTGTTATTATTGAACAAGGGAGGAAAATATTTTTGACATTTTTGGAAAAGGGGAGGACCAAATGTTTTTGGGTAAAAAGGAGGGAAAATATTTTTGGTATAAGGAAGGAAAAAGGTTATTGTGTTTTTTTATAAAAGGGGGAAAAGTATTTTTGACACTTTTGGTAAAAAAAGTGGAAAAAACCCGAAAAGGGTCTCAACATGATATTATTATTATTATTATTATTATTATTATTATTATTATTATTATTATTATTATTATTATTATTATTATTATTATTATTATGTTCTAACTTGTATTAGGTTTACCTAAATGCAAAAAGAAATGCCGGAGGGGACTCGAGCCTGGGAAAATTGGGTTTGAAAAATATGTAAAAAAATGGTTGGACTTGTTGCCAAGCTCATGGACAAGGTCCTGTTTTTAAAAAGACGAAATCGTGCAAAAATTTGGGCGGCATGCCGACCCATCATTTTTGAAGAGTTGCGGGTAGTAACCGACAAACTAAATATGAATGCCTAGGTTTGACACCTATATGAGGGTATGCAGTTGTTGGGTTAATTTGAAGGGTTCCCCCTTTGGCATGACTTCCACGATATACGTCTTGCTCTTGAGGGAAATTGGTACGTGTGGATAAACCATTTGATATACCTGAGTGTACGTGAATTGCCTCACTATACACCTCGTGGGGATAGTACGTGGGAGAGCGAATTCGATATATGCAACGTACGTGAACGAGTGGTTCCCCCTGCGATATATCTCCCATGATGACTTCGATCAAGCGGTACGATGCGGGTGGAACATTTCGGTATACATCAAAGGTACTTGGCTAATGGAAGGTCAGAGTCATATCGCTTAGGATAACTATGACCTGTCGAACCAGCATCCATCACGAAGTGACCTCCCGATTACAAGACAAAATTTGGTCAATAGCCATGCTTTTTGGTGATGTAGTGTGAAAAATGCATGATTCTTGATTAGTATATTATGGAGAGGGTATCTTTATTTAGCATGACGAGCATTATACTAATAGGGAATAACGTAGAAGTATAAAAAGTAAATCTAATATAGAGCATGAAGACTATACTAAACATGGATATGTGAGAGTGAGTGATGTGTGAATATCTAAAAATGAGTGTGTGGTAGTAAACCTGAGCATGTATATCCTAAGTGGTGTGTGACAAGTGTGATTGAGCCTGGATATATATAAGTATGATAAGTGGAGGTGTGTGTTAATGACACCTAAGCATGGATATTTTAAGTGGTGTGTGCAATATGTGGATATAAGTGATCCTACATGTAGGTAGTGTGAAGTGTACATGAGAAGTATCTACAAGTGTGTGAGTGAGTAGTGATATAAGCACGATGCATATATATGCAAGAAATTGTAAATAAGAAAAAAGAAACATACAGGTAGGTGCATACTCATATAAGCAGAAAACAATGAGACCCATGAAAACAGAGTCTATCCCTCTTATGAAAATACGCCCCAGCAGATTCGCCACTATAGCCACCCCGGATATCCTCTCTCCTTCCCACGTGGGGAGAAAAGGGGGTGAAGGTCTCGCGCCCTCTTACTCTATGAGCGCTTCGGACGTCATCGATGCGGGGTGAATGTATAAAGATGGAGTCGCCAACCTATTTTGCATAAAACAAGAAAAATAACATGTCTCCGCTTTAAGAGAGCGGCATCAAGGATAAATTGATGCTTAGGAAACCAATCGTTCAAAGGTTCGGGGGAAAAGTTACGAAATGGAAAGGTGTTAGATACCCATCCAACCCTTTCGATCTCTCATGGGCTTATGTTACTGTTTTTCTTAATTTCTGTGTGAAGTGTGTATGTGTGTGTGTGTGTGTGTATAAATGGAGATCGGAATCCCCCAACTCATATCATGGAAAAGATAGACTGAGATCATTCATAGGAATGTTCCCAAAAAATATCTAGAAAATAAGATATATGCGTTTATCGAAATATTGATCGTTGTGATGCAATGATAATATATGTTGATAAAATGCCAATATGAATCACAAATATGATATATATTAAAAACAATGCATATATAAGAAGATGCAAATATGAAAAATGGAGAATTGAAAAATTAGACTCGAGTCTCAGATTTTAGCCTGAGACGCCTACGTAGCCTATAAAGGCATTAAATTCCACGTAGTTATCCTACGGCATAAGGGTGGGGTTTATCCTATAGATTCGAACAAAAAATTATTATATGTGTGTTTGTAGAAAATATGTTTTAGTTTTGAGAAATTTTGATGGATAATCCTGTTAGAACTTATAGGTATAACCCTCTTTTTTTTCTTTTTTTCTTTTTATAGAAAATAAAATATGTGCGATATAACTAATAAAGAGCTGATATAATTATGTGTATGAACTAAAGTAAAAGCTAGATCATGAATTTATGTAATTAATGCAAAAATAAGAAATTTAAAGAGAGAGAGAAGGATTTTTTACCTTCTTTGAAGAATTGAAACTTGATCTTGATCTTTGATGAGATCCCTTGAATGTTTAGATGAATGTTGGATGTGAGAAAATAAGATTTTTCCAAATTGGGTATGAAAAGGATGAGAATGTAAGATGGAAAGGAATTTCACATAAGGAAACTTCGCTGATTGCAAGAAAATATTGTTGAGATCACTTATATTGATGGATCCGAGGTGTGCTTTGGGAGCGAGGTCATGCCCTTTATTTATAAGGAAGGGGGATGACGATCATTATAGCCTTAGACCTACCAATCGGCAGGTAGCCCAAGGCACACTGTAGATAGGTAGGGAAATATACCTGCCAATCGACAGTCTTATGCAATTTTTTTTGAAAAATGGTCGTATAACGCAATTCGTTGATCCAAATTGCGCGTGGGACAAACCATCAAAAATGTAATTTAGAGACCTTTAAGAGTCCTTTGGTCTGATTCCGGGTCCGAGAGTTGACTTTGGGTCAAACTTGGCTCGAAAGCGCTCATCGGTCCTTTGGACGAGGGATCGTCAGAAGGAAACATATCATTCGTCTGAACGGTAAGTCAGAATCACGTACGGAGTAGCCCGTTGGAAATTTTATTCAAGGTACTTCTACATTCCAAAGAGCTTCACTCGGTTAGGAAATTTGACTTTGGTCAACCGAGGCCCGGACGCGCCCGGTGACCTTTCGGAGTAAAATAGGTCATTCGTTCGTATCGTAAGGCTGATTCGAGCACGGGGCAGACCATTAGAAATGGTATTCAGTGACCTTGAAATATTCATTCATTCGCGTTAGAGGTGAAGAGTTGACCTTGGTCAAACAGAGCCCGGGAGCGCCCTGAGGCCTCCGGATCAATTTTTGAGCAAAAATGAATCATTAGTCCAAACAGTTATGTCGTTTCATGAACGGGGTAGAACGTTTGAAAGGGGTTTCAGTGCCTTTTTAAGATTCAAAGATCTTTCGATCTGATGATGAAGTTGACTGGGGTCAAATCGGGGCCTAGGAGCTCCCGGTGGCCTCCGGATCGATTTCTGGTGGTAAAATGGTTTGTTTGTCCGAACCGTTATGTCGATTTGCGCACAGAGTGGACTGTTGAAAAGGGGATTCAGATCCCTTCGAAGATTCATTTAAATTTTGCTCTGACTATAGAGATGACCGTAGTCAAACGGGGCTCTGGAGCGCCGGATGGCCTCTAGATCGATACTCGGAGTATGACCTAGGGTTTGTAGTGAAATGGGGAGGTGCTAGGGACCTAAGGAGAGATTGAGGGGGGTGATAGAATGTGGTATCTACACACACAGAGAGACATATATATATATATAAACTATATGGGAAATTTTATTTAACCCACTATTTTGAAACAAATAGAAACACGTGTTGATCAGATGTTATTTCTAATTCCTTTATTTTTAAAATTTTATGCATTTAATGAGTGCATTATTTTGTATATTTTATACTCAAATTTATACTCTGTTAGACCTATTTTATTTTATTTAATAAGTTCTTAGGACCATTTTGTTAAATAAAAAAAAATGAAAGATTTATTGAATTCAGATTCAAAATGATAATTTTAAAGGAGAAAAGGGGCACTTCAATAATTTTATATTTATTGAGCTAATTTGTGAAAAAAATTGCATAGTGAAAATTTTGCATGTAGTGATGGAATTTAGAGAAAATTGAAGAGCAACTAGAGAAAAGTGTGAAAAAAGATAATTTTTACGACCATTCAAAAAATGCTGAGTTGGAAATTCTTTTTCTCTAAATTGGATGAAATTCAGTAAGCATATTCGGCTAGAGAAAATAAGACTCCCCGGGTCGAGAAAAATTGAGTATCGTATTCCGATCCAAAAGAACAAATGAGGTGGAGTGTTTGGTTCCAACGTTAAAGAGAGTATCACCCCAAACCAAATACCTCACCTCTTGGCCTATAAAAATGACCCCTTGGCTCTCCATTTCACACATAATTTTTTGACAAATTTTGAGAGAGTTTATTATATTTGAGGAACAAAGATTTTACTTTTGTGGGGAGAATTTTATCAAGATTAATTGTGAGATAAAATTATTTATAAGTTTGAATCATTAATAAAATTCTTATTCATTCTTGTAATTTTATTATATCGTTCATCATGCTAGCGTAAATTCTCTACTAGGATTAGGTGAAATTTTTCATGCTTGATTAAGATTATGTGATTTGTTTAATTTTTTGTTCATTCTCGACATATTCTAAATATTTTTAAAAAATTCGGTATTCACTTAAAAAGACACGAGGGTGTGTTTTAAATCTTCGAAAATGATTGTTAATTCATATGTAAAGAATAAAAGTATGTAATTTTTGCTTAAATATAAAGTTAAAACTTAATATTGATAATTCATATTTTAATTTTTGGTGTGAGTATTTTTTTATGGGTTATATTTGCACTCGATTGTTTTGTTAGTCCGTGGTTAAAATTGATATTTTTAAGAGAATATGGATTTCAGCCGTCTAAATCAGAGACGTTAAATTTTGTGGGAACTTAAATTTTTTATTTTTTGAATTGAACGCGACGAGAGTCGATTTAATTTGAGATATGAAATTGAACGTGACGAAATTAAATTAATGTATATTATTATTTAAAATGATAAATGGATCCGAACTCCTAGTTCTCCAAAAATTAATTACATATTTTTGGTTGCTCCCATTAATTGTTTTTATTTATGTTTTCGACTATAATTCTCATTTTTACACCATATTATTTATTTGGAAAGTTAAAGCTTAATAGGAACTGACCAAATCTATATGTGTTCGACCCGTACTTACACTTGATATTCTACAGTAGCCCGTACACTTTCGATAATTTTTAATTTGACAATAGCAGTCAAACACAATATGTGATTGAGACATAATCATTTTCTTCAATTTTAGTTCAAAATGCGATCTATGTAGAACTATTCATTTATCTTATGCAAATAAATTATACATATAATATGTTATGCATTCATATAATAGGTTTAAAGAGATTTATACGATGTTTTTTTAGTTATATTATTAACATAAATTTCTTAAATTTTATATTGTTGATGGGAGAATTGACGACTTCTTATTTTTTTTGTTTATTTTAATATTTATGTTTAGGAGCTCACGCTCTTTAGTTATTCGACAATATATTTTAGATGCTAGCGTCAACAACTTACAAAAATAAATGCTTATGTCCCTTGCACATGAAAATATGTGCACGCCGTAAATATCTGGTTTAAAATACTTAACTAACCCTAAGTTTTCATCCCCATTCATACTTTACACATTCAAATTGAAAAAAGTCTTTCAAAAACTCTAAGCTCTTATTTATAGAGATAACATATGTTCATTTTCTCTAATTTCCTGATAAAAACATCAAGTTAAACTCAAAATACATTTGACTTCAATTTGAGGTAAATAAAAATTCAATTAAATCCACATACATTTAATAAAAATCATCATTTTAAAACAAAAATAAATAAAATTGACTACAATCTAGCAATCATTGAGTTACCAACAAGTTGGAATTGGGATGCACATGCTCGTCATATGTCATTTAATGGCATTCATAAGTAAAACACGCAAATCCAATCACAGTACATGATGTTTCAATTGTATGACATCACCTAAAACATCTAAGTTCATAAAAAGGTAATGGGGAACATTCAAAATCCTAAATAAAGATACTGATGGTTTTGATTTAAGAGAACTCCATTAAGTTTTATTGATGGCAAAAGGGTTTTATCAATCAAAGGTGAAAATAAAATTTTAAAAAGGTCTTTGGATTATTTAGGGATCATAAAATTTCTCTTAAAGTTCTCTCAAAAGTCATATTTGTCACTATACCAAATTGGAAAATATGTCACACTTCACCTGACCAAGGTTGTCACAGTAAAAAACCGTGACAGTAAAACATATGTTTATTGTCATGGTCTTTGATCGTGACAAGACCCATGACAACTGTTATCACGATCTTGTCACGGTCAAAGACCGTGATACGGTCGTGACAACTTCATTAAAATAAAACCTTAGGCGCTTCAACCTTTCCTCTTTCCCTATTTTATTTCTCTCTTTCCCTCGCAATTCTCTCTCTCCCCTTGCGGCCTCTTTCCTCCCTCTCACATCTCATCCATCTCTGCCTCTCTTTGTGAACAACATATATGTTTTTTTCTCTCTCTATCTCTCTTTCATATGTTTCTCTCTGTGTCTGTGTGTGCGTGTGTGTGTATGTGTGTGTGTTTCAGTGTGTGTATATGTGTGTGTGTGTTTTAGTGTATGTATTTCAGTGTGTGTGTGTATTTCTGTATGTGTATGCGTGTGTTAGTGTGTGTTTTAGTGTGTGTATCTCGTATAAATTGAAATTGGTATTTGTATATTTAAATTGATATTTGCATATTTAAATTCTTATTTGTATACTGAAATTGGTATTTCGTATGAATTAAAATTGGTATTCTAAAATTGGTATTTGTATATCGAAATTGGTATTCTAAAATTAAAATTTGTATATTGCAATTGGTAATTAGTATGAATGGATATATTATGGTAATTGGTATAAATTGGTAAGTTGGTTTGCCCCTACAACTCTCTCTCGCTCTATAATTGCAGCAGCGACGACTCCCTTTCCTCTTCCTCACATATTTTGGCGACCATCTCTCTCTCTCTACATATATATATATATATATATATATATATATATATATATATATATATATATGTTTGTGCTCATAAATTGTGATATAATGGTTTTTATATTCTCATATTCACTTCAAAAGTTGTTGATTAGTGTATTTGAACATTTAGATGGCCATTGAGTTGGTTGGCCCTAGGCATTTTTAATATTTCTTATTGTTATTTGATTGTTATATGGGACTCTTGAATTGTTGTTGACTGGTGAATTTGAATATTTAGATGGACATTGAGTTGGTTGGTCCTAGGCATTTCTAACATTTAGGGTTGTGATTCTATCGAATATAAATAAGACAGAAATGAAACATACTATAAATTTCAAAAGCTTGTTGTTAAAAATTAATAACGCGGAATGAAATATGACTATGTATAAATCGTAACTATAAGCATTACTACCGAATAAATGAAACATACTTACCATGGGAATTTATATCTACTTTGAATCACATATAGTGCACATAGATACTAGCCTTCTAGTTCTTATGCATACGCATTCAATAGCCCTTAGACCCGTTCGAGAGTCATTACCCCTGGAATGAGATCTCTCGAATTGTCCCGTTAGGACAACTTGGGATGGCATAGTTTATGTATAATAATATTCTTAGTGGCTTAAACTTGTTACTTTTGGGGGAAGTTCTATCACCGTCTCTTAATGTTCTCTGGATACATACCAGATGATGCAGTGTTAAGTGTTATTTCAATTGATAAATGGAAATAATACTTAATCTTACGAATCTATGTCGTGTACTTAGATAACTATGGGGATTTTCTGTCGAATTTTCCTCAAATTGAAACAATGTGCATGAGCTGCTAAGTATATTACAAAAATATGCAGTCTTGATTGGGATAAGACCACTCACCCTTTAGAGGAGATGGAGGAAATATGCGGTCTTTAGTGTGTGTATTCTAAAATTAATAATTGTATATTGAAATTGGTATTCTGAAATTAAAATTTATATATTAAAATTGGTAATTGGTATAAATTGATATATTGTGGTATTTGGTATAAATTGGCATCTCGTCAATCGGGGAGAGCAAACTGGGCCCAAAAGGTCGGCGTGCACTACTCCAGGCGTAGTCTTACACCGAGGTAGGGCACATGATGGTAAGTTTTTAATTTTCTTTCACTTTAGTTTTATGTTATTCTATTTTAGCATTACTCATGCTAATTTTGCATTATTTTATTTCAGGAGACGGGGAGTGGCCATGAGGATAGGCCATATAGGCTCGATGCCTGCGTGACAATTCAAATAAAGAAGGGCAAGGATAAGGAGGTGCCCCCGAGCATGACAGACACAATTGTAAGTTATAAAAATATCTTCCCATTATTTAATTTTTTTAATTACGTTATAATTTTTTTATTAACTTAACTAGTCATTTCAGGCAAAGCTTAAGAAAGTGCTCAACTCTTAATCTGATGCCGACAAGGCATCTTTGGCTACGAACGCACTAAGCCAGGTGCTCGGGGTGGATCATAAGGGAGGACAAGGGGGTGAACTCTCGAGTGGGAAAGTTGAGGCTCACCGAGATTGAGACAAGCACCTCTGGGTTGGCTCGTAAGGTGGACACCCATGACGATAAGTTAAAAAGGTTGGAGGTGACAGTCCTCAATATGTTCGAGTACATAAAGCATCAGTCGGGTTCCAACTCATGTAAGGGAAAGAGAAGTCGGTAGACGAGGATGCCACTAATCCATATCTCTCACCCTCATCGCTGATACGTACTCACTCGCTGCCTACATATGATCCATTTTCCACCTTGACCCCCGTAGAACGGCCCATGTCAATAATAGGTTGGACGAGTGTGTATTTAATAGACCTTCGGGGTGGAAATCCCATAGCTAGGGGGTTGAGGGACCCGGACACACAACCGGGTAGTGTGGTTTATGGACGTGTGTTGCAAGATATTGAACCAAAGGTTTGCATCATGCATATTATCCCCGAAAAAGAGAACGAACCTTTGTGGTTGGAAGAGTAATGCGGCGTTCAGCAAATTAATGGTTGTATCAATTCATATGTAGTGTAGCCTATCTTCCTCCTCAGACCTATTCAAAACTCATTCCCTTGACATTATTTGTATTATTTTCATCCTTATGAATATTTTTTATTAGATATTATTTGTATGTATTCATTTGAATATTGAATGTCGGTTGGTTCTGAATAATTATTGGTTAATTCATATGTAGTTTTTATGAATTGTTGAATGTTGCTTGATATATATACTATTTGAATAGGTTTAAATATGTTGTAACAGGTTAAAATATACTGCTGGCTAGTGGCAATGGCCATACTGGCCAATAATTTTTTTTAAATATGCCCAGATTTGTCACGAGCTTTGACCGTGACAAACGAAAATTTATCACGGACTTGTCATGGTCAAGGTCCGTGATAATCTTTCCTTTGTCACTGACTTGTCACGATCAAAGTCCGTGATAATTTTTCCTTAAAAGTCTGTGACAATTTAAATTCTCATCATGGACTTTGACTGTGATAAGTCCATGCTAAAGGAATTGTCACCCCAATTCTTATCACGTTTTTTTACCGTGACAAATCTACCTTGTCACGATTTTTTTACCCTGACAACTAGGAAGTTTGGGTGCAACGTGTTTAGTTTATTTGTCACTTGGTTTTTATAACAAATAGGGAGAGTTAAGTGAAAACCCAATACAAAATTCTAATAACAAGACAACTCCATGTCGGCTGACATCGTAGCACGCGATCAACCCCACTACCTACCATTATAGCAAGCTTTAGAGGAATCATGGTAGAGTTATAGGTTATTAACAAGTCATAAGGCCTCATTTCCAAGGGAAATTTGTTGTTATCATGACCTTAGGACAGGTCACGGTCAAAATGCAGCTCGATCGTGGATACCTTTCCATCTGGCTTAACTGTTTGGGAAATAATATTTAAAAATTCTGCCAATTGAATGAATTTTAGTCCGACCCAAACTCGGGCCTAAATCCCATAATAAAATGTCAATCGAATTTAAGCTAGGGGGTTGTTTTTGTTTTGAGTTGAGTTTTGGCATAGGGATATAATAATTAATACGGCCCAACCCTGAGCAACCCTAAGCCCGTCTCACTCTATTTTATTTATATGTCTATATATAGTTTTGCCAATTAGAAGAAGAAGAATATGATGATGATGATGAATCCAATATATATTATTATTAAAATATTACCATTGTTTCCAACTCGCGAATAAGTGATTCGGATTAGTGACAGCTTCACGTCCACGAAAGAAGGTCTCGCTTTCACTTTACCTCTTAAGCTTCACCTTTTATTTCTCTTTTTTCTCACAACAAATCATAAACTCTATTGGTGACTTTATGAAATATTTTTCAGGCATTTTTTTAATGAAAAATATCATCATGCCTTAAGTAGATTATATTGGTATGTGAAATGACCATGAATCGGGCAGGCTTCGTGGCACTAGGAGAACTATAACAATGGGGTTATTAAGAGATTATGGAGTCACTACAAAAAAAAGGAGATATGACGACGTTTTTTTTGCAACACTTATAAAAATGTCGGGATATAGTATATATGCCGACATTTATTTAACAATGTGGGTTATTTATGGACGTTTTGTATAGGTGTCGAAATATTAATGACGTTTTGTATAGGTGTCGAAATATTAATGACGTTTTGTATAGGCGTTTTAGTAGAAACGTCGGAAAAGAACGACGTTTCTTTAAAAAACCTAGGATATTTCCCATCGTTTTTAAATAAAAATATCGGGTCCCTGAATTATTTTTAACCGCGCAACCCTTTCAGCTGCTCCCTCTAATTTTTTGTTTCCCTCCAACAAACCGTTACTTTCCCTTAATTGTATTCGCATACGAGTCTCTATTTTTTGATGTTTCCCTAAAAAAACATTGCCTCAATTGTATTCGGCGCTGCTTCTTAAATTCGGGGCTGAAGTTTCCCTCAATTGTATTCGCATACGGCCGCTGAATACTGTCTATTGTGTTCTTAAATTCGGCGCCGCTTCTTATATTCGGGGCTGCTTCTTGAAGTTTCACTCAATTGACCTAAGCTTGAATTCAGTTTTTTGATGTTGAATTGCTGAATACGGCTGCTGCTTCTCAAGGTAAATCTTGAATCTTCTAATCTTCGTCATTTACTCTCTCATTATTGATTTTATCTTGAATCAAAATTGAGACATGGCTCTGATGAAATATCTGAATGAAATTTTGAATTGCCCCTGCTTCATTTTAATTAAAAAAGCTATGTAAATCATTGATTACCATAAAAAAAGATCTGATGGTATCAATTTGTGATTCACATGGTATCCTAACATGCTTTTTTAATTTTAATTAAAAAAACTCTGATGGTATCAATTCTAAGAAATCGCCCCTGTTTCATTATAATCAAATTTCCATGGAAGAGACGTGAGTGATAAAGACAGAGACGTGTATTTTATGTGTGCGCGCGTATAAGAGAAGTGAGTGATAAATACAGAGACGAAATTAAGAGGGTAGGGGAGGGGCAGCAGCCATGGCAGGGGGTGGAGGGGAGGCAGAGAGCTATGGCCGTAAAAGTAGCCTCATAATTTCTATAAATCATTGATTACCATAATTATTATTTTTTACTTTTTAAACATATAAATGAGGTTAAATATCAAAATACTCTTCTAAAGTGACACGTGACCGACACATGACCCTTTTTCCCGTCCAAAAATTAACGGTACGAGGTTACTTGAAATCATGTTGGAAGTTCAAAGGATTAGGTATAAAAACTGAAAGTTCGGTTGGTGAAGTGATAAGGAGGGTAAAGTTCAAGGACCCAAGTGTAATTAATCATTACAAAATTATTCCCATTCAATTTTTTCAATATTTATTTAAACCGAAAAGGAAAATAAAAGGTCTGAAAACAATTATATTTCCATTTTAATTAAAAAACTCTGATGGTATCATTAAAAAAAGCTCTGTTTCTTCTCATGACAACCACTCTACCGCCTATTACCATAAAAAAGTCTATGTGGTCAATGTATAACTTTCAACAACAAGTTAAGGAATCCACATGTACGTACAAACCTTCAATGATAACTAAATACCTAATTCAGTCCAACATAACAAGTAGAATGAAGACAACGTAGATAAATTATTTTTGAGTCAACTAATAATAAAATTACCTTTCAACAATCAAAGATATGGGTATGGTATATTGAATTTGATAGAATAAAATTATGTTTCTTATATTCTCGTGTTCTTTGCTGAAGCTAATGTGACCTGGATATCAATAGGCGCATCAAACTGGTTATCTCGAGCTCTTTCTAATATCGGCCTTCAGAGATCCTCTCTCGTTCAGGTATCATTTTCACTTCTACGACTGCATCCAATGAAATAGTAATGAATACATAATATCAAAAGCATCTTTAAAATGTGCATTGACTAATAATACATCAATGCAAATTGGAAGGCGAATAAATGATATCAAAAGCACTCAAAAGTTAGAAAATGTGTAAGATTTCTTATTTGTAATGGAAAATAAGTTTTTTAGGCCATCAAGGTGTGTTTTATCGGAGCGATTGAATTAATTTCAAATGTTGGATTATGTTTGTTGTGGGGACGAAGTGATGTTTCAGTAGATAATCTTGTTGTCGTAAGTCGTGTCCAATTTTGTAAATTTTATAAATTTCTGTTGCATTTGACAAGTTGTGTAATCTTTTATTTTTTGCATCTTATTATGTTGTTTTAAAACAAATTAAAAAAAATATTAAGTCGACCATTTTTTTTTCTCTCTACTTTTTATATTTGACAACCTTAGACCATGATGTTTGGTAAGAAACAAAAGTCATGTTGCATGTTACTTTTTTGTTACCTTTGTGTTGAACTTGCCAATTGACAAAATTTTGTTATGTTATTCATTTCATCAGGTTAATCGATTCATACTGATGGATAAGAGTTGGATTAATATAACACATAGAGGTCATCCTTTGTACGAGAAAGGAGCAGAAAGAATTCGTTAAGTTTGCCTCTGATAATAAACCGAATGCTGAAAGAATATTATGTCCATGTAAGAAATGCCGCAATACGCTATATGTGAAGAAAGATGATGTTGTAGAACATATATTGCTAAATCGGTTTTTAGATAGCTACACATGTTGGACTTATCATGGGGAATCGGTTCCTTCTTCTGATTCGGTTATTGGTGATGAAATGCGAGAGATGATACTAATGCTTTTGGAATTCCTCCTACAATCCCACTTAACTTTATGGGTGGTGGTGATGCGCATCAACATATGGATGGCCCCGATGAAGAGACTAAGAAATTCTTCAATTTGATAAAAGAATCTGAAAGAGAGTTGTACCCAGATTGTAAGAAGTATACAACTCTCTCGTTTCTTGTCCGATTATTGCATTTAAAGTGCCTTGGTGGTTGGAGTGACAAGACATTCACAATGTTGCTTAAATTATTAAAAGATTCATTTCCTGATGGTGAAACATTGCCAAAGTCTTTTTACGAAGCAAGGAAGTTGATTGCAAACTTAGGGCTAGATTACAAGAAGATACATGCATGCCCTAACGATTGCATGCTCTATTGGAATGAGACAGAACGAGAGAATGAATGCCGGAAGTGTCATACCCCAAGGTACAAACAAGTAAATAGTCAATCAGATGCTAATGCCATTATAAATCGAAAAATTCCTGCAAAGGTGGTACGATACTTCCCTTTAATACCAAGACTTCAAAGGCTCTTTATGTCATCAAAGACAGCATCACAGATGAGATGGCATGCCGATGAGAGTGTTGATGATGAAAATATAAGGCATCCAGCTGATTCTCTTGCTTGGAAAACATTTGATGGTATTTATCCAGATTTTGCACTAGAACCGCGGAATGTTAGGCTTGGATTATCCAGTGATGGGTTCAACCCATTCAGGAGCATGAGTATTGTCCATAGCACGTGGCCCGTAATTGTAATAATATATAACTTGCCCCCATGGTTGTGTATGAAACAACCATATATGATATTACCAATAATTATTGATGGTCCTCGCAGCCCTGGAAATGACATTGATGTTTATTTGCGCCTTTTAATTGATGAATTAAAGGAATTATGGGTTGGGGTAAACACTTATGATGCATCCAGTAATCAGATGTTTGAAATGCGTGCATTGTTGTTATGGACAATTAGTGATTTTCCAGCTTATGCAAATTTATCGGGGTGGAGCACAAAAGGTAGATTGGCGTGTCCCTGTTGTCGTAAATAAACTCGATCCCGTTGGTTGTTTAAGGGAGGTAAGCATTGCTACTTGGTTCATCGTCGATGGTTGCCCGAAGGGCATAAATTTTGAACAAATAAAAACTCCTTTGATGGTACAGGTGAGTTGGGTACGAAGCCCACCCGATTATCTGGAGCTAAAGAATATGATGAGGTAAAAAATTTCAATAATAATTTTGGGAAGGATCCTGAGGTAGGAGGTAAGAGGAAAAGGGTTGATGAAAGAGATGAAACCTTAACACATAATTGGAAGAAAAAAAGTATATTTTTTGAGTTAGATTATTGGAAGGACAATTTGTTATGCCACAATCTTGATATAATGCATATTGAGAAGAATGTGTGTGATAATGTTCTTTGGACATTATTAAATGTTGATGGAAAGGGGAAGGATAACTTAAAATCCCGTCATGACTTGGAAGATATGGGTATTCGTAAGCCGTTGCATCCTCAGAAACGGGCGAACAACAAATATTATTTGCCACCTGCATGTTTCACCTTGGACACTAAGGGTAAAGACATAGTTTGTAAAATGTTGAAGGAGGTGAAAGTCCCAGATGGTTATGCTTCGAATATATCGCGTTGTGTTAACCTTAAAAAAAGTACAATATCGGGACTCAAGAGTCATAACAACCATATCTTAATGCAAGAACTACTTCTCATTTCCTTAAGAAATGTGTTGCCTAAGAATGTGCTTGGACCATTAGTTGAGCTAAGAAACTTCTTTAGAAATATGTACTCGAAAGTGTTGAATGTAACCAACTTAGATCGTGTTCAATCTCGCATTGAGCTCACGCTATGCCAACTTGAGAGGATCTTTCCACCTTCATTTTTTGATGTCATGGAGCATTTGGTTATTCATTTAGCAGAAGAGGCGAAGATTGGAGGACCGTCGCAATACCGATCGATGTATCCTATTGAGAGGTGTGGTATTATTTGATATATATATATATATATATATTTATATATGTTTCACGGTAGTTTTTTCTTACTAATTGAAATTTCCCTCACTATAGATACTTGTTCACATTGAAGAATTATGTGAAGACCCGGAGTCATCCAGAGGGTTCAATTGCACAAGGATATTGGGTAGAAGAATGCTTGACATTTTGCTCAAGGTACCTACGTGATGATGTTGAGACGAAGTCTAATCGACCAACAAGGAATGATGATGGTAGTTCTTTTGATCACTTTTGTGGTCGTAAATTAGGAAAAGCGGAGGGATTTGTGCTTGATGACATTACATATGTACAAGCACATCGATATGTGCTTGTCAACACAGATGCAATTGCTCCGTTTCGAGAGTAGGTATCTTCTTGAAGAAAATTCTTTCATTTTTCTCCATGTAAAGAATAATGTAATGATTCTTTTTAATGCAGTACTCATCGTGCATCAATTAGGAGTGATTCTCGTCTCAGACCACATGTTATGGACCGCATTCAAAACGAAACATTTCATTTGTGGTTTAAGGATCTTGTAAGTAAAATGTACATTAAAAAAATGTTTTACATTTACATGTATTATTACATAACTATGGCATGTAAAACATTTTTTTGTAATAAAATAGGTAAGGAAGTTAGTCCAGGCAAAGAACATAGATGTATCACAAGAAATTCAGATTTTAGCTACGGGTCCCCTAAAAAAGGCAAAATGATTCACTGGATATATTATCAATGGTGTTAGGTATAACACTAAGGCTCGTGAGAGGAGAAGAGCCACGCAAAATAGTGGAGTCATATTAAATGCAATGACTGAAAGTTACGCAAGTGCAAGAGACATAAATCCTGTATCTGGAGATGTCAATTTTTATGGAGTTTTGACGGATATCATTGAGCTGTATTATTCAAAAGACAATTAGTTCGTGTTGTTCAAGTGTGACTGGGTTGACAATAGTAGAGGTCTCATTGAGCAAGATGACTTTGGATTCATGCTTGTAAACTTTAACCATTTGTTGTATCCCAGGCATCAAAAAACTGATGAACCATTCATACTAGCATCTCAGGCAAAGCAAGTATTTTATGTACAAGACCTAGTGGAGAAAGATTGGCATATTATTGTTAAAACAAAGCCTCGAGACTTTTTTAATGTGTTTGGGCAACAATTAACAAGCGAGAGCACTTTGAATGATGAAACAGAGGCATGGACTGATCAATGTTTGGACGATGCAACATTGACAAGTGGTGATGATGTTAGTTGGGTTAGACAAGGTGTGGATGGAGCATTAGTTGATGAGGAAACCACGGGGAAGATGGATGAAGATGAATAGAAATATTGATTAGCTAGGCATTTGAATATGCATTAAGAACTTGTGTGGATTTATTTTTCTTAGTCCATTTTCTTATTTTTTTTCCATAGGCTGCTTACAATGGTATAATGTGTTAACTAGTATTGATTTTATTAAAGTTATTTGAATTATGAATAGTTTATACGACTCAAAATTACAATGGTATAATGGTTTGGTTGACATGGGATTTATTGGATCCAAATTTACTTGGTGTGATCAAAGTGCAAATAATGATATGATATTAGATAGATTAGACAGAGGTCTTTCCATTCAAACAGGCACTGACCTGGTTCCTAAGGCTTTTAAGTAATTGATTTACTGTTTTAATTAACGGGGATCCTAAAGGATTCTTTAACTCTTCTAGAGGTATTAGGTAGGGGGTCCAATATCTCCTATCCTATTCATATTAGCAGCTGATTTTGAGTAGAGGTTTGGCTAGATTAATTAACTCAAATTCTATCAAGCATTATTATCACTTGAGTGGATTTCCTCTAATTTCTAATCTCTCTTTTATCTTCATGTTGCATTAACATTCTTGAACGATCTATTTAACTACCTGTCGTACCATGGGACCTTGGGTATGGTCAAGGACTGCTGCATTAGCAACATGTTCTTACTTGATTCTCTAGAATGTATCACATTTATTAATATCCTGCTTTAGCTTGTCCATTAAAAGAACAATAATATTGAAGTTTGTGCTTTTGTTTGTTATAAGTTGCTTTGTGAAAACTTATTTATATGTTCATGTTGCGTTAACATTCTTGAACAATCATAAATATACAAAAAACAAACTGGGCAAGCATATGAGCAGGGTAATTGCCCTCTCTGTGAACAAAGATGTAGGAATAATCTTCCAAAAGCCTTCTAACTTGGTCCAGAAAAAATCCAGCAGCTGAGTAAATATCCTCTTCCTTCAACAAATCTTTTATAATGTTAAGGTAATCACTTTTAATCAACAGCTACCTCTATCCAACGTCAATGCCAAACCTGCACAAAACTTACCCGATGAGTCCCGAATGACAGCACCAATCCCTATGCATCCTGATTTGTTGTTAATAACAGCAACCACATTCAGTTTATAGTGTCCATTAGGCGGTGGCATCCATCTTTTCCAGCCTGGAAGCTTCGTCAGGCGTGTTGGGTCATTGGCTTCCTTATAATTTTTAAGCACCATGGCAGCGTGCTTGTATACTTCCCGAGCTGTTTTATAATTCTCTCCATTCCACACTGCATTTCTATTGCTCCGAAGCCCCCATACCACCATGCTGAAATGCCACTATTCTTTGGTCCCGAATTCCACTCTATTAACAGGTTTCTTGGTCACATTTTTTTGAATTACGATAATAGGTGAATGGGAGAATATTACAGCCATTGATTTGATATTACAAGTTAGAAGAAGAAGAATGATTGGAATTATAAGGAGTATAATATATGGTTGTCAATTTGTCCTTTCAACGAAGTCTCTCTAGTATTGTAATTATCACCACAATGCATACAAACATCATTATGTATTGGAGTCGTAAAGTGATGGGTTCAAAAATGGAAATATAAGTGAATGATTTATAAATTGTGTAAAACCCAAATTGCTTGTCCTTCTTTAAAGATAAAATTTTTCAAGCATTCGCTATCAATTGTAAAGATGAAGACTTTTTCGCTATTGTGAAATTTTGTTAGTTGATTACATCAAGAAAAAAGTAAGTGGATTCTTGATTTGTGCTCCCTAAAAAGAAAGTACGGCTCTTAATTTGGGGGTGGAGGGAGTAAATGTTAACTAATAAGTTCTATAGTTAATTATCAGTATTTGTTGTGATGCGGACAACACATCTATGGTAGACGTGCTTGTGAGTTCATTTGTGCATTCGAATAATATGTTTGGTATTTATCTTTTAATAAGTTTACATATTTATCTAGATGTCTATCCAATCTTTATGTAATGATTCATAGTTCTAATTTTCAGCTTTCAATAAAAGCTTATGCCTATAAATACATTAAGACTTGAGTTTTACAACTTATTTTGTTCTTGATACCATTTTATTTTGATGTAATATCCTTTCCTTCTTAATAATTCCCTCTTCATTGAATGAGTACTCTGTTTTGTCTATGAGTTGGTCGATAGGAAACTTGTTAGAAAAAGAGGACTTGAATCAGAGAAATAACTTGTGATGTTGATGCATGGAAAATTTACAAGTTGGATTCACCCAGGTTAAAATAATAAATTTACAGACATTCTGAATTCGCCCCAATATTTTAAAGAAAATTCTGACTAAACTCACTATTTAGGTTGTCATTATTTGACTTTAGCAACCATTTGTTTCATTTCAAACTTCAACCGCCAATTTGACTTTTAACGATCCAAAAAGAGTCGCAAAAAGTGAGAAAAAAGCGTCACTAAAAGCCAATATTCAACATTAATGCATCTAAAGAAACAGGTCTTGGTACTAGCTTTAGATAACTAACAAGAACTGAATGGAAAATAAAATTTTATAGAGGTTTGAATGGTTGAACATAAATCATAATCATTTTACAGTGTTTCCCATTTTGTATGTTGTACTTAATCTCTTTTGTTATGTAAATTGGGGTATTATACTGTTGTTCCTCCACTCATTTGGCATTGCAAAATTAACTATTTTTTCTCATGTTGTTTCATTAAGTATGATGATGATCAATAGATCTCATACCCAACACATTAGAGGAGCTATGACAACCCCTGAGCAGCAATAAGAACATGTAGGAGCCAACCTTGCCATGCCTGAACCTACATCGAATTGGCCACCTATTACACCATTGATCCCTCCGTTGTCGGGTAGCAATGAACAACACGAAGTTACAGGTATGGTTTTTAGTTGACTTATTTATATTTGTAATTGATGAAAAGTATTATTCTTGACATTTAAGTAATTCATGAATGATTTTTTTGGTCAATCCTACTTAACACTTAGATTCGAGCTCCGGTCAAGAGGAGGAGCATAAACGAGTTCGAGGCCCCACTTTAATGCATAGCGGGTGGGGTAAAGATGGTGGCATTTTAGAAATTGAGGTGAATGAGCTTGGGCAACCCATTGAAGAACCCGCGTCTAGACTTGCTTCAAATTTAGGGGTTCTAGCACGCAATGGCCAACTAGCACCATTGACTAAATTTGATTGGAGACAAGGATAAGAACATGATTTGGATTCATATCAAGGTACAATGTTAATAAAATGAAAATAGGGGTCCTAATTTGAATACGTGAATATATATTTTCAAGTTTATCTCTCTAACATGTTGATGTAATGTAGGAGAATACAAATGCCACGGAAGAGATGAGAAAATTTATGATGCAATCCGTCAGAAGAAAGTGGAAAGAGTGGAAGGCCATGGCAAAGCTCCAAGATTATACTAAGTATAGAACTAATGAGGAACGCTTGAAAAATTGTCCCCAATGAGTCGAGGAAAATCAGTGGAAAACACTCGTCTATAACTGGGACTCCGCCGAAGCACATGTATGTATTAGTTGTTTAGTCTAGTCATGAAGTACGTGTACATACTATGCTTATCTCGCCTATAAATAACATCATGAAATGAATTAATTTATTAAAAAGATCAATATTGGGATTTAATCAAAATTTGTTATATGACTAACTATATTTCCATTGTATTAGGCCAAAAGTGCGAAGAACAAAGCCATCCGTGCGCATTTGCAAACGCCGCACACATCTGGTAGAAAATCTCATGCTCAAGTTAAACACGTGGTAATTCATTGTTATACTTACTAATTCAAGTAGAATTTTTTTTATACTTACTAATTCATTGTTATTATTGTATTGTGTTGTTATGTTATGCTTTGACACTTATTATATTGTACTTGTAGATGACTAAAGCGATGGGATTCAAACCAACTCGTAGGATGGTGTACAAGGAGACGCATGTAACCAAAGGGAAGGGGACTGTTAATGAAGCAGCTGCCCGAGCGATTGTATGTATCTTTTGTGCTGTGATATTTTTTTAGATAACTATACATAGCCTCTTCGTTAATACTTTTTATATAACTAAGATCATGTTAAAGTTAGGAATACATGCTAGCTCATGGAGAATTACTTTTGACGCAGTTCAAGTCCTTAATTCCACATATTAGGAAGTCCTCGAGTATATTATGGTAGATAATGGAAAAAGTGATGAGGGCCCATCCCAATTCATGGTACACTACAAGAAAAATTAACCAATAATACTAAATATGTTCAATTTTCATATTTAATGTTTAAGATAATTAAGAATGAAAAATTATTGTACAAGAAATATGACAAAAGTACTACCATAACCCATGCATGAAATTCTGTGCTAGACAGCAAGTGCACATAGAAGAATGAAAAAATTATCTATTCCAACTTAGATACTACTGGAAAAATTGTCTCCTCACTGAGGCACCAACTTAGATACTATCAAAAGCAAGAATAAACTCAAACAGATGTATGTATTATGATTCTTACTTGTTCATATATATTAGATACTATCACAAGTAAGAATAAACTCAAACACAAAAGTTAATCTACTCGAAACACAGTTGTGTTTGACAGAAATGAACAACAATATGTATTTTGTATGTATCCCCCTTACATTAGAGTAGAAGGTCCTACATGTTGCCTTGTATTTAGGATATTTCACCTAGTTATTCTCAATTTAGAGCGTGAGTAGCCAATGTTCAACAGACCAACATCATTGATAGTCTTAAAAGTCATTAATAACAATTAAATTAATAGTGTTACTCCTTCCTTTTCTTCAGAGGATAAGATAATATTGCAATCCTGTGTGCAACTCATGAGTTTATCTCCATCTATGTCTCGTTCCCCATCTAATCCAGTCGGAGCTATATATGTAAAGCGGAACTCCCTTTTCAAACACACAGATTGAGAAAAATAAGAAAAAGGGATTTTTTTTTAGATTAAAGACTTATTGAATGCCCTTATCAAAGCTTGACAACTGGTGTTTAAAGGTCATTCCCTTGCAAATACTAGAAATAAAATTGGAGGAATTTGAAATAATTGTATTTAAACAAATAGGAGAGTTTTCAAAGAAAGCCTTATTCCTACTTTTCCAAACGTCCCAACAAATAGTTAATAGCATCAATAAAGTCAGTTTTAATACAATTCCAATAATTTTTGTAGAATGATCCACCAAAACCATCTGGGCCAGGGGCTGATTCCTCATTTAGGTCTTTCAGTGCCTTGAAAACTTCTTCTTCTGTACAAATTCTTTATGGGATTTGTTCATATCAGGGATTATAAGGGAAGATATGAAATCTGAGGTTGATACTTCATTAGAAGGGATATCAGCAGCCAATTGATTTTGATAGAAAGACACCATACGATTACTGACTTCAAGCTCATCTTCAATAAAGTTGCCTTCATCATTAGTAATGAAGTGGATATGAAGTTTTTAGTGTTTGGATTTGACTGAGGCATTTTTATTGAGGATTTTTGTTTCCAGTAAATTTCCTCGATAGTGTAGGCACCCTGGAGATTAGCTTTACAGTTATTCATAGAAATTCTGTTAGCATTACTTCTGTCAAGTTCATAGGCCAACTCCAATTGAAGATATTGATCCTCCAGGTCCTTAACTTTTTGGAACACATCTTTAAATATTTCTTTATTCCATCTTCTTAAAACCCCTTTGAGCGTCTTTAGCTTCTCTGCAAAAAATTTCAGACCATGAAGATTAGTTGCATCATTCCAAGTATTTTTAACCAATTCTTGGAAATTGGGATGATTAAGCCACATCTTTTGATATTTAAATGGTATAGGATTGGACACTTCCTTTATAGTAACAGATAACAAAAGGGGGGCATGATCAGAAGAAGTCATGTTTAGATGTTTTATCTTAGATTTAGGATACTCTTCCACACAAGTCTGATTGATAAGGCACCTGTCAAGTCTATACATAATGAGGCCAATTTCATCTCTATTATTGCACCATGTAAATATCTTACCACTATAACCAAGATCATGAAGACCACAGTCCTCTATGTTTTGACTAAAATTTTCCACAGAATTGTGATCAATATCATTTCCTCTCAATTTTTCACTTTGAGAACATACTACATTGAAATCTCCCATAACCAAATAAGGAGAATTACAATATGAACTTGAGATTAAACTCATTTGATCCCATAACTCACTTCTTTCCAACCTTGTACATTTAGCATACAAAAGGTAGCATAAATGTCAGTCTTTAAGGAGGGGTGACTAATTTTAGCAGTAAGATGTTGAGGATGGTCTGCTATACAGATCACTTGGATATTGAATTTTCTACGCAACCTGGGGGTTATTTATTGGCTTGAGGATCTTCAATCATCTTCTTTCCATTTCTGGTTTGAATGGCTTTTGGAACATACTGCTCGGCTTTCTTTGCATAACATCCATTTCTTGAGTCTATGAACATACATGTCTCTTAATCATGACCTTTCTTGGAACAATGTTTGCAATATTTAGGTTTGTTTTCAACAACGACCTCCTGCCATAAACCACTATCGCCACATTCAATCCATATCCTCTTAGAAAAGGGAACAATGTGTATTCTTGTCCCTGATGACGCAGGTCCTTCGACAGTTATCCCTAGATGTACTTTGCCAAAATATATAATTAAAAAGCTTCGAAAGCACATTCCAAATGCCATATTGTTTAGTAACCCATGCAGAATCAAGTTTTATACCCAAGAAATAGTATTTTTCCTCCAGGATCTGCTTTATAGAATGCGTAGATCACGTCTGAAGCCTCATTCGACGGAAGAAATATGTGATCCTTTTGAACACCTTACTGCTACCGTAACACGTCAAAGTCATCTATAAGCTTTGTGGGTCTATAGGAAAATTCTCATGTATATCATGTTGTATTTTTACCATAATTCTTAGGAATAGTTATCATATTGAGATTTTCATTGGGAACAATTGGCGCGATTATTGTACTGTTTAGTTTAAGTCCGAATAATCAACCGATTGGGTCGCTTACATTCTTGTCTACTGATATTAGTGTTTTATCAAAAAATATTTTTTCATACTACATAAATAAGTAAAAAACCAAGAATGTAAACATATAGTTATTCGGACAATAACCAACACAATGCCAAATAGCTATTCAGACAAATGCCTATAGTACAAAAAATAAAACTTAGGATGCGTTCATGGATGAAGGTGATCCTTGGTGAGTTATATTAATGAATTAACACTCATTTTCTCTATTTAATACTAAACAGAGATTTTGTAGATTAGGGGTTAAAGTTTCAATTATCATTTTGTCATAAAAAAAGAGAAAAATGACTTTAGTTGCACTATGCCAATAAGTCGTAACATTAACTTATCTCACCTTATAGATATCTTGAGCAACTATTGCCCATCGAGTTTCATTAACATCCATTCCTAAGATTATTTTTACCAAGGTTCTATCTGCATTCTATAATTACAGTCCTGCTTAGTTTAAAACCTGCAAATATTAAGAGATTGTAGCCATAATTATACCCTTAACTTCATTTAAATAACTAGGTTAGTAAACAATATACACCTTGGCATATTTTATAATATCCCCAGTAAGAGTGTGATAAGATTACAAGTACGTCATATGTGGTACGCTACAGTGTCCAGTACATGGTACATTAGAGAAGGCTTAGTTAGGACACAATATTGGTTCGCAGTTCACTTCTAATTATTATTTGGATCGTTTTGGATCATTTATAAAGTGCATATGTATAGTATACCAAAACCCACATACCATAAAATAGTAATTTATTAAAATTAGGTTTTCACATTAGGAACTTATCACTAGAGTACCTAGAATTTTGTAAAAGTACCGGGATGGAGTAGCGTTTTTCTTTGTTATACAGAGTTAATTGAACTCAAATTTGGTAATTCAATAGGAAAAATCAGCAAATCTCATATTTAAGGGAACTCAAGTTGGACAATAATCTAAGCTTATTTTCTACTTACAATGAATGTGTCAATAAATGAAGCAAAAATGTGGGCCAAGCCAAAAACATTGTCTCCTTCCCTAACAAATGGTCTTAGTGTCAAGTTCTCTTCCTTAGGCTCCCTAACCTTCTTCCTCGACTGCATAACCATTAAACCACACATTACAAAAATAAAACAACTTGTCATTTCATATAAAAACTTTTAATTTCATTCTTTATATGACAGTCTTGCATTATAATCATTTATTACATTTGTGGGTTTTATGCCCAAATCTATTCTATTCTATGGTATTCTTACATGTGCATGATATAATTTGAAGTTTGTATAAGAATTGGGGTTGATTTTTGCAGCAAGATATGGACGATCTAGAATTACAACATCCAGAGACAGCGGAGACCGGTGTTGTGCGGGATGATATATTTAGGCAAGTTATGGGACCCGAAAGACAGGGGCGTGTGCGCACATTTGGACTCGGTGTCTCTCCGAGTATGATATTTGGACCATAATATAAGCAATCCCAATCTGAGTTGAGAGATATTGAGACACGACATCAGCAAGAACTAGAGAGGATGCGACGTGAGATGGATGTTGAACATGAGAGGATGCGACGTGAGATAGAGGCAAAATATGAGAGGAAACAAACTGAAATGAAAGAGAAACTAGAAGCTCAGATGCAAGAAAATATAATTGCTATGGAATCTCGGATGAATGAACGGGTGGAAGCTCATATACGGGATTTTATGGAGTCCCGTATGCATTCTATGGGTGATTTTATCCAATCTACGCGAGATGTTTCCTTAAGCGCTGCACAGGTCAACTTTTATTAATCAATGGATGTATGAGTACAATTTCTTAATTTTATGCATTAAATCTAATATTTTGTATATTCTAATTGTTAGGTTCCTGTCAGCGCCAACGTTGATCCTGTAGCATCAACACAGTTGCAACCGTTAACATCTGAGGTTCAATCGCAACGTCGATCGCAATCCTCAATGAAGGCACCACCACAAATCATATCTCGAACTCAAATTCGTAACTATTGTGGGGTTAGTATTTTTGCCTCTAAAAATATTCATGACACATTTTAAAGCAAGAGCGTTAATATTTTCATTGTTTGATGCATATAAGATCCATTTTATATATGTGATAGTTATACTCGTTCCAATGGCTATTCGTTGAAATTGACGGAAGGGATTTATTTTTGGTTTAATTTGGTGGTTGTTGCTATTGTTGAGTTAATTTTAAATGTTAAAACAGGTTGGTTTTCTTGAATAAACAAAGGAAACTCTGTCGATTTTTTTGGAAATAGTAAGCGTGTTAAACATGCTTTGTTTCGATATAACTACTTACTTTATCAACATCCATATGTTTTTATCACTTCACTTATTCGAATGCATAAAAAAAACAATATATATTATAGTAGCCAACAACGAAAAAAACTAATTTACAAACTATTATGTCTATTTTTATAAATCTTACAATAATGCATTGATCACAATTTGTCATAAAAAATGTTAAAACTTTAGGGATCCCTTTTGAAAATTAATCTTTTAACTTGGAAATAAAAAATGTTAGCAGACCTAGATTGTGTGGCGTACGGTTTTTATTTGGGCCGGGTCGCAAACTTCATAAGCTATATGGGAATATTATTTGCTAGCTTATTACATTATTTTGGTTCTTTTACATTTGAAAATATATTTTAAAGTTATATACATCACTATTTTTCAGTTAGATCGTACAAGTTGTTGTAAGTTTTCATTGTTACTCCATAAGTTGTTGATTTGAAAACATTGAAGCTAATTACTATCCCTCTTCCAATTATTTTTTTGTTCAAATTTTAGGAGCGGATGAAGAAGGCAAAAAAAACCAACTAATTGAGAAGTTTGAATGGGGAAGTAAGTCTTTAATCACCTTTCAATTTTCTTTTGTGCATCACTTTTACATTTACTTATTTACTTTTTAATACTTATTTTCTTTCTTTTTATAGGTGGTTTTGTCACGCCCATGGTCGCGGAGACATCGTATTGACTGTTTTGAACATTACTCTAGCATTTTTTGGTTGATAAAATATGTTTCGTATTTTGTTTGGAATATTTGGGTACAAATTTTTGGCTTATTAGTAGACAACTTTGGGATATTTGAAGATACACTTTCTTTTTTGTTTTGGGATGATTAGATATTATTATATATCGTTTTTCTTTGGTTGATTAAAAATTTCTTTGAGGGATCTATTATAATATTAATGATGTTCACTTGGATATTATACGACACTTAAATATTTACGCTTTATAAAAAAATGTCAGCTAACATTCCCGACGCTTTTAGGTAAACGTTGCAAAAAATCGACGTTTTTTAAAAAAAAGTCGCATTTATACCACAAGGCAAAGAAAATTACCGACGATTTATAAACGTAGCTACAAGCGTCGAGAAATGTTTACCCGACGCTTTTAACAAATGACGCTTTTTCCCGACTGTCGATATGCCGACGTTTTTCGAAAACGTTGCCTAAACGTCGGGATTGCTTTTCCCAACGTTTTTAGAGTTTATTCCGACGTTTAAAAAACGTCGCTAAATCTAAGTTTTCTTGTAGTGAGTATATAAAGACAAATTAAGGAACATGATGTTGGACATGGTCGAATACAGTTTCACTATCATTTTACAACTTTCAAGATGACGACGATCACTATGGAAAAGACATAAAACCTTAGGGCACTTATATCTATAAATATTCATGACACTAATATTTTATGGCATTAATTTGCACACTTTTGTATTTACGGATTGGACTCTCATCTAATAACCATAGCACTCAAAGTCTTCTTCTTCACACTCTACTCTCAGACGTAAGCAAGTAGACATGCCAAACCACGTAAATTTGTATTAAATATTAATATTGCACTATATTTGGATATGAATTGATATTTAATATTATTATAAGATTCATCACCTCTACAATTTGACGTCCATTATGGGAAATGAGGTTTGAATCCCCACCACTAGATAATACTAACCCTCATTCAATATGAGTTCTCATCAGTCTTACCATTCCCACACTAGAAGTTATGTTCGATAAGAAATTTAAATTGCAAGGATACAAACTCCTTCAATGTCCCATTTACATCCTAGTGATACAAGGTCCAGTGAACGCATGACATAGAGGTGTGATCCTAGCCGGTGAAGTGACACTCTCTCCTGGAGACCCCAATAGGAATTTAATATCATGTCTCGTCAACCTTTATAAGGAATGGTTAAATGAACGAGACAAGAAAATAGCTTAGTTGAATAAGTATCTAAACGAACAATCTAAGGGACATGGGTATAGTTCCCTCACCCTTGAGCATCACAGAAGGCGGAGAATTCGATCCCCTAAACTCCTTTGGGACATAATAGTCAAGCCTCTAGATCAAGAAGTCCATGTACAGTGCAATCTAATCACCTCACTTGTATCATGCTTCCGTCCGTAAGACTGTTAGCAATAGTTCAGCCAAAACTAGGCCTTCAGTAAAAAACTTTGATGGTCACTATATGTGAGAATTTATCAAGAATGAGTTAGTGGGACATTTGAACCCTAACCTAGCACGCAAACCAAATGATCATTCCAGGAAAGCTTTGGGTCACGAATTAACAACCATGCTCACTATTGACATAGAGTTGTTAGATTCCCCAAATAAATTATCTGTTCCAAAGATCACTGCATATGATGGAAAGGTAAATCCAACTCACTTCATTAGACACTAAAGACAATCCATTTGTTTGTAGAGTCATCATGATACCCTTATGTGGTGCACCTTCCCCTCCACTTTAGGAGAAATCAGCATCAGGTGATTAGAAAAGCTATCCCTAAGTCATTAGCTTCTTTCAGGAAACTGACTGAATATTTCATGACTAGTTTCATCACCAATAACAAAGCAATCAAGGAAGTTGACTCTATAATCGCCCTTAAATGGAAGAAATGGGAGTCCCTCAAGAAATATATCTGACGTTATTCGAAACTATTTAATAATATTAATAATTGCAATTAATAGTTGATGAATTCATCTTTCAAGTTTGGTATTTCCATATAAAAAAACCTTTACCAATTCCTCACCAGGAAGCTAGTGTCGTCCATTGACGATCTCATGGATCGCAACAAAAAATATGCTAAACTTGAGGAAGAACTCCTTAATCCTAATCTTCAAGCCGAGTAGCCTTTCATGTAGTCTAAGAATAGCAATTCAGAGAAGGGACCTAAATGGGGAACCTAGATAACTTATGACAATAAAGGGGAAAAAGCTAAGACCCCTAAGAAATGATTGAAGATGCCATCGAATGAGAATTATTACCAAGTGGTGGATACATTTGAAATATCCAAGCTATTAAATTTTCTTCACAAAAATTACAAGTCGTTCTTAAAAAAGCCGCCTAAGATGGACAGTGACCTAATGAAGGTGTACCTATCGCTAAAATTATGGCAACATAATATGAAACTATAAGATATTCAAGCAACACATGGAGGATTTTTCCCAGAACGGTCACCTCAAAGAGAATATTGATGTTAACAAAATAAAATCTTCAACACGGGTCAATGAAGTACAAAATAAGAATGAAGAATATGACCCACTATTAAGGAAAAAGTTATATTAATCCCTCCCAGTGCACATGGAAAAATCTAAGAGAAAGATTTAGAATTGTAACCAGCATGCGAGAATCTTTACAGGTGGAACTATCAAAGCCCGTCCTTAGCAAGCGAGAACATAAATATGTTGATCTTAATCGAGCAATCATGTTTAGCGATGAAAATTTGATCATTGTTAACTTGACCCATAGGAATGTCTTGGTCCTTACTCTTCGAGTGGTAAATTTCTCTGTAAAATGAATAGTAGTCAATCAAGGAAATTCATTGGAGATCATGTATATCAACATATTACACAAAGTTGGATACAATGTCCAGGATTTGGGCACAAAGGTCGATCCTCTAATTGGTTTCAATGGTGACATGGAAAATTCATTAGGGAGGATCAAGATCCCGATAAAGGTCGACCCTTCCAATTAAGAAATTGAATTTTATGCGATCCAGTCGGATTTTCTTTGCAATGATATCCAAGGCAGAGGATGTATACATACCATTAGAGTCATACTGTCTTTACTTCATCAGAAACTTAAGTTTTTGATCGATTAGGAGATCATAAAAGTTAAGTGCAATTAGGTAGTGGCACACAACTATTTTATTATTACCATAAAAGAAAAATAAGGTCGGCCTAAGAAGAGTTAGGATAATGATGATTCATAGGGTATTTAGTCTAAATAACAACCAAAGGGAGTTTGACTGGGGGTGGAAGAGATCAAACTATTCCCGAGAGATCGCGTAATGTAGGAACTCAAACCAGTTCCTCTAGACTTATCACAACTGGAGAAAACTTTCGTAATCAATTCCTAACTACCACAAGATTAGACAGAGAATCCCGTTCATTTTCTTAGAATGAACGTAGATGTGTTCGCTTGGCAACCTTATGATGTACTAAGAATTTATCCAAATATTGATTCCCACCCACTGCACATGGATCCTATATGTTAATGAGTCAAGTAGAAGTCGAGAAAATCAAAATCTAAGAAAGTCAAAGTTTTGGAGAATGAAGTTGAAAATACAATTCATGGTAACTCCATAAAAAGAGGTTCAATTTCTGAATTGGATTTTGAAAACCATCGTGGTCAAAAAGAAAAGAAAAAAGTGGTTGACTTCATACACCTCAACCATGCTTGCCCAACAAATAAATTCCCTTTGCTTATGATTGATCATCTCATTGACTTCACATCAGATCATCAATGTTTGAGTTTCTTGGACGCTTACTTAGGCCATCATCAAATTCCTTTGTTCAGACTTGATTAAGAGAAGACCTCCTTTTATCACAAACTTATACCTTTACTTATATAAAGTCATGCCTTTCGACCTCAAAAATTTAAGGGCAACATACCAATTTCTTGTCACTAAGATATTCAAGAAGTAGATCATATCAACCATGGAGGTTTGTATTAACGACATGTTCATCAAAAGCAGTTATAAAACTGACCACATTAGAGATCTCTCCAATATTTTCAATGCTAAAATACTATAAAATAAAGTTAAATGCCTCCAAGGGTGCCTTTGTAGTCAATTATGTTAAGTTTCTAAGATAATTAGTAATATAAAGAGGGATTAAAGCCAATCTAGGACAGATCAAGCCCCTATATGACATAAAGAAGCCAACTACAGTCAGAGACATCCAATTCCTGATCGATATGTTAACTTCCCTTAATAGGATCATATCATGACAATTTGACAAACGCCATATATTATTCTAGGCCTTAAAGAAGGTATATACCACAATTTTGATGCATGATTTTGATCAGGAGCTGGAGAAGATCAAGCAGTAATAATATATATCGATCGGTCTTGATATGTAACTAGCAGAGTATTGGTTCGGGATCGAGACAAAGAATATATGTTGGTATACTACATGAGTCACATTCTCTTTGAATAAAAAATGAGATACATGCCCATAAAAAATATAGCACTAATAATAGCAACATTTTCAAATAATTTGTGCCATTACTTTAACACACACACAGTCATCCTAAACTCTTTCCCACTTAAAAAGGTATTGAATAAGGCAGATTTATCCAATAGGATGACCAAGTAGTATTAAGAGTTGGAGTAGTTTGATATTATTTATGAGGCCCAAACAACCATTAAGTGGAAAGTTTTAGCCAACTTTATTATTGAGTTCTCAATAACCCTAAAGGGAAAGATCGTTTAGCCTGTCCCATTTGAGAAATGCTTATCCTACAACCAGTAGATCAAGATCATAATTGGAGGTCATTTGTTGATGGAGAATGTAATGAATGAGAAACTAGTGTGGGATTTATCTTTATCACCCCGCAAGGATGCCTCCTCAAGTAGATAGTTCATCTTAGATTCAAAAGATCCAAGAATAAAGTGAAATATGAGACCATGGTATTTGGCCTCTAAAAGGAGATTACCGTATAAGTAAAAGATATTTTCATACAGTGAAATTGTTTTCTAATCGCCAATTAACTCGGTAGAGAATACGAATCCAAAGATCTAAGGATGCCTACCTACGGAGACAAAGCATAAAAAATCCTAAAGTCTTTTGTATCGATGTTAATAGAAAAGTTACTGATGAACAACAATAGTTATGATGCCAAATTGGGATAAACTATTGACAATGATATGAAAAGAACGATTAAAGTGGAGTAAATTAGTTGACTAAATATTGATCCAAAGATTACCTTAAAAATCACGTTGGTCGAACCGATCCCATCTTGGTGGACGCTATCATCGCTTATCTGAAGATGTGGAGATTTTCCTTAAGACGATAAAAAATCTCACAAACTAATTATCAAATCGAAAAGTTGCCTCAGAGGGAAAACTTTTTTGACGATCATTTACAGGCCCTTTGCTCAAGTGTGTCCATTTAGATTAAGTGGAAGTTATTCTCAACGATATTAACGAAAGTAGTCATGGACCTCAAGCGGATGAAAGATAATTTTCCTACAAAGCTATCTCTCGAGTCTATTAGTGGCCTTTCATGCAAAAAAATATTATTCATTTCGTCACAAATGTTCCAAGTGCCAAGAATTTTCTCATATCATAGAACAATCAGTAAGTAACCCTAACCCTCTCATAAATCTATGGATTTTTTCTCAAGAGGGCATGGACATTGTAAGACCTCTACCCACATCACCCGAAAATAAGAAATACCTGATAAGTTCCATAGACTATTTCATCAAATGGCTGGAGGCCGAACCTCTAACTCATATCAGAGAGGCCTATGCCAAATGATTTTTATAGAGGAATATCATTACCAGATTTGGTATTCTTGGATATTTGGTAACACAAAATGGACACGATTATAACAATGATATCTTTAGGTATTTTTGTGCAAAATATATGGGCGGAATTCACTGTGCCATAGTGGTCTTCCCATAGTGAGATGTGCAAGCATAAATTACCAACAAAATCCTGCTCACCTGAGTCAAACATCAAAAAGATAATATGAATAAAACATGGGTAAACGAACTCCCATCCATCCATTGGGCCTACAGAACAAATCCAAAATTACCAAAAATAAAAATAGCATATTCCCTTGAATACGAAATAGAAGCAGTCATCACTTTGGCGACCTTCTGACTCTAAAAATGGAGATATTTGAGGATTGCCACAACGATAACTACTAGCTCATGAACTTGACTTAATTAAGGAATGGAGGGAACAAGCTCTCATTCACCTTGTAACATATCAATAAGAAACTGCCGAACAGAATAACGGGAAGGTCGAGGTCATAGAATTCAAGGTCGATGACCAAGTGTTCAAAATGCTACTTCCAGCTTTTAAGAAACCCTCCAATGGAAAATTGGCAACAAATTATCAAGGTCTATATAAAATAGACTCAAAGGGAGGGGTGGATCATATCATCTAGAGGAATTGGACAACACATCAATACCCAAGTCATAGAATGCTATGAACCTAGAGAATCTTTATCATTAAGTAAGATAGTTTAGGGCCTGTTTGGTTTGCAACTATAATTCTGTTTTCTGTGTTTAAATACAATTCTGATAAAAATCTTCATTTGACAACCTGTTTTTTAAACACAGAATTATAATATTCATGTGTTATAATCAAGTTTTTCAGAAAACAGATTTTGGGTGTTTTAGACCTGTCAAAATACACGATAACCCGTTAACACGACACGACACGACCCGACACGAAATTATAAGTTAATGGGTTTACCCTTATTGGGTTTGGGTCATTAATGGGTTGACACGGTAGACCCGTTAACACTAACGGTTCGAGTTTGGAAATTTACCTGTACCCGTTTTAACCCGTTTCTACCCGTTAACATTAACGGGTACTATAGGGTCACCCAACCCGTACCCAATAACAATAACCATTAAAACCCATTATTTCTAAATCTTTAAAGACTAACGGGTGCTATAAGGTCATCCAATCTATACCCAATAAAAATTACAATTAAACCCATTATTTTTAAAGTATTGAAGACTAACGGGTATTATAGGGTCACCCAACCCGTTACCCATTTCGACCCAAAATGATTCGTTAATATTAACGGGTGTTAAAGGTTTGGATCGTGTACCCGTTAATATTAACGGGTCGTGTTTGGGTATTGTTATTAGACCCGTTAGGCTTAACGGGTCGTGTATGGGTTAGGGTGTTTTGACCCGTAACCCGTAACTCGTACACGACCCAAACTGACCCGTTGACAGGTCTAGTTTTATAACATCTGTTTTTTTTATTTTTCAACTCGGAATTATTCATTCTTAATATTTTAAAGCAATTATACCTTAATATATAATATACATACATAATACATTAATGTGTGTAATTCTTATAAATAAAAAATATATATGTACATATACACAAAATTACGTATGGAATAATATAAAGTTAAATAATATTATCAATAGATACATGATACTTATATATAGTTTTATACATATATTATTAATGTATGGAATAATATAAAATATACATATAGTACATATGTATTAAAAAATATTATCAATTCATGTATGTATATAATTTTATAGTGAATTATATATGCGACATCATTATAAATATATATATATATATATATATATATATATATATATATATGTATATATATATAGAGAGAGAGAGAGAGAGTTAAACTCCCTAACATACCTCATTAAATATACCTAAAAATACATGATATTAAATGTACGTGTATATAATTTATGATGTATGTATGTATGTATGTATGTATGTATATGTATACATTCATGTATCATGTATGTATGAAAGTTATATATATATATATATATATAATTAAACTCCACAACATACCTCATTAAATATACCTAAAAATACATGTTATTAAATGTACATGTATATAATTTATGATGTATGTATGTATGTATACATTCATGTATCATGTATGTATGAAAGTTTTATGTATGTTTATATGTACATATATATATATATATATATATATCCACACACACACACACACGCATCTGTATGATATAAATATACATATTTGTCAATTTTGTCAAATTTTCAAAAAACTGTATTTAAAAATAACTTTACCAAACGCACACCAATAATTATAAACACAAAAAACTGATTTTTAAAACTGTATTTAAAAACAGTGTTTAAATCGAATTTTCTGAATAGAGAACCAAACGGGCCCTTACTTTTTATAAATCTTTTAGTTCAAAAGAGACTACTTATGTTAATAAATTCACTTATTTATGAATGTACTTCAAAGTTGAACTCCATAAAAAAAACTCACTTAAAAATAGTAATACAACCCATCTTGGGTTGGTCAACCTAGAATAGGCATAATCCACCTAAGAACGGGTGGTGCTCCTTAGAATAAGTCGATTAGGTGAGATTTTGCATGAAACCCACTTGTAAATAGTGGTACAACCCATCTTAGGTTGGTCGACCTAAAATAGGCATAGTCCCACCTAAAAATGGGAAGGACGATTTAGAACAAGTCGATCACCTAAGATTTGACATAAAATCCACTTAAAATGGTAGTACAGTCCATCTTGGGTTGCCCGACCTAAAATACGAATAAACCCAACTAATTACTGGTGCTACGACTTAGAATAAGTTGCTCTTCTAAGATTTGTCATAGTTACAACCCTACTTAGGTTGGTTATCCTATAATAGCCATAAACCCACCTAGAATGGGGTGGTACGACTTAAAATAAGTTGTTTGACTAAGATTTGCATAAAATTCACTTGAAAATGGTGGTATGACCTTTGAATTTAGTTAAATATGAATGTTAGCTTATTGGTTTCTATTCAATAGGTTGGTTGGTAAATTGGTCTTTTGATAGTTAAGTGAATTCGATCATAGATCCCGACCTCATTGACTACCAATTAAGTTAAATAATAATGTTAACTTATCAGTTGTTAGTCAACAAGGTGATTAGTAAAGTGGGTTATTAATTAAATTGGCAAGTTAATGAAGTTTGTCATATATCCCAACTTCATCGACTACTATTTAAATTAAGTAAGGACGATAACTCATTAGTTTTTGGTCTACAAGTTGATTAGTAGAGTGGTCTATAGATTAATTCCACAAGTCAGTGAAGTTTAGAAAACATTGTAACTCCACTGACTACCAATTAAATTAAACACGAGTATTAACTTATCAAATTTTAGTCATTTAGATTAACTATACAAGTCAGAGTCCTTACACCTATTCACAAAATAAGAAGAATGAAAGGTGAATGAAAAGAAAAAAAATATATACTTTCATTAATATAAAAAAGTGTTACCATACCTATAAAGCATAACCAAAGTATTTGCATTTAAAAAAGCAAAAAATATGAGGCAAATATGCGTGTCCTCCCCCTAGATGATAACAACATCGTTACTTTACTCAATTTCTTCTTAGCAAAAGCAGTTTCAATTGTTGGTTGCTTAACCTCTTGGTCAGCCACCAAGGAAGTTCCCCCCAATGACTATCTTCTCCAAAGGTAATATTCAGTGTAGGTTTGATCTCTTTTATGAATATTTTCCCCTTTGAGGTCGATGATCTTGACTTTGTTGAAGGAAATCGACTTATGGTTTTCGAGTTTTGTAGAAACTTCATGAACCCCGGATTTGAAGCCCTCATAAAAGAACTTCTCATGGTCGTCCTCTCAGCCAGTAGCCAGAGACCTATTTTACCTCTAAATAATTAACTTCTCCACATTATTATGAGCAAAGGCCTTCTGCAGCACCGATATCTAGGAGTCCACTTTGTTGAAGAATTTTTAATTATGCAGAAAATATGAACAGATGTTTGGATCTGAGGCGTAATAGACTACTGTCCTTAAGGTGTTATTTGCCCCCACTAGTACAGAGTTTGCTAACGGGTCTAGGCAAATTACCTCCAAGATACAACAAATCCACGGGTTTATTCAAGTAGCAAACTTGAATAATAACCCAGAACACTCTATGAAATTGGTAAGAAGAAATAATTGAGAGAAAGAGAATTTTCGGAATGCATTTTGACAAGATTCTGCCTTCTATATATAGCCTCTTGTGGTGTCTGTTCATGAAGAGACACCACATCCAAAGGTCATTTAATCACGGCCCTTGGATATATAACTATATTTTTAACGTTCCAGATTTGAACTAAAAAGATGCGACTGTACGGATTAATACTTAACGAAGTGGCGCCAAAATTCGACGGTTCAGATCCACTCGCGCCATAATTATGTGTCATTTATTATGGATTTAATCTGGACCGTTTGATCTTTTGACGTTGTCAAAAATCAAAGTCTCCTACTGCTCCTCGCGATGATGCGTACGTGCGAAGTGCAAAGTGCAAAGTGCGCCTCTAAAGCGCTAAAAGCGCCCTAAACGCCCAATCGCACTTTTGCACACGCGCGCGCGCGCGCGTGTGCGGATGGTGCAAAGCACCATCCTTGGACCTAAGGTGTACACTAGTAGCATACACTTCAATGCACACAAGTAATCTCTTATGACACAAAAGCATTTATTAACCCACTAGCTTTTTCACACTTTTTCAATGTGGGACTTTGGTTTTCCCACTTCCCTTTCTCTTTTCTTATTCCAATTAATTGATGGTTTTAACCTTTCATTTTCTCTAACCATTAATACCCATTAATATTAAAATCATCCAACAATCCCCCACTAGATTTTAATATTAATGCAATTTCTTCTTGTGATATGCTCATGCATACAAGGAGGTATCTTTCGATTTAAACCTTCAGTTAGTGAATACATATAAAAGTTCTAATAAGACAATGGTGTGCCATGCATTAAACCTTGTCTTATTATTTATAACCGGATATATATCACACATGAGATATCCCAATCTCTACGAGATGTTCAATATGTTTTTAGCACTATTATGGCCATGTGCACTATCTTGGCTTCATGAATATTAACAAGAATAAACCCAAAATCTTGCTAGAAGCGGCACCACTTCCTATATTCATATAGGTGAAGTTCTCTCGCATGTCTTTGCTACTTTAGACAACGAACTTCATTAAGAGTTAAACTCATCCTCTTGACGTAGCAATATGCACTGAACATCCTAGAAGGGACATGAAATTGAATAAATTTCAGTGCAAAACTAATCACTTATCAGTAACTTGTTATTACCCATTAAACTTTGGAATAGTGGTAATGCTATTACATAGTTGGGTTACCATTACCGGTGACTATTGAAAAAATGGTTTTAGTCCCATTCCACTAGATGTGTCCTTTACCAAATCTCTCGAAAGTCCTTTGGTAAGAGGGTCAGCTAGATTCTTATTTGTTCGAACATATATAATATTAATAACTCCATAAGTTATTAATTGTTTGACATATTCATGCCTTAAACTTATGTGTCTAGATTTTCCATTATATACTTTGTTATACGCTCTAGACAATGTAGCTTCACTATCACAATATAAAGAAAGAGATGGCATTGGTTTTGGCCATAACTTTATGTCCAATAATAAATTTCTTAGCCACTCTGCTTCTTTTCCGGCTGCTGCCAGTGCTATAAACTCAGATTCCATTGTTGAATGTGTAATGCAAGTTTGTTTCTTGGATGCCCAAGATACCGCCCCACCCGCTAAGGTGAATATCCATCCAGATGTGGATTTATTATCACTTGCACTAGTTATCCAACTAGCATCAGAGTAGCCTTCAAGAACTGCAGGAAAGTCATAATAAAATAGACCTAATTCTTTGGTCTTCTTGAGGTAACCAAAAATCCTCCCAATTGCTTTCCAATGATCCACACTTGGATTATTAGTGTATCTTGACATTTTACCTACTACAAATGCAATATCTGGCCTTGTACAATGCATCGCATACATTAAACTTCCAATTGCACTAGCATATTCAAGTTGTGCAACTGCTCTGCCAGAATTTTCTAATAATTTTATACTAGAATCATATGGGGTATTTGCTTCTTTTATTTTCAAGTGATTAAATTTGTGAATAACTTTGTCAATGTAATGAGATTGACATAATGCATAACCCCCACTATGTTTCTTAACCTTAATACCCAAGATGGTATCCCCTTCATTAAGATCTTTCATCTTAAATTGTGAACTAAGATACTTCTTAGTTTCATATATACCTCTCATGTTTGTACCAAAAATTAATAAGTCATCAACATATAGACAAATAATTACACCATAGTCATCGGTGAATTTATAATAAATGCACTTATCAGCGTTGTTATGTTTGAAACCATTAGAAAGAATGATTGTATCAAACTTTTCATGCCACTGCTTTGGTGCTTGTTTCAACCCATAAAGTGACTTAATTAATTTACAAACTTTATGTTCATTTCCGGGCAAAACAAACCCTTCGGGTTGTTCCATATATACCTCTTCATCTAGGTCACCATTCAAAAATGTTGTTTTAACGTCCATTTGATGCACAAATAGATTATAAATAGATGCAATTGCCATTAAAACACGTATGGATGTAATTCTAGCAACAGGTGCATAAGTATCGAAATAGTCAAGCCCTTTTCTTTGTTTAAAACCTTTTGCTACCAATCTAGCCTTAAAGGTTTGAATAGAACCATCGGTATTGTATTTTCTTCTAAATACCCATTTACTACTAATAGGTTGTGATCCTTGTGGCAAGTCCACAAAAACCCATGTCTGATTTGATAGAATTGAATCCATCTCATCATTAATGGCTTCTTTCCAAAAAGAAGCATCTCTTGAAGTCATTGCTTCGTTAAAGGTTTTAGGATCTTCTTCTACGTTAAGTAAAATAGGCATTTTATTTAGAATATTATCTCTATCTCCTTCAACCAAAAAGGCTAAGGCTTGAGATGAAATAAAATCAGGGCCAAAAGATTTTTCTTTTCTAGCACGCTGACTTCTTCTAGGTTCTATTTCTGTTTCGGGTTCATTCCTCTTATTATTAATTGATGGTCTAGGAATCAACCTAGTGGATGTATCATGATTGGCATCTAATTCGACACATGAATCTTTATAAAATTTATTTTCAATAAATTCAACATCCCTTGATTCAATTACAAGATTAGAATTTAAGTCCAACAACCTATATGCCTTAGAATTTTCCGCGTATCCTATGAAAACACTTTTAATTCCTCTTGCACCCAACTTTGAACTTTTAGGGTCATGAATTCTATAGAAAGCCAAACAACCCCAGACCCTTAGGTAGTCCAGATTTGGTTTTCGATTCTTCCATACCTCGTATGGAGAAACATGTTTTTTCATTGATGGAATTCTGTTGTGTAAATGACAAGCGGTGAGTAAAGCTTCTCCCCACAAATTGTTTGGTAAGTTTGAATTAATAAACATAGAATTGATCATATTAGTAAGAGTCCTATTCTTTCTTTCGGCCAAACCATTTTGTTGGGGAGTATAAGGGGCAGTTCTTTGATGTATTATTCCATGTTCTTCACAAAATGAGTCAAATTCATTTGGAAAATACTCTCCCCCTCTATCACTACGAAGAATTTTAATTTTCTTTTCCTTTTGGTTTTCAACTTCTGCTTTATAACGTTTAAACATTGAAAAAGCTTCATCCTTATGTCTTATCAAATATACATATGTGAATTTTGAGCAATCATCAATGAATGTAATAAAATATCTTTTTCCGCCTCTAGTTAAAATACCATTATATTCACATATATCAGAATGAACTAATTCTAATAATTCAGCACTTCGTTCGACTTTAGGAAAAGGTCTTTTTGTTAATTTTGCTTGAATACAGATTTCACATTTTTCATGAGAAGTACTATCACAAGTTATTAATTTATGTTTAGACATGTATTTCAATGATCTAAAATTTAAATGCGCTAATCTAGCATGCCAAACATCAAAAGACTCAACAATATAAGCAGAATTATTCATATTATTAATCAAAATACTGAGTTTGAACATTCCATCACAAGCATACCCTTTCCCAACAAATGCCCCATTCTTAGACATAATTAACTTATCAGACTCAAAGACGGCTTTAATGCCGCTTTTACAAATCAAACTTGCAGACACTAGATTTTTTTCGAATTTCTGGTACATGCAGAACATTTGTCAACGTCAACTTCTTTCCAGATGTGAATTGTAGTTCAACGTTTCCTTTTCCTAGAACTTTGGCAGAATTATGATTCCCCATTAGAACCTCTTGACCGTCCTCTGCTTTTTCATATGCGGAATACAATGATTTATCATTGCAGACATGTATGGTAGCCCCAGAATCGAGCCACCAGTCAGAAGACTTCGTTATTGCCGCCATGTTTAGTTCGGTAATCATACCAATTTGCATGTCCGATACCATTGCAACAAGATCCTCGATCTTATTTTCCACCATATTTGCATTGTTTGTATTATTGGATTCAGTAACATCTATCTTTCGTTTCTTGTTTCTGCAATCACGGGCATAGTGGCCATTTTTGCCACAATTGAAACAAGCCCCATTGGACTGTTTCTTATTGGAATTATTTTTCTTGAACTTCTTACCATTAGGTTTGAAGTTCTTATGATATTTCTTTCCTTCAACAAAGTTTACTTTGGTGGAATTATGAGAAATATTTGTTTGATCACGGGATCTGGTTTCTTCTTCAATTCTTAAATGTTTCTGTAACTCCTCCAAACTTATATCATCTTTCATATGTAGGAGTTTCTTACGACAATCATTCCAACTTGGTGGTAATTTTGCAATAATTGCACCAACTTGAAACGACTCAGAAATTTCCACCTTTAGTTCACGAAGCTTTGTGACAACGATTTGCAACTCATGTACTTGGTCTAAAACAGTTTGGTTATCACTTATTTTGAATTCGAAATACTTCAGAATTAAGAATTTATCCGTACCTTCTTTCTCTGTTTTGTATTTATATTCAAGAGCATTCCAGATTTCCCGCGGAGACTGCATAGAGTTGTAAAGATCATATAATCGATCAGACAGTGTATTCAGAATATGCCCACGACACACCAATTCGTCTTCTTCACGTTTCTTCCTTTGTTCTTTGACAGTTTCATTATCGTCTTCTTTTGGTTCCGGAATTGCTTCTAGTTTAGGATCCAGAACATATGCTATTTTCAAAACTGTGAGAAGGAAGAATAATTTTCCTTTCCAGCGAGTGAAATTTGTTCCATCAAAGCGGTCCAAATGCACATTGGGATTCAGAAACATATTCATATTCTTTTCTGCCTCCATAATAACACCTTAAGATTGTTGAAGAATTTTTAATTATGCAGAAAATATGAACAGATGTTTGGATCTGAGGCGTAATAGACTACTGTCCTTAAGGTGTTATTTTCCCCCACTCGTACAGAGTTTGCTAACGGGTCTAGGCAAATTACCTCCAAGATACAACAAATCCACGGGTTTATTCAAGTAGCAAACTTGAATAATAACCCAGAACACTCTATGAAATTGGTAAGAAGAAATAATAGAGAGAAAGAGAATTTTCGGAATGCATTATGGCAGGATTTTGCCTTCTATATATAGCCTCTTGTGGTGTCTGTTCATGAAGAGACACCACATCCAAAGGTCATTTAATCACGGCCCTTGGATATATAACTATATTTTTAACGTTCCAGATTTGAACTAAAAAGATGCGACTGTACGGATTAATACTTAACGAAGTGGCGCCAAAATTCGACGGTTCAGATCCACTCGCGCCATAATTATGTGTCATTTATTATGGATTTAATCTGGACCGTTTGATCTTTTGACGTTGTCAAAAATCAAAGGCTCCTACTTCTCCTCGCGACGATGCGTACGTGCGAAGTGCAAAGTGCGCCTCTAAAGCGCCCTAAACGCCCAATCGCACTTTCGCACACGCGCGCGCGCGCGCGTGTGCGGATGGTGCAAAGCACCATCCTTGGACCTAAGGTGTACACTAGTAGCATACACTTCAATGCACACAAGTAATCTCTTATGACACAAAAGCATTTATTAACCCACTAGCTTTTTCACACTTTTTCAATGTGGGACTTTGGTTTTCCCACTTCCCTTTCTCTTTTCTTGTTCCAATTAATTGATGGTTTTAACCTTTCATTTTCTCTAACCATTAATACCCATTAATATTAAAATCATCCAACAATCCCCCACTAGATTTTAATATTAATGCAATTTCTTCTTGTGATATGCTCATGCATACAAGGAGGTATCTTTCGATTTAAACCTTCAGTTAGTGAATACATATAAAAGTTCTAATAAGACAATGGTGTGCCATGCATTAAACCTTGTCTTATTATTTATAACCGGATATATATCACACATGAGATATCCCAATCTCTACGAGATGTTCAATATGTTTTTAGCACTATTATGGCCATGTGCACTATCTTGGCTTCATGAATATTAACAAGAATAAACCCAAAATCTTGCTAGAAGCGGCACCACTTCCTATATTCATATAGGTGAAGTTCTCTCGCATGTCTTTGCTACTTTAGACAACGAACTTCATTAAGAGTTAAACTCATCCTCTTGACGTAGCAATATGCACTGAACATCCTAGAAGGGACATGAAATTGAATAAATTTCAGTGCAAAACTAATCACTTATCAGTAACTTGTTATTACCCATTAAACTTTGGAATAGTGGTAATGCTATTACATAGTTGGGTTACCATTACCGGTGACTATTGAAAAAATGGTTTTAGTCCCATTCCACTAGATGTGTCCTTTACCAAATCTCTCGAAAGTCCTTTGGTAAGAGGGTCAGCTAGATTCTTATTTGTTCGAACATATATAATATTAATAACTCCATAAGTTATTAATTGTTTGACATATTCATGCCTTAAACTTATGTGTCTAGATTTTCCATTATATACTTTGTTATACGCTCTAGACAATGTAGCTTCACTATCACAATATAAAGAAAGAGATGGCATTGGTTTTGGCCATAACTTTATGTCCAATAATAAATTTCTTAGCCACTCTGCTTCTTTTCCGGCTGCTGCCAGTGCTATAAACTCAGATTCCATTGTTGAATGTGTAATGCAAGTTTGTTTCTTGGATGCCCAAGATACCGCCCCACCCGCTAAGGTGAATATCCATCCAGATGTGGATTTATTATCACTTGCACTAGTTATCCAACTAGCATCAGAGTAGCCTTCAAGAACTGCAGGAAAGTCATAATAAAATAGACCTAATTCTTTGGTCTTCTTGAGGTAACCAAAAATCCTCCCAATTGCTTTCCAATGATCCACACTTGGATTATTAGTGTATCTTGACATTTTACCTACTACAAATGCAATATCTGGCCTTGTACAATGCATCGCATACATTAAACTTCCAATTGCACTAGCATATTCAAGTTGTGCAACTGCTCTGCCAGAATTTTCTAATAATTTTATACTAGAATCATATGGGGTATTTGCTTCTTTTATTTTCAAGTGATTAAATTTGTGAATAACTTTGTCAATGTAATGAGATTGACATAATGCATAACCCCCACTATGTTTCTTAACCTTAATACCCAAGATGGTATCCCCTTCATTAAGATCTTTCATCTTAAATTGTGAACTAAGATACTTCTTAGTTTCATATATACCTCTCATGTTTGTACCAAAAATTAATAAGTCATCAACATATAGACAAATAATTACACCATAGTCATCGGTGAATTTATAATAAATGCACTTATCAGCGTTGTTATGTTTGAAACCATTAGAAAGAATGATTGTATCAAACTTTTCATGCCACTGCTTTGGTGCTTGTTTCAACCCATAAAGTGACTTAATTAATTTACAAACTTTATGTTCATTTCCGGGCAAAACAAACCCTTCGGGTTGTTCCATATATACCTCTTCATCTAGGTCACCATTCAAAAATGTTGTTTTAACGTCCATTTGATGCACAAATAGATTATAAATAGATGCAATTGCCATTAAAACACGTATGGATGTAATTCTAGCAACAGGTGCATAAGTATCGAAATAGTCAAGCCCTTTTCTTTGTTTAAAACCTTTTGCTACCAATCTAGCCTTAAAGGTTTGAATAGAACCATCGGTATTGTATTTTCTTCTAAATACCCATTTACTACTAATAGGTTGTGATCCTTGTGGCAAGTCCACAAAAACCCATGTCTGATTTGATAGAATTGAATCCATCTCATCATTAATGGCTTCTTTCCAAAAAGAAGCATCTCTTGAAGTCATTGCTTCGTTAAAGGTTTTAGGATCTTCTTCTACGTTAAGTAAAATAGGCATTTTATTTAGAATATTATCTCTATCTCCTTCAACCAAAAAGGCTAAGGCTTGAGATGAAATAAAATCAGGGCCAAAAGATTTTTCTTTTCTAGCACGCTGACTTCTTCTAGGTTCTATTTCTGTTTCGGGTTCATTCCTCTTATTATTAATTGATGGTCTAGGAATCAACCTAGTGGATGTATCATGATTGGCATCTAATTCGACACATGAATCTTTATAAAATTTATTTTCAATAAATTCAACATCCGTTGATTCAATTACAAGATTAGAATTTAAGTCCAACAACCTATATGCCTTAGAATTTTCCGCGTATCCTATGAAAACACTTTTAATTCCTCTTGCACCCAACTTTGAACTTTTAGGGTCATGAATTCTATAGAAAGCCAAACAACCCCAGACCCTTAGGTAGTCCAGATTTGGTTTTCGATTCTTCCATACCTCGTATGGAGAAACATGTTTTTTCATTGATGGAATTCTGTTGTGTAAATGACAAGCGGTGAGTAAAGCTTCTCCCCACAAATTGTTTGGTAAGTTTGAATTAATAAACATAGAATTGATCATATTAGTAAGAGTCCTATTCTTTCTTTCGGCCAAACCATTTTGTTGGGGAGTATAAGGGGCAGTTCTTTGATGTATTATTCCATGTTCTTCACAAAATGAGTCAAATTCATTTGGAAAATACTCTCCCCCTCTATCACTACGAAGAATTTTAATTTTCTTTTCCTTTTGGTTTTCAACTTCTGCTTTATAACGTTTAAACATTGAAAAAGCTTCATCCTTATGTCTTATCAAATATACATATGTGAATTTTGAGCAATCATCAATGAATGTAATAAAATATCTTTTTCCGCCTCTAGTTAAAATACCATTATATTCACATATATCAGAATGAACTAATTCTAATAATTCAGCACTTCGTTCGACTTTAGGAAAAGGTCTTTTTGTTAATTTTGCTTGAATACAGATTTCACATTTTTCATGAGAAGTACTATCACAAGTTATTAATTTATGTTTAGACATGTATTTCAATGATCTAAAATTTAAATGCGCTAATCTAGCATGCCAAACATCAAAAGACTCAACAATATAAGCAGAATTATTCATATTATTAATCAAAATACTGAGTTTGAACATTCCATCACAAGCATACCCTTTCCCAACAAATGCCCCATTCTTAGACATAATTAACTTATCAGACTCAAAGACGGCTTTAATGCCGCTTTTACAAATCAAACTTGCAGACACTAGATTTTTTTCGAATTTCTGGTACATGCAGAACATTTGTCAACGTCAACTTCTTTCCAGATGTGAATTGTAGTTCAACGTTTCCTTTTCCTAGAACTTTGGCAGAATTATGATTCCCCATTAGAACCTCTTGACCGTCCTCTGCTTTTTCATATGCGGAATACAATGATTTATCATTGCAGACATGTATGGTAGCCCCAGAATCGAGCCACCAGTCAGAAGACTTCGTTATTGCCGCCATGTTTAGTTCGGTAATCATACCAATTTGCATGTCCGATACCATTGCAACAAGATCCTCGATCTTATTTTCCACCATATTTGCATTGTTTGTATTATTGGATTCAGTAACATCTATCTTTCGTTTCTTGTTTCTGCAATCACGGGCATAGTGGCCATTTTTGCCACAATTGAAACAAGCCCCATTGGACTGTTTCTTATTGGAATTATTTTTCTTGAACTTCTTACCATTAGGTTTGAAGTTCTTATGATATTTCTTTCCTTCAACAAAGTTTACTTTGGTGGAATTATGAGAAATATTTGTTTGATCACGGGATCTGGTTTCTTCTTCAATTCTTAAATGTTTCTGTAACTCCTCTAAACTTATATCATCTTTCCTATGTAGGAGTTTCTTACGACAATCATTCCAACTTGGTGGTAATTTTGCAATAATTGCACCAACTTGAAACGACTCAGAAATTTCCACCTTTAGTTCACGAAGCTTTGTGACAACGATTTGCAACTCATGTACTTGGTCTAAAACAGTTTGGTTATCACTTATTTTGAATTCGAAATACTTCAGAATTAAGAATTTATCCGTACCTTCTTTCTCTGTTTTGTATTTATATTCAAGAGCATTCCAGATTTCCCGCGGAGACTGCATAGAGTTGTAAAGATCATATAATCGATCAGACAGTGTATTCAGAATATGCCCACGACACACCAATTCGTCTTCTTCACGTTTCTTCCTTTGTTCTTTGACAGTTTCATTATCGTCTTCTTTTGGTTCCGGAATTGCTTCTAGTTTAGGATCCAGAACATATGCTATTTTCAAAACTGTGAGAAGGAAGAATAATTTTCCTTTCCAGCGAGTGAAATTTGTTCCATCAAAGCGGTCCAAATGCACATTGGGATTCAGAAACATATTCATATTCTTTTCTGCCTCCATAATAACACCTTAAGATTGTTGAAGAATTTTTAATTATGCAGAAAATATGAACAGATGTTTGGATCTGAGGCGTAATAGACTACTGTCCTTAAGGTGTTATTTGCCCCCACTCGTACAGAGTTTGCTAACGGGTCTAGGCAAATTACCTCCAAGATACAACAAATCCACGGGTTTATTCAAGTAGCAAACTTGAATAATAACCCAGAACACTCTATGAAATTGGTAAGAAGAAATAATAGAGAGAAAGAGAATTTTCGGAATGCATTATGGCAGGATTTTGCCTTCTATATATAGCCTCTTGTGGTGTCTGTTCATGAAGAGACACCACATCCAAAGGTCATTTAATCACGGCCCTTGGATATATAACTATATTTTTAACGTTCCAGATTTGAACTAAAAAGATGCGACTGTACGGATTAATACTTAACGAAGTGGCGCCAAAATTCGACGGTTCAGATCCACTCGCGCCATAATTATGTGTCATTTATTATGGATTTAATCTGGACCGTTTGATCTTTTGACGTTGTCAAAAATCAAAGGCTCCTACTTCTCCTCGCGACGATGCGTACGTGCGAAGTGCAAAGTGCGCCTCTAAAGCGCCCTAAACGCCCAATCGCACTTTCGCACACGCGCGCGCGCGCGCGTGTGCGGATGGTGCAAAGCACCATCCTTGGACCTAAGGTGTACACTAGTAGCATACACTTCAATGCACACAAGTAATCTCTTATGACACAAAAGCATTTATTAACCCACTAGCTTTTTCACACTTTTTCAATGTGGGACTTTGGTTTTCCCACTTCCCTTTCTCTTTTCTTATTCCAATTAATTGATGGTTTTAACCTTTCATTTTCTCTAACCATTAATACCCATTAATATTAAAATCATCCAACAATCCCCCACTAGATTTTAATATTAATGCAATTTCTTCTTGTGATATGCTCATGCATACAAGGAGGTATCTTTCGATTTAAACCTTCAGTTAGTGAATACATATAAAAGTTCTAATAAGACAATGGTGTGCCATGCATTAAACCTTGTCTTATTATTTATAACCGGATATATATCACACATGAGATATCCCAATCTCTACGAGATGTTCAATATGTTTTTAGCACTATTATGGCCATGTGCACTATCTTGGCTTCATGAATATTAACAAGAATAAACCCAAAATCTTGCTAGAAGCGGCACCACTTCCTATATTCATATAGGTGAAGTTCTCTCGCATGTCTTTGCTACTTTAGACAACGAACTTCATTAAGAGTTAAACTCATCCTCTTGACGTAGCAATATGCACTGAACATCCTAGAAGGGACATGAAATTGAATAAATTTCAGTGCAAAACTAATCACTTATCAGTAACTTGTTATTACCCATTAAACTTTGGAATAGTGGTAATGCTATTACATAGTTGGGTTACCATTACCGGTGACTATTGAAAAAATGGTTTTAGTCCCATTCCACTAGATGTGTCCTTTACCAAATCTCTCGAAAGTCCTTTGGTAAGAGGGTCAGCTAGATTCTTATTTGTTCGAACATATATAATATTAATAACTCCATAAGTTATTAATTGTTTGACATATTCATGCCTTAAACTTATGTGTCTAGATTTTCCATTATATACTTTGTTATACGCTCTAGACAATGTAGCTTCACTATCACAATATAAAGAAAGAGATGGCATTGGTTTTGGCCATAACTTTATGTCCAATAATAAATTTCTTAGCCACTCTGCTTCTTTTCCGGCTGCTGCCAGTGCTATAAACTCAGATTCCATTGTTGAATGTGTAATGCAAGTTTGTTTCTTGGATGCCCAAGATACCGCCCCACCCGCTAAGGTGAATATCCATCCAGATGTGGATTTATTATCACTTGCACTAGTTATCCAACTAGCATCAGAGTAGCCTTCAAGAACTGCAGGAAAGTCATAATAAAATAGACCTAATTCTTTGGTCTTCTTGAGGTAACCAAAAATCCTCCCAATTGCTTTCCAATGATCCACACTTGGATTATTAGTGTATCTTGACATTTTACCTACTACAAATGCAATATCTGGCCTTGTACAATGCATCGCATACATTAAACTTCCAATTGCACTAGCATATTCAAGTTGTGCAACTGCTCTGCCAGAATTTTCTAATAATTTTATACTAGAATCATATGGGGTATTTGCTTCTTTTATTTTCAAGTGATTAAATTTGTGAATAACTTTGTCAATGTAATGAGATTGACATAATGCATAACCCCCACTATGTTTCTTAACCTTAATACCCAAGATGGTATCCCCTTCATTAAGATCTTTCATCTTAAATTGTGAACTAAGATACTTCTTAGTTTCATATATACCTCTCATGTTTGTACCAAAAATTAATAAGTCATCAACATATAGACAAATAATTACACCATAGTCATCGGTGAATTTATAATAAATGCACTTATCAGCGTTGTTATGTTTGAAACCATTAGAAAGAATGATTGTATCAAACTTTTCATGCCACTGCTTTGGTGCTTGTTTCAACCCATAAAGTGACTTAATTAATTTACAAACTTTATGTTCATTTCCGGGCAAAACAAACCCTTCGGGTTGTTCCATATATACCTCTTCATCTAGGTCACCATTCAAAAATGTTGTTTTAACGTCCATTTGATGCACAAATAGATTATAAATAGATGCAATTGCCATTAAAACACGTATGGATGTAATTCTAGCAACAGGTGCATAAGTATCGAAATAGTCAAGCCCTTTTCTTTGTTTAAAACCTTTTGCTACCAATCTAGCCTTAAAGGTTTGAATAGAACCATCGGTATTGTATTTTCTTCTAAATACCCATTTACTACTAATAGGTTGTGATCCTTGTGGCAAGTCCACAAAAACCCATGTCTGATTTGATAGAATTGAATCCATCTCATCATTAATGGCTTCTTTCCAAAAAGAAGCATCTCTTGAAGTCATTGCTTCGTTAAAGGTTTTAGGATCTTCTTCTACGTTAAGTAAAATAGGCATTTTATTTAGAATATTATCTCTATCTCCTTCAACCAAAAAGGCTAAGGCTTGAGATGAAATAAAATCAGGGCCAAAAGATTTTTCTTTTCTAGCACGCTGACTTCTTCTAGGTTCTATTTCTGTTTCGGGTTCATTCCTCTTATTATTAATTGATGGTCTAGGAATCAACCTAGTGGATGTATCATGATTGGCATCTAATTCGACACATGAATCTTTATAAAATTTATTTTCAATAAATTCAACATCCGTTGATTCAATTACAAGATTAGAATTTAAGTCCAACAACCTATATGCCTTAGAATTTTCCGCGTATCCTATGAAAACACTTTTAATTCCTCTTGCACCCAACTTTGAACTTTTAGGGTCATGAATTCTATAGAAAGCCAAACAACCCCAGACCCTTAGGTAGTCCAGATTTGGTTTTCGATTCTTCCATACCTCGTATGGAGAAACATGTTTTTTCATTGATGGAATTCTGTTGTGTAAATGACAAGCGGTGAGTAAAGCTTCTCCCCACAAATTGTTTGGTAAGTTTGAATTAATAAACATAGAATTGATCATATTAGTAAGAGTCCTATTCTTTCTTTCGGCCAAACCATTTTGTTGGGGAGTATAAGGGGCAGTTCTTTGATGTATTATTCCATGTTCTTCACAAAATGAGTCAAATTCATTTGGAAAATACTCTCCCCCTCTATCACTACGAAGAATTTTAATTTTCTTTTCCTTTTGGTTTTCAACTTCTGCTTTATAACGTTTAAACATTGAAAAAGCTTCATCCTTATGTCTTATCAAATATACATATGTGAATTTTGAGCAATCATCAATGAATGTAATAAAATATCTTTTTCCGCCTCTAGTTAAAATACCATTATATTCACATATATCAGAATGAACTAATTCTAATAATTCAGCACTTCGTTCGACTTTAGGAAAAGGTCTTTTTGTTAATTTTGCTTGAATACAGATTTCACATTTTTCATGAGAAGTACTATCACAAGTTATTAATTTATGTTTAGACATGTATTTCAATGATCTAAAATTTAAATGCGCTAATCTAGCATGCCAAACATCAAAAGACTCAACAATATAAGCAGAATTATTCATATTATTAATCAAAATACTGAGTTTGAACATTCCATCACAAGCATACCCTTTCCCAACAAATGCCCCATTCTTAGACATAATTAACTTATCAGACTCAAAGACGGCTTTAATGCCGCTTTTACAAATCAAACTTGCAGACACTAGATTTTTTTCGAATTTCTGGTACATGCAGAACATTTGTCAACGTCAACTTCTTTCCAGATGTGAATTGTAGTTCAACGTTTCCTTTTCCTAGAACTTTGGCAGAATTATGATTCCCCATTAGAACCTCTTGACCGTCCTCTGCTTTTTCATATGCGGAATACAATGATTTATCATTGCAGACATGTATGGTAGCCCCAGAATCGAGCCACCAGTCAGAAGATTTCGTTATTGCCTCCATGTTTAGTTCGGTAATCATACCAATTTGCATGTCCGATACCATTGCAACAAGATCCTCGATCTTATTTTCCACTATATTTGCATTATTTGTATTATTGGATTCAGTAGCATCTATCTTTCGTTTCTTGTTTCTGCAATCACGGGCATAGTGGCCATTTTTGCCACAATTGAAACAAGCCCCATTGGACTGTTTCTTATTGGAATTATTTTTCTTGAACTTCTTACCATTAGGTTTGAAGTTCTTATGATATTTCTTTCCTTCAACAAAGTTTACTTTGGTGGAATTATGAGAAACATTTGTTTGATCACGGGATCTGGTTTCTTCTTCAATACTTAATTGTTTCTGTAACTCCTCCAAACTTATATCATCTTTCCTATGTAGGAGTTTCTTACGACAATCATTCCAACTTGGTGGTAATTTTGCAATAATTGCACCAACTTGAAACGACTCAGAAATTTCCACCTTTAATTCACGAAGCTTTGTGACAAGGATTTGCAACTCATGTACTTGGTCTAAAACAGTTTGGTTATCACTTATTTTGAATTCGAAATACTTCAGAATTAAGAATTTATCCGTACCTTCTTTCTCTGTTTTGTATTTATATTCAAGAGCATTCCAGATTTCCAGCGGAGACTGCATAGAGTTGTAAAGATCATATAATCGATCAGACAGTGTATTCAGAATATGCCCACGACACACCAATTCGTCTTCTTCACGTTTCTTCCTTTGTTCTTTGACAGTTTCATTATCGTCTTCTTTTGGTTCCGGAATTTCTTCTAGTTTAGGATCCAGAACATATGCTATTTTCAAAACTATGAGAAGGAAGAATAATTTTCCTTTCCAGCGAGTGAAATTTGTTCCATCAAAGCGGTCCAAATGCACATTGGGATTCAGAAACATGTTCATATTCTTTTCTGCCTCCGTAATAACACCTTAAGATTGTTGAAGAATTTTGAATTATGCAGAAAATATGAACAGATGTTTGGATCTGAGGCGTAATAGACTACTGTCCTTAAGGTGTTATTTGCCCCCACTCGTACAGAGTTTGCTAACGGGTCTAGGCAAATTACCTCCAAGATACAACAAATTCACGGGTTTATTCAAGTAGAAAACTTGAATAATAACCCAGAACACTCTATGAAATTTGTAAGAAGAAATAATAGAGAGAAAGAGAATTTTCGGAATGCATTATGACAGGATTTTGCCTTCTATATATAGCCTCTTGTGGTGTCTGTTCATGAAGAGACACCACATCCAAAGGTCATTTAATCACGGCCCTTGGATATATAACTATATTTTTAACGTTCCAGATTTGAACTAAAAAGATGCGACTGTACGGATTAATACTTAACGAAGTGGCGCCAAAATCCGACGGTTCAGATCCACTCGCGCCATAATTATGTGTCATTTATTATGGATTTAATCTGGACCGTTTGATCTTTTGACGTTGTCAAAAATCAAAGGCTCCTACTGCTCCTCATGGATTTAATCTGGACCGTTTGAACTTTGGTTTTCCCACTTCCCTTTGTCTTTTCTTATTCCAATTAATTGATGGTTTTAACCTTTCATTTTCTCTAACCATTAATACCCATTAATATTAAAATCATCCAACACACTTTGTTGAACTCTAATAGGAGGAGGTTGGCCTCTTTGCTACCTTATCCTTCTAGGCAGTCACTTTCTTCTGTCGGCACTCCATCTCGATAATTATGTTCTTCTTCTTGGTCGGTCTCCAATAGATTATCGACCTGGGTGGTCACTTCATGTATCGCCTTCATGGACTGAGAAACAAAGCAAAACGAAAGTCAGTGTTAAGAAAAAATAAAGTATTTAGAGAAAAAATTAAAACCTGACATATAAGACGGAGTGGTAGAGCCCTTCCTTATGAAGTCACTCCAGCAAAAAGCTTCTCAAAGCCGTCATGTCACTACATAACATGGAATATTAAGCGACTGAACAACCGACCTCAACGTTTTGGAATATTGAGACATTTGTTGTAATAGCCTCTTTGCACTTCATAAAACTAATCGTCCGGGGATGAACCCTGGACGTTGATGGCGGTGGGATACTCTGTTACCTTGGGGAAATAACTAAGTGATTATTATTAACTTTAGAAGGAGTAGAGGGAGGATTTTTTTCGATCCTCATCTCCTTGACATGTTAGTCTCCTTTCTCCCTCCCTCATTCTTTCCTCTTTCCCCTTCTCTTAGTTCTTCTTCTCTTGAGTGGAGATTATTCATTTTTAGTTTATTCTGCACTTTGAATGCCCTATTGGAGATTTTTAAAATAAGAGAGTAAGAGTTTTTTGGGTGTAAAAGCCTTAAGATCTTGCCCCACATTGGAAGTGTGTGGAAGAGGTGGGAAGCTAACCCAAATATAAAAGGGGATAGTGTCCCACATTGGAAAATGTACAAAGCTAAGTGTCACCACTAAGCTATAAAAGGGGTGGGCAACCTTTGAGTCCCACATTGGAAAAATGTTAAGAATTTGTACACTTAATAAGTACAAATGGAAGATGAAGAGTTAATTCATCTAGCATTTAAGAGGCTATTCAAGAGACCTCAATACGGTGCGAAGCACCGTACGCACACGCACACGCACACGCGTGCGCGCGCGCGTGCGGGTGCGGGGCAGTGGGCTGTAGAGGCGCTAGTGGCGCACTTTGCACTTCCCACGTCGCGTGTCCGCAGTGGTAGCGGGTTGCCGGGATTCGTCCGGGTCGGATCGCGGTAGCTCGGGCGCGGTCACTTTTTGGTTGACCTGTGCAAAACCGATTCGGTATTATTATACCTGTTCGGAAAGGACTTAAGACTGTTGGTAATTAACAGTCATACCTGTTCGAAAATGACTTAATTCAACAGTCATGACTCTTGAAGACAAAGCCTTTCATTTTCTATAAATAAAGGCTGCCTAAAAACGAAATTACATTGATAACAAAAACCAGTTTCAGATTTCCAGACCCTGCTATTACTCTCTTACAATTTTTAGGAGATACAAATTCTCTTATTCTGTTTTGTGCACATAAACAGAATAAGAACTTTATTGACTGCTCTTCGCTGCTACATCCAAGGGCTGTCTTCAAATATACAAGTTGCAGACAGTGCAATTGCTTCATTGTATCTTGAGTACGGATTTACTGATTCCCGTTTGTATACCGAAATTCTTCGTGTGGGGCAAATACTGTATTTAGGAAAGTGACATCACGCCTTGAAGTTTTATAGTGACTATTCAGAAATTACATTGTTGTATTGAAGTTGACATTTTGAGATATATAAAGAGTTCCATTTTTGTATTTGCATTCATAATTTCCAACAATCTATATACAGTATTTGGAAATGGCCGACTCTTCCAAGTCACTTCGACAAATAACAGAAAGCTTTGTCAAGTTGGACCGTTTTGATGGTGGTAATTTTCTGCGTTGGCAGAAAAAGGTTCATTTTCTTCTAACAACATTGAAGATTGTATATGTCTTGTCACAACCGAAACCAAATGAAGATGAAGATGAAACCGTGGAACAGACTAGGCAACGCACAAAATGGGAGACCGATGATTATTTGTGTCGTGGTCACATTCTCAATGCACTTGCTGATAATTTGTTCGACTTGTACCAAAATGTTGGGACAGCAAAAACTTTATGGGAAACAATGGAGACCAAATATCTAACGGAAGACGCTACAAGTAAGAAGTTCCTTATCGGTCAGTTTCTAAGCTTTAAAATGCATGATAATAGGCCTGTGCTAGAACAATTTCATAACATCCAACGCATCATAAATCATTGCAAACTAAAAAAATTAAATATAGATGATAATGTAATTGTTGCTGCCTTAATTGAAAAACTTCCTCCTTCTTGGAAAGACTATAAGAAAGAACTCAAACACAAAAAGGAGGATCTTTCACTTGAAGAATTAGAGACTCATTTAAGAATTGAACAAGAGTCTCGAATTCTAGATGGTAAAGAGGAACAAGAAAATTCTGTTTCTAAGGTCCATGTGGTGGAGGAAGGAAAGGAGCAAAAATATGGCAATCATGGAAAAAATAACAAGCGGAAGAATTTTTCAAATAATTCTAAAGCAAACAAAAAGAAGAAAGGAAATTGTTTTCATTGCAACAAACCAGGTCACTTCAAGAAGGATTGTCGTGAGTTCAAGAAACTAAAGGAAAAAGGAGGGACATCAGACACAAAGCAAAAATTTGCTGCTATGATATCCGAGGCTAATATGCTTGGAGAAGACAACTCTTGGTGGGTTGATTCTGGTGCCACAAGGCATGTTTGTAAGGACAAGAACTTGTTCTCTGCCTATGAAACAGTGGAAGGAGATGTTCTCTATATGGGAAATTCATCTACAGCTGCGGTTAAAGGCAAAGGGACAGTGGATCTCGAATTCACTTCCGTGAAAATCCTTAGCCTCACCAATGTTTTTCATGTTCCTGATGTTAGGAAAAATTTAGTTTCTGGAAGTCTTCTTAACAAATTTGGCTTTAAGCTTGTATTTGAGTCAGACAAATTTATTCTGACTAAGAATGGTACCTTTGTAGGCAAAGGATATTTGTATGAGGGCATGTTTAAGCTCAATATCAATGAAAGGGATTCTTCTGCTTATATCGTTGATTGTCTTTCATTATGGCATAGTCGTTTAGGACATGTTAATACAAAGAAAATGCATTTCATGGTTAATTTAAATTTAATTCCTAAATATGAGAATGATATGAATGAAAAGTGTAAATATGCATGCAAACAAAAATAACAAAATTGCCTTTTCCTAAAATAGAAAAAACTACATCTTTGTTGCAATTAGTACATAGTGATGTTTGTGATTTGCATGGAACGCCTACTAGAGGTGGTAGTAAATATTTTGCTACATTTATTGATGACTTTTCAAAATATTGTTACGTATATCTTTTAAACTCTAAGGATGATGTGCTTAATAGATTTAAGACATATAAAAATGAAGTTGAAAATCAATGTGATTCTAAAATAAAATGTCTTAGATCTAATAGAGGTGGTGAATATCACTTTCCTAAATTTTGTGAAGATATGGGAATTATACATGAAGTTACTGCACCTTATACACCACAACCAAATGGAGTAGCAGAAAGAAAAAATAGGACACTAACTGAAATGGTTAATGCTATGCTTTCTTATTCTGGTTTAAGTAAAGGGTTTTGGGGAGAAGCACTTTTAACTGCATGTCATATTCTGAATAGAATACCTGTTAAAGATAATAAGAAAACTCCTTACGAATTATGGAAGAATAGAAAACCTAATTTAGGTTATCTTAAAGTTTGGGGTTGTAGAGCTATTGTAAGACTACCTGAAACTAAGAGAAAGAAATTAGGAAGCAAAGGTGTTGAATGTATTTTCATAGGTTATGCACAACATAGTAAAGCCTATAGATTTTTGGTTAGTGAACCTAATGATTCTGTTGAGGTAAATACAATAATTGAATCGAGAGATGCAATTTTTTATGAACAAAGGTTTTCTTCTATTCCTAGAATTAATAATGAAAAAGAAGTAAGCACTCCTTCACAGTTACCTGAAACTCCACTAGTAGAACAAGAAGAGATTAGAAAAAGTAAAAGACCTAGGAAAGAAAAAAGCTTTGGTCCCGACTTTGTAGTCTATCTTGTTGAAGGAACTAGAGACACATCTTGTAATCAATATGCTTTGACTCTTAGCGTTGAAACAGACCCACAAACTTATAGTGAGGCAATTAAGTCTGTAGATTCAGCATTTTGGAAAGAAGCTATATATGATGAAATGGATTCAATTTTGGGAAATAAAACTTGGAAATTAGTAGACTTACCTCCAGGATCTAAACCCATTAAGTGTAGATGGATCTTTAAAAAGAAAATGAAAATAGATGGAACAATTGATAAATTCAAGGCTAGATTGGTTGCTAAAGGTTTTACACAAAAAGAAGGAATTGATTATTTTGATACCTATGAACCTGTTGCTAGAACCGCCACTATTAGAATTTTAATTGCATTAGCATCTATATATAATTTTGAGATTCATCAAATGGATGTGAAAACTGCCTTTTTAAATGGTGACTTAGAAGAAGAAATTTACATGGAACAACCTGAAGGGTTTGTTATGCCTGGACAAGAAAATAAAGTATGTAAACTTATTAAGTCCTTATATGGCCTAAAACAAGCACCTAAACAATGGCATGAAAAATTTGATAAAGTCATTATTTCTTATGGTTTTAAAATTCATGAATCTGATAAGTGTGTTTATAGTAAATTTGCTAATGGTAAAGGTGTGATCATTTGTTTATATGTAGATGACATGTTAATTCTTGGTACTGATTTAGAAAGCATTAATAATACTAAGAGTTTTTTGTCTTTTAAATTTGATATGAAAGATATGGGTGTAGCTGATGTCATATTAGGAATGAGAATAATAAGGAAAGATAAAAATATAATTCTCACTCAATCTCATTATGTTGAGAAAATTTTAAAGAAATTTAATCAGTTTGATTGCACACCTGTTAGTACACCTTTTGAACCACAACTAAAGATGATCCCTAATAATGGTAGAGCTATTTCACAATTGGAATATGCACGAGTAATTGGTAGTTTAATGTATGCCATGACATGTACTCGACCTGATATTGCTTATGCTGTTGGTAAATTAAGTAGATATACTAGTAATCCAAGTTTATTGCATTGGCATGCTGTCAATAGAATATTAAAATATTTGAAAGGAACTATGGACTATGGTATATACTATAGTGGATATCCTTCAGTATTAGAAGGGTTTTCTGATGCCAGTTGGATAACTGAGGGGTAGGATCATTCCTCAACAAGTGGATGGATTTTCACTCTTGGTGGAGGAGCTGTTTCTTAGGGATCAAAGAAACAAACTTGTATAGCTGACTCTACTATGGCAGCTGAGTTTGAAGCATTAGCTGCAACTAGTAAAGAGGCAGAATGGATAAGGAATTCATTAATTGAAATTCCAGTTTGGCCAAAACCAATGCCTCCAATATCTATACATTGTGATAGTGAGTCTACACTTTCCAGAGCTTATAGTAAAGTGTATAATGGAAAGTCTAGACATATTGGCCTGAGACATAGTTATGTCAGACAAATGATTACAGATAGTGTAATCACAGTGGATTATGTAAAATCAAGTCAAAATTTAGCTGATCCTTTTACAAAAGGTCTTGCAAGAGGACTGGTGTCTAAGACATCAATGGGGATGGGACTAAAGCCCATTAATAATAATCACTCTTGATGGAAACTCAACTTGAAACTTGATATATTCAAGTCTCAAGTTCAATGATTAAAGTACATCATACGACATGATTGTAAGCACTATGAAATTTAACATCCCAAGGATAAGTGCTTAGAACATTTAATGAATAATGAAAGAGGATGGATTTAACCTTAATAGATTTATGGTGTTTTAAGTTACATGGACACCTATGATAATCTACCTATATGAGTGTGGAAGTGGTGCCGCTTCCTATGAGTATTGGGCTTGACTCTAAAGCACTCATGAAATCAAGGTACAGACACGAGGCCTAATTCATGTGTCGGCTTATATGGATAATCAGTGACTAAAAGATTTATGTGTGAAGACAAATCCGGATAATCAATATAGATTGATAGTTCAAAGACAAGTCTACTATACTTTCATGGTTAACCTTGACGAACCTTCACAGGGTATTGGTTCAAGTCGTGAGACACCAATGCTTATACACAGTCTTACAGACAATCAAAGATTTACAAAACTTATTTTGAAAATGGTGGAGGAATGTTGGAGATTTTTAAAATAAGAGAGTAAGAGTTTTTTGGGTGTAAAAGCCTTAAGAGCTTGTCCCACATTGGAAGTGTGTGGAAGAGGTGGGAAGCTAACCCAAATATAAAAGGGGATAGTGTCCCACATTGGAAAATGTACAAAGCTAAGTGTCACCACTAAGCTATAAAAGGGGTGGGCAACCTTTGAGTCCCACATTGGAAAAATGTTAAGAATTTGTACACTTAATAAGTACAAATGGAAGATGAAGAGTTAATTCATCTAGAATTTAAGAGGCTATTCAAGAGACCTCAATACGGTGCGAAGCACCGTACGCACACGCACAGGCACCCGCGTGCGGGTGCGGGGCAGTGGGCTGTAGAGGCGCTAGTGGCGCACTTTGCACTTCGCACGCCGTGTGTCCGTAGTGGTAACGGGTTTCCGGGATTCGTCCGGGTCGGATCGCGGTAGCTCGGGCGCGGTCACTTTTTGGTTGACCCGTGCAAAACCGATTCGGTATTATTATACCTGTTCGGAAAGGACTTAAGACTGTTGGTAATTAACAGTCATACCTGTTCGGAAATGACTTAATTCAACAGTCATGACTCTTGAAGACAAAGCCTTTCATTTTCTATAAATAAAGGCTGCCTAAAAATGAAATTACATTGATAACAAAAACCAGTTTCAGATTTCCAGACCCTGCTATTACTCTCTTACAATTTTCAGGAGATACAAATTCTCTTATTCTGTTTTGTGCACATAAACAGAATAAGAACTTGATTGACTGTTCTTCGCTGCTACATCCAAGGGCTGTCTTCAAATATACAAGTTGCAGACAGTGCAATTGCTTCATTGTATCTTGAGTACGGATTTGCTGATTCCCGTTTGTATACCGAAATTCTTCGTGTGGGGCAAATACTGTATTTAGGAAAGTGACATCACGCCTTGAAGTTTTATAGTGACTATTTAGAAATTACATTGTTGTATTGAAGTTGACATTTTGAGATATATCAATTAGTTCCATTTCTGTATTTGCATTCATAATTTCCAACATGCCCTAGTCAGGATAGCCTCCCCTGTTCTTCAAATTGGTCTTGGTGTCTTCCAGATCCATTGTTCTTTTAGGAGGACTGGATATATCTTCAAGATTGGCGTGGATTGGTGGAAAATATAAGGCTCCTTATTCTTATCCCTCATCCTCTACATCTTCCCAAAGCCAGCCTGATGTGTCGACTTCTTCATATGAGAAAAGTGGAGCATAGTCATTAAAAAACATATCTTCCTATTATTGCACTGATTCGTCTTTCTCTGAGTCGATAGAAATTATGTAAGCGAGCGAAAATGCTTCATCAATGCGCACTCCTTGCCTATGCATTAAGGACATGAATAGATGTTGGGATTAAAGAGTCATCACCATGGTGAAATTAGCTACGGTGACCTCAGAATCAACTGTGAAATTCTTAGCTAACACAACAATTAGTTCATAGCTAAGAAGTATATATGCAATTCTTCAGTAAGGTCTAACATCGACCAGAGTTCCTCGTGCCGAAACTTTCTCAAGATCGACAAAGTTGACGTCTCGGTCTATGGGTTTTATTTTAAAAGGAGGATATGTATAAAAAATTCAAATAAAAAAAATAGATAGAGCCAAAATAATAAAAACAAGTTTAATCAACAACAAAGGAACTATTAGGAGATCCGACCTGGATAGGCGCAAGAAGACTCACCATATAACAACCTAGAAAATAATAAGACATATCTCCGAGTGTATTTTATGATTTGTGTGCAGCTAAGTTACCAAATTATGAAACTTGTCCCTATCTTGAAAATGGTATGTATTAGACCCAAGAGAAGTCCTCAGGGTATAGCAATACCTGATCTCGTACAAGCCCATGTGGGTTCCACATATTTAATTTATGGAGACTAAGCCCATTATAATTCGTAAGAAACTTTTATTTACTTCGCTATGAAGTATTCAATAGAAACAATATACTTCCACCAATAATGAATGGGTGGGTGGGTGGGGTGGGGGGGGGGGGGGAATGAACCCCCTCTATAATGACAACCATCATGAAATCAATTTTGCCATCGATGTCGTAGACATCTTTATCGTCTGGAAAAGTCTTTATTGTGACATTGCCATGTATATGATATTTAGTATGAAATGAATCAAAACTATTTTCTAAGGTCACTCATATTTTCTCAAACACCTACATATGGATGGAATAAGGAATATCAAATAAAGGAAATGAATAAAAAGATCAGTAAGTGTTATGTAAAACTTAGATAAAGAAATTGAAATAAGAGGTTTCATACCTTTGGAAGTCATTTGAAATCTCTTATACCCTTTATCACCAAAGAGTAGTTGAAACAACGTCTCTATTGGAAAGAGAGAATCACTCTTACTTCCCCTAAGTCACCTGCTTCATGCACATCGATTACCTATAGAAAGTAAATCTACGGTGCATGAAGTCCTAAAAGTAGAGATTACATACATCATTACAAATATTACACTCCCACTAATCACAAGTGTGATGTGTGGTAGTTAGTAAACAATTAAAGAGAAAATCTACATCACATGTGGACAATTTAACAAGACATGACTAGGCTGACTAGGCCTAAAGGTCGGGCACCCCCAATTTCGGGGATAACTAAAAGGACTAGGACTCGAGAAGGCCACATGGAACTAGTAGAACTATAGAACTTAGTTCTTTCAAATATTACGGGGTGGCTAGAAACGAATCAAAGAAGATGATGTTGGACATTTTCAGATATAGTTTCACTATCATTCTACAACTTCAAGGATGACAGTTAATCACTATGAAAGGACACTTGTATTTATAGATGGTGATGACCATCATATTTTAGGGAACCAATTTGCACACTCTTGTATCGATGAGTTGGACTCTCACCTAATAGCATTATTACTCTAAGTTGTCTTTCTTATTTTCTCAATAATAACACTATACTCTCCCTTCCTCGTGGGCTTAAGCAGACCGACCTACCAATGCACATAAATCTGTGTTAAATTTCAACAGTGCACTTATATTTATGTCCAAGCTGATATTTAAAATTATTGTTGGATTGATATCCCCAATAATAAGATTAGTTCTACCCCGTTCTATTCATTTGCTTAGTTTTGATTAATTTATCTAGTTTTGATAATTGAGTTGTGTTTTCTCTAAAAGGTTAATCTATGACAATTTTTTTCACATTTCTTTAAATCAAATATATTGGTTAAATTATTTTTCATATTGATTGGTAAAACTACACAATTATACCCATTTTCATGTTAAAAATTCTAGACTATTTGGGTATTTTTTAGTCAATGATGAACTTTTGGGGAGTATCTTGGTTTGAAAATATTTCCCATTTGTTGGATTGGATTATTATCTTTTAGGTTTTATTTTTTATTTATTAAATCTAATCAAGATTCATTTTTATGCTTCTTTTTGGTTGATATTTTTAGTTGTTATGGCTGGACACGCTAAGAGACTCTGAACCGGTGTCGTTCCACCAGCCTTACCTCCTCAATTTATTTCCAAGGATGTCATCGAAAGATTTGAAACAAAATTAGAGGTACAAGTTGTGTTATTTAAGAGGATGATTTATTGGGATACCATTTGAGCCAACATACCAACCATATATGATGATTTTTCTCGACATCAATGGTTAAGGGTTTGTTCGCATGGTCCTGATTGTTGAGGTCGTATACTAAAACTGATGGATCATTAGTGAAATTTATTATGTCCGTTTAATGAGAATTTTCATAGGAAATGTTTGTATTATATTATTTATATATTGATGCATTGGCATCTTTTATTCTACACAGTAGATGATTTGGTGTGTGAAGTTTATCTTATACACAAAAGATCATATCATTAGTTCTTATAGAATATAAGCATGGTTCACATTCATGGATGGAAATGGACACATCATGTTGGTTTTTTTTATTATTATAACCATATATGCATTTATTTTTCAAAATTAGTGTGTCCAATTCATTTTGAAATGAGAATCATGATTGTGAGAATATCTTATATTTATTTTAAATATATTGTACACATATCGATCAATTGGAATTAGTTAGAATTCAGGTGACTTGGGTTTGTCCTTATCATGGAGGATCAAAATTTTGATAGTATAATTGAATAGTTCACAACTTAGATAAGAATTTGACATCCTATCGACAAAGTTCATAGTACAATCCTAGCAGTATGTTTTAACTATGGGAACTTCTTTGATGGTTTCAGAATTTCTTTGATAGTTTAAAGAGGACTGTTCCATTACATTAGTAATAAATTAAATAGGACCACATGTTATATTCAAGTCTAGTCACTAACTAGATTAGACTTGCATAATTTTAAAGGTTTGCAAAGAGTGCATAGGTTCTAGTCCCAAGGGTTATGAGGATTGGAATGCTTGCATAATTATCGCTCTAATTGTTATGGGTGCTATTCAATTTAATTGGATCTAAATATTTGCAAGTTGGAAATTTATTACCAAGGCATATCCGAGATCATAACTTAGAGGGATGCGCATATAGTAAATATCTTGAATTATGATACCCCCTTAATACTCTTATAAGTTACGATTCTACAAGTAAGTCTGATCAAAGAATTTATATCTCGTAGAGTATTAAATAAGTTAGGTTTGAGATCAAGGAATAAATTTAAATTTGATTAAAATTGATTAAATACAAATTAATATAACCAAAAGGGTATTGTATACATAACGTGAAGAATCATATTATGTACCATATCAACTTCGAAGATAAAACCTCATCATTTGAGTAAGTTTGTTAATAAATAAAATATAGTAAATTGTTAATTATTTAGTGGAATTAATTATAATTAAATGGAAAAACAAAATAAATTGAGGGAATCTAATTAGGGATTAGTTAGTATCTATTGGGAAGCCAATTTAATAATTTAGTCTTAGGTCCTTATTATAGTTCATTTACCAAAGTAACGTGGCCAAACTCTTTGGAAACTCGATTTATACCAAGCCCACTCCTTAAACTAATATATATATATATATATATATATATATATAGGTATAAGCTAGGGTTTTAAGTTGCATGAAACATAATTAAGGATAGGAGGGGGGAAGGAAAGTATTATTCACGTATTTATTAAGTGGTGTGGAGAGAGAAGTTCATATGTCACTTAAAACATTGATTTATCTCCATAAGTTCTCACACATAACGTCTGCTTTAGGGGGATCATATACTAGAAGATTTGAGACTTTCAATATGTTCAAGAAAGGCTTCTGTAGTGTAAGGACACAAATTTCCAATTGAGTCCTTTGTAGTTTTGGCTCAATTCCGGACAAAAACGTTTGAGTCATAGGATAGAGTTAATTGATCATCCTTCAAGCCTATGACGTGTTTGTTAAAGATGTAGCGGCCAAGAGTATAAAGCTTCATCATATTGCCGAGTTTGTTTGTGCCTCGTTTCTACGTCATCAACATGGTTCCATTGCTCCTAAGGTATGAATGCATTTTGATTATATATATAGGAGCTTGGAACATTTAATAATGGGTGAACGTTTATTTAAAACTCTTGTTTAATTTCAGAAAGATTTCATTTAAACTTTATAATAAAGAATATAAAGTTTCTGGGCAAAAATTGATTTTTTCAAACTTTTTGGGAGTTCGTTCGAAGTGTCGTTCGAACGAGATTTTCGTTCGAACCATAAGTTGTTCGAACGAGTTTTGCCAACGATTTCCCCATAAGGCCACTAAAATTTCGTTCGAAGTGTCGTTCGAACGGACATGATGTTCGAACGAGCTTCCAACGAGATTTCTAACGAGTTCACACTGGAACTTCGTTAGAAGTCTCGTTCGAACGAGATTTCGTTCGAACGAAAATGTCATTCGAACGATATTTGGCGGGAACAGGTATTTGGCAGTTTTAAGCAACTTTGATCCACTTTCCCACTTGTTTTTTCCACTAACTTTTTGGCAGATTTCTTAAGTGCGAAAATGAACTTTTCTAACTTAACTTTTCATTCCATTCTAACTTCTAGAGAGAGTTTTTGAGAGCAAATTCTTCCAAGAAAAGTTCATGGTTTTGAGTGTTCATCTTTCAAAGAAAAATTCATTTGACACTCTAGTTTACCCCCCAATTGTTTGTTTAATCCAAGTTCCATATATATACATACCTTGCTTGTAGTTTTGGCACCGGTTTTTCATCTCTACCGTTTGAAGAGACGTTTTGGATTTGCTTCTAAATCCCACAAAGAAGAAGAGGTTTTCATTGATTTATCCACTTGGAGAAAGGCTCCTAGTTCAGGTGACGGTGACCATATAAAGTCCGATCGGTGGATTCCGAGACCGCGGTGGAGCTCTGTGGTTATTCGCTAAGAAGAGGTTGATACAAGAAGACGCGTCGGGGCTTGAGAGGGATAGAGTCGAGTGTTGTAAGTCATCTTGCTTGTATTTGTAAATTCCGCACTTAAAGGATTTGAGGCTAGGGTCGTCCGAGGTTTTTTCCCGTTGTTGGTTTTTTTCCTCGCACATCGCGGCGTAGTGGATTAATTATTTATTTTATCTTTTGCAAGATCACCTAGAACGCATGCTTAGGTAAAAAGATAAAATTGGTTTAATTTAATCACTACTTGTTTAATTTGGTGCAAATTAATTTTGGGTAATGCTTAATTAATTCAAGTCATTAATTTAATGTGGTAAAATTTGGTTTGGCCTAATTTGTTAAAATTGAGAAATATGACTTAGGTAAATTTTTTAGAACTTGGACTAATTGTGTTTAAGTGAAATTAATATAAGTGTGTGTTTTAACCTTATTTCACTTTGGTGTAATTTTAATGTGGGTTAAAATAAAACTTGGTGTTTTTGTGAACCATCTTACGCTTCCGCATACCTCAACAAGGAAATTGATTTTAAAATTTTAAAATTGGGGGGCTTCGAGACGTGTTCATGTAGATCTTATAAGAGCAATAACTTCAATATCTTCATCTGCATATTTCACCCGTATCAGATCATCTACAAGGTTCGCAAAGGTATTTTGATTCGATCGTTGGATATGCGCTTCAGATCAAATTATTTTATTTTATTTTATTTTTTGGAGCACTATCAATCAAAGATCAAGGGGAAACAAAGTTTTTTATAACTTCAATCCCCAACACACCATCGGTAGGACACTATCATATTGTTTTAGTATGATTATTTTGATTATGGCAAATAATACAGTTTCTACTTGTAATGCTAGTGCACTTTATGTGTATTGAGAGAGATCGATTTGAGATAATTGTCTTTATACTAACTATATAGTATATATCTCATGGTTATTGTGAGTACTTAATCTTTTAATCTGAACATAATTGATGGACATGTGCATTTGTTGTTCATTACTTTAACCTATTAGGTGAGGTTCATTTATGGGTCAATAAGCTTTGTAGATTCAGATTGGTGATTAATGTATGGTGAAACTTAATTATGGATAAAATCCATGTCTTGGAATAAAGATTGATGATACCCTCTTGATGTAGTAAGTTTTAATTATACAAAACCTGATCAGTGAATTTGGTTATCCAACATATCAAATAATTAAGTAGGTTATCTCATGGTATTTATAAGAAGTCGATTAAATATAATTATCAGTAATTTAATCAAATTGACGAGTATCCTTAATATTAATATGAGGAGATTATTAAGCATTTAATAATGGCGAGCTCAAAATTATAATATTTAAGGCAGTAGACTGCGGGTCAATTAGTACTTTTTAATGGAATGAATAATAATTTATAAAATTATGGAATTAATTTTAGAGTTTAATTAAAATTATTAATTCTATAGGAAGCTAGTCTCTCATTTCTCTGTAGGGTCCCTTTACTAGCTTATATAAGAAATAGTTTTTCTCCTAATAATGGGTTGGATCATTATAAATTAAAAAATACATAAAAATGAGTATTAGGATCTTGCTCCTTAGTGCCCACACATTAATGGAAAGTATTGTCTTAAAAGGAATAACATGGTAGATCTTGAGGTCTCTTTCAAAGCTCTCGCCTTATAAAATTGATTCCGAACAATTGAAACATTTAAAAAAACAAAAAAAAACTAGAGATTCCTTGTAGATATATATAGGAAGACATGTACCAAATTCCATTGTTTTGTTAATCTGCTTCATGCATATTTACAAAATAATATTTCCTGAAACATAATTGAAAACACGGAGTGGATCGAGAAATAAATCAAGAAGGTTGAGTCAGTATTCAATAATGTCTTCTTACTCACATAAACCTTAATATATTGTTTGGAGGTTCATGAATATGAAGATTTAAGGATGAATCAAGAACATTATATTTAATATTCCCCAAAAATTCGCGATATGACCTGATGTCTACTTTGTTGGAAGCATAACTTGAGAATCATTTATCGAAATGGGATGAAAGTTTTGTGAGGTTCCAGAGGTCCAAAGTTATAAAACTCACAATGATCTCATTTTGAGGTCATTAATATTTTCAAAAAAATGATTTCATGACAACCTCATCGTAGATTTACGGTCCAAGCCAAAAGGAACTGTAAAAAATGAGATCTTGAATCTCCTTTATAGATAGGCCATAAATATTAATTTTTATTGAAACCAAATTATCATATATATCACATGATCCAGTTAAGTAAGACCTACAACACCGATAAACAAGTGGTGTATCCTAATTTGTGAAGGAATTCTATGTCAATGCAATATTCACGAATGCACATCACACAACGTTTACCATTATTGTTATAGGTATAAAAATCCTATCGGGGAATGTAATATGAGAGCATTATCGATTGACACTTGTGGAAAACATCAGACATACACACGATGGAAGATTATAAGGACATAAATTTCCAATTGAGTCCCTGTAGTGTTTTGACTTAATTCCGTGAACAAAACTGTGTTTTTAATATGTCATATGGAGAATTTTATTTTGTCACGATCCCACTTGGTCTATGACGTATTGAAGAAATTGAAGACGTTGGGACAAAGCTTCAAAGAAATAATCATGCCGATGTTTATTTGGTGCAATTTAATCGTCTTCAAAGTTAATTTCATTCCGAGATCACTCAGGTATGAATGCGTATAATTTATGGTGCTCGGAATCATTTTATAAAAGATAAGGATGTAATTTTTATAATGAAGAATGATTTTAAATGTTTTAAAAGTGTTTTAATGATTTAAACTCTGTTTTATGATGATAAGCTCGAAATAGAGTTTGACTAATTTGAATCTCTTTGTTAAGAGACGTTTTTATCTGAAAGTTAAAGAAAGTCAAACTTCGCGAGGTCGCTCGAATGACATTGGATCTTGTTCGAACGAGATACAATGTCGCTCGAACGACATGCTTAAGTCATTTGAACGACATGTTTTTCGAGGCGGTGTTTAAATCCTATTTAAACAGTGTTTGCATCATAATTTCGGAAGTGTGCTTTCTGGAAAAAAGTTTTATGAACCAGAACCTTGTTTGCACATGTTTTCCAAGGTTTACAAAGCATAAACACATCCTTAGAGTTTGCAAAGATCCGAGATATCATTCTTATATGTTTATGTGATCTTGCTGCACAAAAGTTGTTTGTTCTACACATTGAACACAAAGGGTTTTGCGGTAAAGAAGCGACGGACATCGTGTTCGACATCGTAGATGTATCAAAGCCATATCGGAGGACACCGAGACATACGTGGACGCGTGTGTTGTAGACAAAGATCGTAGAAGACGGAATTTCTGGGTAGGCACGATTGAAGAATGGTTGAAGATCAGAAGGAGCGTCAAGACCCGTGGGGATCGAGTCTTAGTGTAAGGCTAATCTGTCTTTGTAAAACCATTGTTCATAGTGATTTCCTGGCTTGGGCCGTCCGAGGTTATTTTCCCGCTTTGGTTTTTTTCCTCGTACATCCGGCGTTGTGAGTATTCTTTACTTTACTTTACTTTACTTTACTTACTTTAATCACTAGATGCATGTTTAGGATTAATCAAGATAAAATTGGTTTAAAGTAAGAATTGGGATTTCACAACTTGGTTTGGTGCATAATTAAGAGTTGGATCTTTTTCGAAGAAAAATTGGTTTTATTTAAAAACACACACATATTGGGCACTCTTCAAATTGGTATCAGAGCGAATTACGCTAATTTATTGCGTGATCCTGATTTTTCGAGGATTTACTTTCTGATACAATTTGTCTACTCACGTTTAAAAATTGGTATCATAGCTAGAAAATATATTTTTATTTGTTTTGTGATCCCGTGTGTTTTCAAAGATGAATTTTGAATATAATGAATTTTCTCGAACTCCTGTTTTTGATGGCACTAATTACACTTATTGGAAGATGAGAATGAGATGTGCTTTAAAATCAATTGATGAGCGAGTTTGGCTTGCAGTTGAAAAATGTTGGACACCCCCAGTCACTATTGTAGGTGAGGTCACTATTTTAAAGCATGTTGAGTCTTGGACCGAAACTGAATAAAGACTTGCACAATATAATTCTAAAGGTCTGCACGTTATTTCTTCACATGTCACACAGGAAGAATATAATAGAATTATAACTTGTGAAACATCAAAAGAGGCTTGGGATATTTTGACACTCACTCACGAGGGCACTAGCACGGTTAGGGCGTCAAAACTTCAAAATCTCACTACACAGTTTGAGACCATTAGGATTTTATAAAGTGAGACCTTTGATGAGTTTTATGCTAGGTTGTCCACTATTGTCAACTCGTCATTTAACCTACGTGAGAAAATTCCCCACAACCGTGTCATAAAGAAAATCCTTAGGTCGTTGCCTAGTAGGTTTGATGCGAAAGTGACCATTTTAAACTCCTTGCGTAGGTTAGAATCAACGAAACTAGAAGAGATTGTAGGTGACTTACAAACCTATGAAATCGACATGATTATCTCCAATCAAGTGCTTAAGAAAGAAAAAGGTATTGCTTTGAAAACTCGGAAGAAGAAAATTAAAGTTTCGGATTCCGATTTTGAGGATGTTGCTTTATTGGCAAAGAAATTTTAAAAAATTATTAAGTTTTAAAAGCAATCGAAAGATGCCAAGAAATTTGAAAAATTCAAGAACAACAAAGTAGATCCCACCTCTAAGGATAAGTTTGAAAAACCTAAGAGAGATGATTCGGATAAGTGTTTCGGGTGTGAGGGGTACGGTCACAAGGTTAAGGAGTATCCCACTAAACTTAAGAAAGAGGGCAAACAACCCATTGTCTATAGTGCCACCTTAAGTGATAGTGAACCGAAAGAGTGAGAGAGTTCCCCCATTGAACGTAACTTTACTGCGTTTATGTCATGTCATGTGAGCGACGACGACAATACTCATGTGAATGATACTTCCGAGGAGGTTTTGAGTGTATACCATGTTAGTGAGGGTGAAGAGAGTGACGAGGAGGAGATAGATGTGAAATAATTACAAAATGCGTTTAATGAGTTGTATGCCGAAACGGTGAAGGTGAAAAAGGCTAACTCAAAATTGCAATTTAAATTGAATGAGCGTGCCATAGAAAATAATGATAGTTTGATTGAGGATCTTAGGGCACGAGAGAAGAAGTTTAGGGAGAAACTAGAGTTTGTGGAGAAAGAAAGAGACAATCTCCGTGGTTTGATGGAGTCCTTGAAAAAGGAGATTTTAGAGTTTGAGGAGACTAAGCGTTTACTCGAGTCTAGGATTATTGAGTTGGAGGAAAGGTTAAAAGACTCGTCTAGAGTCAAGTTTGATTTGGAGGCTAGGTCGGAGAAGTTAAATAAGATCTTAGGCACCGTCCAAATTAAGGGAGATAGGGGAGGTATAGGTTTTAGTGAGAGAGTTGTTCCCATTCCCTCCGCACGTGTGAGAAACACTAGGATGGTTAGAAAAGGTGCCCATAAAGGTAATCATTCCCACCACCGCTACACTTGCACATTTTGTGGTAGGAAAGGTCACCTTAGGCGTTATTGTTACGACCTTAGACAAGCTACTAGGAAGTTTAGGAGTAAAGTTGCCCCGGTTCCCCACACCCCCATGCGTCATTTTACACCTACTTGGGTTAGGAAATCGGATTTAGTGGCTTTAGGAATTAAACTTCATGATTCTCGTTTGGGTGCACTTGATTCTTCCCATGCTAAATCTAAAGGATGATAGTGTTGCCATGTTTGTCATATGCTAGTTTGCTTCATGATATATTCATTGCTAGTATTATGACATGTGTATCATTTTGTATTATAGTTTTCATTTGTTTGAGTCTTATTTGAAAAATACAAAAAGATTTTATTTTTTGAGAAATCTTTTAAAAATCCAAAAAGATTTTGCTTTTCTTTGAGTCAAAATATGTTTGAAAAGCCAAAAAGATTTTTGGTTTTTATTTTTGAGTTTATATGTTTGATGTGGCATATTGGTGTTCTTGGACCCCCCCCCATCATTTCATTATCCATGTGGCTAGGACATTTGGTCATTATTACTGATGCTTAGAATGATCTTAACCATTGTTTATATGGGGTGGTTTCGAAGTTGATATGCATTTTGATTCGACTATGTATATATGCCAACATTGAACACATGCACGAGTTTATATGAATGTTTGACTTCTCTGGCATATTTGAATTTGGTGAGGCGCTCTTATCTCAATCTTGTCATCTATGCGTAAGTAAAATTAAGGAGAAGTGTGCATGTAATAACCGTTTATCGTGAGGATTTGAATTAAAAAATGTTGAGTGATTCACGGGAAAGGGCTGCGAGAGTTCAAAATTAACTCGTCGTGAAAGCCACCGTTTAAAAGAGCCCAAAAGAAAATGCAATATACTAAGAAAAAGGGCCAATAAGATTTTCTCTAAGTTGAGAAAACTAGAAACCTCAAAAGAACTTGAAAAAATATGTTTATATGAGGGTGTTTGGTTGGAGAAAATTTAAATGGGTTTGCACATCTAATCCTAATGTTGAAACATTGCAATTTGACGCTATTCTTTATAGAATCGTCAAAATTCTGGATTTGTGTGCATGTAGTATGTTTAGTTCATTAAGCTCACACTTTAATTGTCATTTATCTATGATAAAGTTTGATGATTTCTCGCTATCAATTAGAGCTTCTTGATCGTTTCGATGTGTTGGAATTGTGACTCATTTGTTGTAGTTTCACGCTCATTTATTCCATGTCCATGTTTGAGCACATCGGTACTATGGTTGCATGTAACTCGCATTTTTAGTTTTAATGAGTTTTTGCGTTTTGTGCGAAAAGCCTACTGTTTTAGCACTGTTTTGCTTCTGTCAGTCCCTTCCTGAATTTTTTTGTGGAAATTTTTTCACTGGGGAATACTTTATAATATTTCTGGGAAATTGGGAATGTAAGGAAATTTTTGTCCATTATCAATTTATATGTCGTACGCTGTTACACCGTTGAAGAAACTCAAAGATCGCATCTACATCAACGGATCCGAATATCAAAGCATCTTCAACATCATAGCCTCTGCGAGAATGAACTTGGTAAAATTTTGTTTTTACGTTCCTTAAAGTTCATATTTAGTATTGGGAAATTTTTATAAAATGTTTTTTATAAAAATAAGAAGTAAGTTTTTTCAAGCAAACTGAGGCTTTTAAAAGTTTTTTTATTTTTCTGGGAAGCCGGACCGGTCCGCCACCCTACCGGACCGATCCGCCACCGGACCGGTCCGCCCCTCAACTGGACCGATCCGCTTGCTGCAGATCCAGTAAACCCTGGACCGAAAGCGAACCGAAGAAGCCAATTTTTAAAAGAACCGATCCGAGGTCGGACCGATCCGCCTCCAAGCCGGACCGGTCCGCCTGGGATAAATTCGGCCAGATCTGTTCGAGATTTTTTAGGCTCAAAGTTTTCCTATTTAAAGCCATCTTCGGGGGAGTTGTTTTCTAAGACTTTTCAAGACGATTTTCAGAGTCCTAAATACTCTAAGTCTTCACCTTTTTGAGTCCCAAGACTCTTTTTGATTCACACCAAATATCCCAATTACTTTTGTGAATCTTTTGGAACCCTAGAACACAAGCTTTGCTATTGTTCAACCCTTGTGGAGAAGCCGTTCTCTTCTTCATTGCAGCCGTCCTGGAAAGGGAAAATTCCAGCCGCCGACTACAGAATTCGATACCTGAGGGTAATTCTTAGTCACTTGTATTTTCATTGTAATCCGATTGTAAGCCGTTTTCTTACAAATTATAGTGAAAATAAAAGATTTTGCCCCTTTAGGGGATTTTTCCTGAAATTGTTTGTTTTTATCCTGCATGCTATATTTTATGTGATAAATCATCTAGATGCATGTCTTAGGGTTTTAACTAAAATTTGGGTTTAATTAAAATTGGTTTTTTATTTTGAGAAGTCGCAATATTTTCGCTGTAGCTGCACTCTCAGGGAATTTTTGGCAGGTCACGCGAAGTGGTTCAAACGACATTGCATCTCGCGCTTCCTCATCTCGTTTGAGAGAACCCCCTGGCTCGTTCGAACGACAGGGTGAAAAATTGCTTCTGATTGATTTGCAGTCCTCTGGTTCATATTGGTATATTTTTGGTACTGCGGGAAGCATTTCTGGACTGTTTAATTTATATGCAGGTTCTTTTATGTTCCAAATTAGTTTTTGCATATGAGTCGGTTTATCACATTTGATTTGATTGGTATACTCTTTGTGTGATTCCTTGGTTTACTAGCTACTGACTTATCATTGTTTGATCATCTTTAGCTGGTGGTTTCATGATTATCTATCGGTTTTCATTTTTTTTCCAATTGGTATCATATTCTCATGCTAGATATTGGTTTATCATTTCACCGGATTGTCTATTCGAGACAAAGAGGGGGAGAGATTTGGTATGTGATGTAGGGGGAGATTTGTTGAGCGCTTATATTTATTTTAAATTGGTATCAAATAATTGCTCACATGTTTCAAATGATTTGTTCTTATTAGAAATATAAAGAGGTATCTTTTGTTCCTCCATACTTTACTGGGTATTTGTTTGTCTGTTTCATGTGTGTAGGTATGTTTCAGCAATTTGAAATTTCAAGTCTACATCACATTCAGATAGTTCATGCTTGCCGGTGCTACATATATTAGTCCGTGTCCTGTATTTTTTATTTTGGGTTTATGGGATGGGATTTAGGCGTCATACGACTTGACGGCCCGGTTAGGCATTTCACTGGTTTAGTTTTGTCCCGAAATAGTCAAAGGGGGAGATTTGTAAGGACATAAATTTTCAATTGAGTCCCTGTAGTGTTTTGACTTAATTCTGTGAAAACAATTGTGTTTGTAATATGTCATAGGGTGAATTTTATTTTGTCACGATCCCACTTGGTCTATGACGTATTGAAGAAATTGAAGACGTTACGGCAAAGCTTCAAAGAAATAATCATGCCGATGTTTATTTGGTGCAAGTTTAATCGTCTTCAAAGTTAATTTCATTCCGAGATCACTCAGGTATGAATGCGTATAATTTATGGCGCTCGAAATTATTTTATAAAAGATAAGGATGTAATTTTTATTATAAAAAATGATTTTAAATGTTTTAAAAGTGTTTTAATGATTTAAACTTCATTTTATGATGATAAGCTCGAAATAGAGTTTGACTAATTTGAATCTCTTTGTTAAGAGACGTTTTTATCTGAAAGTCAAAGAAAGTCAAACTTCGCGAGGTCGCTCGAACGACATTGGATCTCGTTCGAACGAGATACAATGTCGCTCGAACGACATGCTTAAGTCGTTCGAACGACATGTTTTTCGAGGTGGTGTTTAAATCATATTTAAACAGTGTTTGCATCATAATTTCGGAAGTGTACTTTTTGGAAAAAAAAATTTACGAACCAGAACCTTGTTTGCACATGTTTTCTAAGGTTTACAAAGCATAAACACATCCTTAGAGTTTGCAAAGATCCGAGATATCATTCTTATATGTTTACGTGATCTTGTTGCACCAAAGTTGTTTGTTCTACACATTGAACACGAAGGGTTTTGCGGTGAAGAAGCGACGGACATCGTGTTCGACATCGTAGACGTATCAAAGCAACATCGGAGGACACCGAGACATACGTGGAGACGTGTGTTGTAGACATAGATCGTAGAAGACGGAATTTCCGCGTGGGCACTATTGAAGAACGGTTGAAGATCAGAAGGAGCGTCAAGACCCGTGGGGATCGAGTCTTAGTGTAAGGCTAATCTGTCTTTGTAAAACCATTGTTCATAGTGATTGTCTGGCTTGGGCCGTCCGAGGTTATTTTCCCACTTTGGATTTTTTCCTCGTACATCCGGCGTTGTGAGTATTCTTTACTTTACTTTACTTGCTTTAATCACTAGATGAATGTTTAGGATTAATCAAGATAAAATTGGTTTAAAGTAAGAATTGGGATTTCACAACTTGGTTTGGTGCATAATTAAAAGTTGGATCTTTTTCGAAGAAAAAATGGTTTTATTTGAAAACACACACATATTGGGCACTCTTCAAAGATATTCCCCTTCTATAAATAAGGTATGGAGTGACCTAATTGATTGACTTTGGACCAGTCACACCCATTAAGCATTTCTACTATCTTCTTCACATGATAATGGTGGAGAATATCTATCGAAATGCTCAGCACTTTCCCATCATCTATCTATGCTCCACGGCTACACATCACTGTATTTAGTGTCCCTATGGACTTGGTAGTGAAATTTATATTGGCATGAGAGAGGACATTATGGGACATGTCATTAAGAGGACCTCGTTGCCTTATGGGAGGTATATTTATTAGCTGTTAAAAAATATGAACGTGGTTTTAGTTCCTAGCGAGCATTCAAAGGAGATGACCACAAAATCATCTTTTTTAGATATTTGAGATTGGCCGTAAAAATAGTACAGAAGTGGATTAGTTGAGGAAAAATGATGATGAAGAGGAATGTGGAGATAACAGTGACGATGATATGATACCACCTCCCGTTGTTGATATTCCCAGCCCCTCAACCCGAATGTCTAGATTAGCTCGTAAACCTACATTCACTTCTTATTTTACTTTACAATATCCATCCACCAACTTTTATAGATTACCTACCGACTATTTTGACTATTTGTTTAGTTGAGTTTCTAACTTGCTCCATCTTTAGTTGATGGCTCAATCAAGAATATTCTTCAAGCTCTATAATTTTCCCATCTTCATCTTTTTTAAATCCCCCCCAACAACACATCAAAAATTCGTAGTTATGCCCAATAATGGTGTAAATGGGTATTTAGGGCTTGGATATGGTGGGATACTAGAAGAATATGATTGCATAAGGTGGAATAATGGTGGTGGCATTGTGTTTTGTTGTAGAGAGGGGTGAAGGAATACACAAAAATAATGGAAGACCCGCGCCTCCTCTCTCTCTCTCTTTTTCTCTCTCTCTCTCTCTCTCTCTCTCTCTCTTTCATTCCATTCAAAATAAACCCAAATAACCCAAACAAACCCTTGTAAACCACCCAAAACCTCAAATCTCGTTTCTTCCCAATCTGGGCTCACTAAAGCTCGACAGCGCATCTATCCAATGGTCCAAAATGAGATAGTACACAAGGGCAACTCGATTTAAATTTTTTGCATAACCTCGTTCGAATGAGAAATGCCCCTCATTCGAACGAGAATGGCTTCTCATTAGAACCGTGCTTCGAATGACCCTCAAACGACATGGATATGCTGTTCCGTGAGATCTCATTTGAACCACATTTGATCCCCATTTCGAATAACATTGGAATCCCGTTCGAACGACCCTATACTCGTTCGAACCACCTCTACTAAATTTTTCTCCAAATTTCCAAATTGAACCATAAACTTCCAACAATCCTTAACATGACTCCAAAATATACCATAACATATACAAACCCAATTATAAACATTAACATGACTCCAAAATATTCCATAACATCTACAAACCCAATTGTAAACATTTAAATCCCAAGGTTTTCATATGTTCATAATTTAAGCGGGGATTAATAATAAAATATTGGGCATGGGCATTATATTCTTCCCTCCTCAAGAAATTTCGTCCCCAAAATTACCGATACGTCAAATCTTCAAATTCATGGGGTTTAATAGTTCTCATTCTTAAGTCAGATAAACCCTCTAAAATAAATCATCGAAGTCCTCAATAGCTAAGATCACATCACACGCCTTATACTAGATTTGTCACCAATGGCTTAACATGCGACATGCTCCAATGCTCACCATTTCGCTAATGATCAATGTCACATAACCGACTCCGAGTCTCCACTCCTTGAGGATCATGCTCAATTAAGTCCTAAGACTGCCTTTCTTAATACCCATAGCTTATCGGGGCCTTCACTGGCAACCCTCTCCAGTGATCGATTGTCAGCTAAGAGTGACCCGTGATACAACCAATCATCAAATTCATCACCAAGAACCATTTTCAGTCGTAGGACCACATCTCCTACGTCCCTAAAATTTTCAAGTTACCCGACTACATAATTTTTCTTGAGCTTGATATTGAAGGACCTTTATAGAGCACTCCTAGGGTTTATTTTTTGTGCTTTAGCTATAGAATCCATCATCTAGTTGGACTTGAATTTTGACAAGATTTTTTATGTAATTATGTCGAGTTTAGATACCTATGCCAAGCTCACTACTCAAGCCTACATCAATTTAGAATTCAGCCATATAATGAAGGTAGTCTCTCACACCTATTCATGTTGGTCTTAGGGATATTTTCTACACCACATAAGACACATTTCATTTCACTGCATTACATTAGATCATTTCTCATAATTAGTGTGTGTATGTTAAAAAGAGGATTTTTATTTTTTTTAACATTTTAAAACCCTTTAAATCATTTAATTCATAATTTAAATTAGTGCCCTAGTTAATTTAAATTACAAGAAATAGGGATAAATCCCCAAGAAAAATATTTTTGTGTGTAAAAATATAGAAATTATTTTTCTGAATTATTTTCATATTTTTTGGGAATTTTTCAGTTTTAATTTTGATTTAAAACTGTTTTAAAAACAATTTGAAAATCCAAATTAAACATTTTTTATGTCTGATTTGTTTTAATATACACGTGTATGCAATTTTGTATCTACACTTGATTTATACACATATTATATGCACATCACATACGATTTCTAACGGTAATATCTCAAATCGATTGTAGCACAAATTTTTGGCCCAAGGTTTTGCAATTGCTCTATAGCTGGATCACATTATCTAAAAATGGCCCCGTTTTATGTAATTATCACATGCGTTTTGTTCAGTCGAAACTAGGTGGCATGCACTGATTTTAACATGACAATTTTTAAGGCAAATTCTCACACGATTTTATTGAAAATGAGTTACTGCAATTATACACGTGTTATTCATGTAGCCTGTCTGTTTGTGCTTTCGTCTCAACAATACGATCTCCATTTATCTACGGTTTATGTTAAAATGTTGCAAACCACGTGATTCTCATGTGCACCACTCACAACCTATATATTTGAGTCATTAGGTTACATTTTGTGAGCATCCGAGATAATTGTTTTAGAGTGATGCTACTTTGCCGAATGAAAGAGAGAGAAAATAAGAAAGAGAGAGAGAGAGAGAGAGAGTTTACACACACCTCACACACTAGTATTCTTGAACAAGATTTGATCTCATTCATAGATCAAATCAAAAGAAAGAACACTAATATTCCATTGATTTGTTTGCGTGTTTGATTTCAGTTTGAAATAAGTTTGTATCTGTCAAACCTTTATCAAAAACTCTCATCTTAGGGTTTGGTTTTACATTTTTGATTTCTTTGAAAAAGAAACCCTAAGTTTCACTTCTGACTTTGTACGGTTTAATTTTTTTTTGAAGTAAAATCTCATATCTCAAGTTTAGATCTTGTTAAGATCGTGATTAATCCGTTTGTGTTGAAATTATAGCTATCATATTGATCCGTTGTAGTGGAACACACTACACGGAAAAATTTACACCATTCTTGTCTTCATCTCTATCATGTTCATAGATCTAGTTGTTTAGATCGTGAATAAACTGTTAGATTATTAGAAATTTCCGTGTATATCACTACACACTTGAACACAATTCTTTTGTGTTATTTCTATCAAGTGTAGTTAAACTGTTCCATATTTGTTTGAGTGTTTTCCTACACTTCTCACACAATTTTACATGTTCTGTGTATTGAATCAGTTTAAATCTGGTAGATATTTTAGAGCGTATTTTTTGTGTTTGATTAAACACTAAGTAACACTTAACTCACATTTATATATATTCTTGGTTGTTGTTGTTGTTATTCTGAGTTGATATCTAAAACAGTTTGTTTTAAATCATATCTAATCAAGTTTGGACTTAATAAGGTGATATATTATTTAGGTTTGGAAACTTGAACCTAAAACGGTTGAGGGACTTATTTGTAAAGACCTAAAAACTTGACTGTCCTTATTCTCGTACTTGAACCTTATACCTGAACTGTATTACTATTGACACCAGACCAAAGACTGAGAATTAGATCCAAGAACAGTTGGAATAAATTGAAAACTTTGAAACATGGAACTGTTTGACTGTTTAAAATTGATTTAATTGGTTGTTACATTAAATTTGGTTTAATCTAAACTCACATTTAAAACAGTTTATTAATATTTGACTTTGTGCTTAAATTGTTTATATATTTGAAGTCATATTGTTGTGTGTATTATTTTATATGCTTACTTATATAATCTTAGTGATATATCAGGAAATGGGATACATCATTGCATATCACTTATAGTTCATACACTGTACACTAAAATTCACATAGGCACTGATTCTTGTGTACGTATTAGATCAAATCTGAGTGTTCTCATTTTTGAAAAGAAAGTTTGCTGAAAATAATTTTAAATCAAGATAGCTTGATTTAAATAAAAGAAAGGAACATAAGATTTTCTATTGATATTTAGGATATCAAAATTGTGCATATTCATTCGGGTTGTAACATTAAGAGTGAGTGTGTCATATAGAAGAACGCACGTCATAAACAATGCATAACCACACGTCACTATTAGAATCAATAGGCACTGAGCTAACCTGCTCTAAGGAAGATAGAGGGAAAGCTGAGATGTGAAGAAAACCAGGTGGAAAAGAGAAGCATAGTGAGGCTAATTGTAGAAGAGTAATCAAAGCAAAGAGTCTTGGTCAAGATAGGTAATAGCCTTTTGATTTAACTTCTTTGAGTCTTGTTGCATGTTTATAAATCGTTTCGTATTGATTTGTTATAGTGTACTTTGGTAGATTAGGTGACCCTAGAGGGTCCGTCATTTTTCCCAGGGAAGGGGTTTTGCGACATAAAATAAATCAGTGCGTGCTTTAAATTTTGCATTAATCATCTTACACGAAAAAGTAGGACTTAAGTCTGGAAACTCGCCTAAATAAACTGAATTAGTTATTATCTATTTAATCACCTAGTTTAATCAAGATAATATTTAGTACTTTAATTAGCTTGACAATCCTTATTCAGTTTTTAGTATAGTTAATAATTTAAGTAAAGTTTAAATTGGTCCCCCTTGAATAATCTGTAAAAACTCGAAGGAATTTTGCGTTTAATTGACAATAGTTTACTTCAGCACTAAAATCTATTGCGCTTTAGTCACCCACTCAAATATTAAACATACATTGCTCATTTATCACTTCGAGAAATATTATACCGACCAATATATTACCCCACACTCGGCTGACACCTTCTATTGCATCACTCACTTGAGCCTCGCACCAATCCACTCACCGTGGAAAGCAACACTGTGAGCTAAGTTTTCGTCAATTTTTAACACTATACAATATCCTCAAGTCATCCTCCTTATCTTATTACCATATCCACTAACTCCCATGTCGGCCCGTCGAAAGGTCGCTAATCCTAAGAAAAGCGAATAACAAGAGCAAACTGTGGGGTCGAAAGCGTAGCCACCTGCACATTAAACTTTATGCAATATTATGAATACCTCATATAGGGCACACCCAATTATCGAGCTGCATTGACCATACTGGGTCCACCCGCGCTCTACCAGGCCCAATCGCATCGTACCATGATATAATACCAATTCGAGCTACCATATATACGAGAATACAGATCTTCGATTATCGAAATCGGAAGGGACACATATGAGCCGAAAGGAACACGTAACCGTTCCTAGAAAATTATATCCGTATGCGTTAGACTATGATTTATGAAAAGCGACCTTACGCTATATGCTTGAAGTCTTCCCACTCATCTCAAACGCTCTCACTAGGTACTAACCTAGCCACATACCCTGACTTGAGTTACCAATCATGACGAATCGAATCACATCATTCATCCTCGCATGACGAAAGTAACAAAGGAACATATCATTCTCTAAAAGGTCAACTTCCTGACTTCCCTCCTTAGGAATAAGGCCCTCCCCCTTACATCCTTGGCATACATAAACCAACCCAATTGGGAGATGCCTAACACCCTTGTCTACACTGACCTTATCCATTTTTTGATTACTATGTCACCAACCTACTACACCTAGGTTACTATCTACCTTATCATATTGTGATTCCAACCCCAAAATCCCCTCAGGTAGTATTTCACCCAAGAGAGGCATTCACCCTATTGTATCCCTTGACTATACAAGGTTGTCACTAAGCTTACTTACATGTTCTACCCATACTGAACTCACATAACGACCACACCGATCTCCTTTGGCAATCTAGGGGTAGTAAGTATCACACATGGATACATTTTCTAATCCATACCAGCTTGGCAAGATGTGCCAAGACTTAGTCCTTACCTTGCTAAGGCTATTCTCATATATATTGTTGACACATGCCGACATTCTAATCAAGCTTTGATATTACCCCACTCCGATTGTCATTTTCAAGTCTCCACATGGCGTCATCAACCTAAGTCTCGAGTACATTTCCTATTACACTTCAAAACTAAGTGTTAGACCACCAATACTAGTCATTCCATGATAGTCGAGCATCATGCCCATAAACGACATAAGCTTTCAGCTTCTTTTAAGAGGTTACATCACCAATTGTGCCAATTCGTATAACAACATCCGACACTTGCACTATTCGACTCTTCTAAACTTTGATCAATAACCTGAGATCATCATCTGACCCTTAACACAATCATTATCATAACGGTAACACTTCTTCATACCAGACTCAACTGGTCTCCTAAGGACACCAAACACATTCCATGTAAAAGTCCCCAAGACTCGATAAGATTTCACCATCCATGCCTTTATCATTCTAGGTACGCTCTACAAACCTTTTAATACCCTCATTGTGATTACTAGGTGCTCACAAAGACACTAGTCCACGATCTTTTACATATGACGTACCTTAACTATTGAATACCTTAATATGTCACAACAAGTCGATCTTCCAAACGACTGTAACCATAAGCCACGTACCAAACCGTAACTAATACTACTAAGGATTCTGGCAGGATATAGAACGTCGCCTATAATCTATAAACCTCAAGGTTTGCATTACCAATATCACTAAAGATCCTATTCCTTTAAATCACATCATATCTTCTAAAATCCTGACATGGAAGACTATCTAGAGTTCACTACTAAGTCTCGTCAACCATCATCATTGCATACGTAATATACTTATAGAAATTAGTCCACAACTCTCGTCATACCCCACGAGGTACAAATTTAAATCAAGAGTCATCAAGACACTTACAATAAAATTATCTTACCAACTCAGGTCAGGCACACATTCCCAAGTGTTGACCAACACGATCTCTTATATTTACCGAATGATCAATTGTCTTACGACACGATACTACCTCAAGAATCGACTTCACCTAAACACATCATCAGTACAAACTACCCGAAAGTACCTAATCATAGAACTGATGCATCCCTATCACAAATCAACACTGCTTAGGTATGAATCACTAGCCACCTAGTCTCCACGGCTAGCTTTACACGGTTCTTACTTCTAATTCAATAAACATTATTAAATATTCTCTGCATCTCAACTGGATTCTCATATCATCATGAATTAACACACAAGCACCTCACACTAAAAACCTATAGTTTCCCCGCCACTGGCTTGCAAGGACACTCAATACTTACTAGTATATCTAAGTCAAAAGTGCGAAAGCGATTAACGATAACTAACTTTGCTTCCTGTCACTTGGCAATGAATTCACCCGTCGTCCAAACCTCTTTAACTTTACCATCGAGGACATAAACTAAACTATCACTAAGACTACTATGATTGGCCCAAAGCAACACCGTCGGCGAAATATCCATTACCGACCTCACCACGTCACTCTCGAAAGGAACCTTGAACCTAGAGCTTTGATAGTATTTGTAACGCCCCGGTTCAGATTTATGGGTTACTCGTGGTCAACGCGGTCCGACCCGAGCGTTAGGTGTGAAATGAAATGTAACAACTCATATAATGTTGCTAACCCTATTTTATTTTAATTAACTTTTCACTTATTTAGCATGAGATTCAAATTTCAAATCAAACTACATGTGGGACCCGTGAGAAGCATTCTGGGAATCCATGCATATAAAGATATTAACGTAAAATAAATGAGAGTACTTACCTATGTAACACTCTCAAAATATGAAACCGCACCCAACATGTCATAACAAAATGAGGAAATGAGCCGAATGCTCAGTGGGAAATATATAACAATTCAATATAGAATAGAACGACAGAAAGGAGACTCTAACATGTTACACCTACGTGCACATGCAACTACATTATACATACATACATACATACATACATACATACATACATATATATATGTATATATATATATATATACACACACACACACACACATATATACACACACTCAATGCATGAAACCATTTTTTATTCTAAAAATGTTACTAATTCCGATTAAGCTACTTTAATCTCACAAAGAACTTCCTATTTTTTTATTTTCAATTTACCCCTTTACTTAACACAGGCATTTATATATTTTAACAACTGCACTTTGTTTAACTGGAAACCATTTCTTTACCAAAATCACCTTTTTCATTTGAACCAATTCGCATTAGTCTTTTCATTGAAAACCACCCCTATCAACACACGCGGACAGTGTGTTAAAAAATACTTATTTAACTCTCGAAATACTTTCACAACACACCCTCGTGTTAATTATGATTAAACCTTCTTAATTTTCTTAACTCACTCGTTTAACCACTATACTTTACTGTTCCTTTAATTTATGGACATTAATTAATATACACGTTTCTTACCCTTTTTAACAATTTACCAGAACATTTATTAATCCATTCAAGTTAGGTTGTCTTAACACATTTTCTCCACGCAACCCATTTCTTGACATATTACTTATTCCTTTTTATTTTCCTCAAAATCTTCCAATAATCCGCGTACTTTAATTGGCTCCACATCGTCGGCGATGCCACCATATGCTCCGACCAATGATTTTGGGTCTGTGACGTCAAGGCTCTAGGCCCTTCTTAATTTTTTTGATGTCATCCGAGTCTTTATTAATGTGTTAATATTTTGCAAATGTCCACATTATTTTGCTTTTCCTTTTACCCGACTGAAGTGAAAACTCAGGATTTCACCCCAACTTGTGTTACACTTGACAATCGTCATTTCTTGTCCTTTACACTTTAACATTGATTTTATTCCAAAATCATATTCATTTAGGACCATCATGTGTAACACCCTTTCCAACATTTTTATTTAATAAAAATCTTCCACTTTACATAAAATTATCATTTTACCCATTTATTTTCAAACTAGTCGTTTACTCTATTTTCATAAGTATTAATTTTCCAAACACCATTAAGTTACCCACATTAACTTCTTAAGTGTTTTTAACCCTTTAACACCCTTTTAACCTTTGGAGTAACATTCTTCTCAATTGAAAACATATTTATTTCATTACTTTTATTTATAAGAATCATTGAACATATAAGACTACTTTATAAGAAAAATACCATTTTCTCTATTAACACTTGTAGTTTTGAAATTTTACATTTTAGTTACACACACACCTTATGGGTTGAATTTTCTTATTTCTTCATTCCATGTTTAAACCTAATAAAACCTTCATTAAACTTGTTTTATGTTTATAAAAAAAACTACAATTTTACATGCATGAGAAGATGGATTTTCATTCCAAAAAATCCTATTAAATGGGTTAAACATGCAATTAATTATAGAAAATTCACAACACCTGCAAAATTTACCTTTCAAAACTAAAGGACATTTTATTTCTTCAAGATTTAATAAATGTCCAACTTCTGTAAAATCTTTCTTTTTGCAAAATAAATATAATTTTCAAAATATTTTATTCCATAAAATGTTTAGTACCAAACTTCTTGAAATTTCATAATTTAGACAAAATCATAACTTTTCCAAGAAAACTTTGAAAGACTTATTCTTCAATAAAATAAACATTCTTCAAACATTTTTATTTCATAAAAATGTTCAAACACCAAGTTTCCTTAAAATATCTCATTTTTGTTCAAACCATTAAAACCCATTTTTCTTACATAATATCAATCATATATCTCATATGCATCATACTCTTAATTTCTACAAGCAAGACCAATACTAGAAATAGAGTCATAAATCTAAGAGTAGAATGTTTCCAACCTAAAATGAAACTCCAACAATAAAAGACATGAAATGTCTAAGAATATGGTAACCTTCCATCTTCTAAGGTGGCCTCAGGGAGGTTGCCTTACTCCACCAAGATTGTCTCCATGAAAGCTCCATAAAGAACCATCTTCAAACTCCATGAATATACCATCTTCATCTTTTCCACCCCTCCCCCAAATAACACCTCTAAAATTCGTAGTTATACCCATAATGGTGGAAATGGGTATCAAGGGCTTGGATATGGTGGGATACTCGAAAAATCTGGTGGCATAAGGTGGAGGAATGATGGAGGCATGGTAGTTTGTGGTAAAGAGGTAGAGGAATACACAAAATGGTGGAAGATAAAACTTTATCTCTCTCTCTCTCTCTCTTTCTCTCTCTCTCTCTCTGTGTCTATGTCTCTTCTTCCACTAAAAAAACCCAAATAACCTAAACAAACCCTTATAAAACAAACCTAAAAACTCAAATCCCATTTTTACCCAATCTGATCTCATCAGAGCTCGACAAACCATCCATACAATGGACCAAATTGAGATAGCGTACAAGGGAAATCCGATTTAAAAATTCTACATAACCTCGTTCGAACGATAAAGGCCCCTCGTTTGAATGAGAATGGCTTCTCGTTAGAACTGGGCATCGAGCGACCTTCGAATGACCTGGATATGTTATTCAGTGGGATATCATTCGGACCTCATTTGATACCCACTTCGAATGATATAGGAATCTCATTAGAACGACCCTATACTCATTCGAACCACCTCTACCAAATTTTTCTCCAAATTTCCAAATCGAATTCACAAACTTCCAACAATCCTTAATAAGACTCCAAAGCAGTCCATTACAAATACAAAACCAATCATAAAGATTCAAATACGTGGGTTTTCTTATGTATATAATTTACCTGGGGAAAACTAATAAAATATTAGGCACGGGTATTACAGCGAATCAATTTGCCCACCGAACCGGTTCGGGTAGCCTGCGAAGGTTCGTTGCGTAGGATTGTCCCAAATTTTATTGGTTGTTATTTCGCGTGCCATTAGGATTTTAGCTTGGTTTAATAGGCTATGTAGGTGATTTAGGACTTCTATGAATCCATAAGGGATACCCTAACCTACCTAGGATTAGACATGAGTAAAACCCGAGTACGGGAATAGGTGCGTTTTAGGGTTTTAGATTTCGTAGAGAGTTAGGCTATAGGCTGGAGTGGAATAACTTAGTGTGGATTTTGATATCTATGAATTTATTATAATTAAGTGAATACTTGAATATACGGGAGTCGATGATAGACTCGAGAATTATGGGCTAGTGCTACGAGTGATTTATGCATGTTTAGTCAGTTGTACATATATATGTACTGAGAGAGATAATATATATATATATATATATATATATATATATATATATATATATAGATATATTTACGTGATTAATATATGTACACATATATTCTCTATGGATGTTATCGTTGGAGGTTGCACGCAGTGGGCAGCTATAACACCCCGCCTAATTAAAAACAAATCCATTTTTAGTTTACGAATAACACAACACATATTATTCTACAACACTAATAACCGAACAGATAACACAAAAGAATTTAAATGCAATTGTAATAAACATTCCCAAATAATATTAATCCATTACAGTAATCCCAACAATAACAAATGTATTAAAATGACACGAACACAATAGTATATGACTCCGATAGAAAGTGATAACTGAAATCCTTTGGGCGACATGCCCAAACTATAAGAATACTGTGAATCAAATGAAGATAGGCGTCTAAGAAAAACTCCATAGCTCCATAGCTCCATAGCTCGTCATAATCTGATAACGTTGGCATCCCTGCTGCTGGACACCTGATATAGAACATACAATAGAAAAGAGAATATGCAAGGAAACGGGTCAGAGCCCAATGTGAAAATGATTTTTAAAACAGCAAGTATTTAACAAGTGTAATAACGCATTTATTATGTACATGTTAGTAGCCAAACTCTCACTTGATATTCTCACCTCTCATCTAGAGCACACACTTAACGTTTCCTATTAACCTCCTAGTTAATGGTTCCTCTCCACTAAATTCCATAATATGATTCCATCCCATATCATAATCCCGTATGTCCCATACCATACTTAGTATAATCATTCATATTCATTTCTCATTAAAATGAGTTAAGCTTTTAAAATCTAACAAAATAATATTCATTAACTTAATTCAATTCTTTTTCTTTATTCACCGTCATCTACAATTATCACACAGTAGATAGATTTAACCTCAATATACACATTCATTCATTATATATACACGTATATAATACGGCACACCGAGTCACAGCTGCGGTGCATGCATTACTCTGCTATCATGTCCCAATATCGTTGGTCGTCGAATCGGGGACAAAAGGTTCGGTAAGGATTCCTCGAACCACAAACAACAACACATAAATTGGAGGCGAACATAGTTCTCGTATCCATGGGTCACGCACATACCTACGTACCCACAGTAAGCGGACTTATCAACTCCTCGATAACTCTTTCATAGACCTATGTTCTTGAGCGACAAATAAAAAATCCCATGGATTCATCAGGATATGACTGCCCTCACGTGCAAACCTCCCGTCGATAGCAAGTAAGCTAGGTATGTCATACACATAAATTATCAATCAATCAAATAGGCATTGTCATCTACCTATAGATATAATATTAACAATGTAATCATGCTACCATAAGATAATTCCCATACGTAGCATTATATCTCTTAAATCCTACGTATTAAAATATTATGACTGTACTTCTTTAATTTAATTATCCCCGAGCCTCACTCATTACTCAAGGTTCAAATAGGTTTTTTCTCAATACATTTATTCAGTAAGAAAATCTCTAATATCCTACTGGTCCACCTCATCTTATCTCCCGAATTACCACGAATTAACTCTCCTTTAATTAGGGTTATAACCGATAGTTTCTAATCTCTTATAAACACATCTTCTATCACTTAGAATTAAACCCTCTTGTAAACTTAAGGCTACCCAGGTGTTATATTCAATCACCACTACTGGACCGATCCTTGATCCTCATGCATACCAATTATAATCCAATAAATGAATCTAGCAACCGAAATACCTTTCAGTATAATTATCATCATTCTAATCAATTAAATCCCAATCAAATTAATTCCAATCTTATCTAGGGCTTAGTGAACCTTCCTAAGTCCCATTATATCCAATTAATAATCACCAAAGATTTAGAAAAGGGTTGGGATAATAAAAATCATTAAAAATAAACAATTTCAAGGATTCTGGTGAGGCCGATCAATCGAAGGCAGGGGGTCAATCGATCGATCGCCCAGATAATAGCCCAGTTTTCTGCATTTCTTCTACTACGGTTTTCATCACTTTTAATCATTCAAACCTTCATATCAACTTCCCAAATTCCTTATAAACCTCACTACATGATATAGCAACATAGGTGAATGATTTCTAATGCGCTAAACATCCTAGAATCATCAAGAGTTTGAATTAAAAGCATATATTTAACCTCTTTTTCCAAAAAATTATATACATTATATCTTCAAGAACACACCATAGATTCTCAGAATTTCTTCAACAGATTTATGATTATTTCGTGGATTACTATCTACCTACAACATGAGTTTGATTCATATAAACTTCCATTTTTCAGAAATCCATTAACAACTCTTCTTTACCTTCTAAACATGAAAAATCTCTTCTTTTTATAACTATTCTAACATGGAAAATATACGAACTTAGATTGCAATCATCAAATACTTGCCTCTAATGAAGATCTGATCCTTTGGAGTTGAATAACACAAGTGGTTCTCCCTTTCTCCGGCCAACTTCTGGTGGTGATGGTGGTGGTGACCTTTGAACTTTGGTTCTCCTCCTTTCCAAGCAAGGTTCTCTTCTCCCAAGCACCCTTTCACTCTCTCTATGAAGATGACTTCTCAATTTTGTGTAGAAGAGATGAAATGAAACTACGTGCACTAATCTCTAAAGACTTATAATAAGACAAAACCCGAAATCACTATTTATCCCTCCTGTAAATATAGTCTTTTCATTTCCAAATGACCCGAGACCCAAAACCAACATCCAAATAGACTTTTTTGACTATTTCAACCCTTCCGGATGCAACGACGCAATCAAAACGACTATAAGGTTGATAGAAAATACATTTCCTTTTTAATTTAACAAATTAGTCCTGACACGTCCCATACCGCGTCCGACTGAAAATTCCAATTATTTAATTAATAACTCACAACAATATCAATAACATCACATTCATATATTACCTAAATACCTTTAAGTAATATTCAGAATCATCCATTTTAATATCCACAATTCGGATAAAAACCAAACGAATTAATTTATAGTAAAACCCACTTGATCCATTAATTTAAAATATAAACCATTTTAAAAGTCATTAAAATCACGGGGTATTACATACCCCCCCCCCCCCCTTTATAACAGAATTTCGTCCCAAAATTCGGAAAGAAAAATCATACTGGTAAGGTCAACTCTGAGTATAAATCTCACATCGCAAGTAATCTATGTCGTACCGCCCATACAGTACATTAACGAAAATCTCCCATTGATGTTATACGCCAAGTCTCACCATATAGTTCCAACTGAATCGAATTTAAACTTTACGCAATCTTCCCTATACCATCCTCGTGACAAATTTTGGGAAAAAGAAATGATCCTTAATCATTAAGTAAATAGATCCTGAAGTCACAACTACTTACTGTTTAACAATTATGAAAACTACTACAATCCAACCATCCAGGGCGCCCATACACCCTATCGTACAACCTTCATTATAATATTTATCGCAAAGGTTATAAACTCATATCCTAAAGACCTAACTTATTTCGACTCCCAACGGTTATTAGTTTCACGCGCGGGGTGTCTCGCAAGAGAAATTCAAACAAGGATCCCCCCCCCCGATACACTACTACCTAAAGTAGTCGGTCATCGAAAATCCTCAGGTCCCTAGTCAATAGTATATAACCTCTCTACAGGTTTTATTGATTTCAAATAAAGTCTACTCATCTACTCTCATGTTAAAGACAAGATGCTGGCTAGTAGTAGTACATACGCACTCATATACCACAAGTCAATCCACGCCGATAGTCATATCATGATCGGACATGCCTAAAGTAAGTAATTCTGTGATAAAAATCAGACCCACGTGATGACATGAAAAATATAGGTGTCCCACAACCCTTCGGTGAGTCTACGTAAAATAACAGTGCTATTGGCTAAGTTTAGTAACCCTTTTGCCCATATAATATTAATCGCTACAAAAATCAATATACGCCTCATAATTCCTTAGATAGAAAACATACCCTCATTCGCGGGTGGTGGTTGTTGATTCCCACTATTATAACTTTTCTCCGATGAGTTAAGAAAATTTTTACCCCAAATTTTTAGTTCTAGTTCACCACACTCCACTATATGCCCAAGCCTTTGAATATATTGCCTTCGTTAGGTAACACACACAATTCCCGCATTTCAAGAACTTCTACTGATGACTCTCCTCAATTTTCCATAATAGGGGTGACCTCGACTACGGTCATCATACTCAAACATACTTCATAACCTCCTAGGTACGATCTCCGCTATCCGTCCAATGGCCCTCATATGCCATACTTCTTTTACGAACACGTCCGAACGCAAATAAGATTCACTAATATATACGGAATCTTACCAAAAAAATCAACAATCCTAAACATAGGGCTTTACATCAAAGAACGTTAAGCTGAAACACAGTAAGCCGTACAGACCCTAAAAGACACTAGAACCTGATGCTCTGATACCACCTGTAACACCCCGCCTAATTAAATACCGGGTGGCCAGCCCCATACCAAATTAAAACAAAATATACAGTAAGCTCATTCTTAGCATATTTACAACTCACCCAATAACCAATTAAGTTGGTGTTAAAAACTTTCCAAATTTTAATTTCAAAAAATCCATTTTTAGTTTACGAATAACACAACACATATTATTCTACAACACTAATAACCGAACAGATAACACAAAAGAATTTAAATGCAATTGGAATAAACATTCCCAAATAATATTAATCCATTACAGTAATCCCAACAATAACAAATGTATTAAAATGACACGAACACAATAGTATATGACTCCGATAGAAAGTGATAACTGAAATCCTTTGGGCGTCATGCCCTAACTATAAGAATATTGTTAATCAAATGAAGATATGCGTCTAAGCAAAACTCCATATCTCCATAGCTCGTCATAATCCTCTAAGGTTGGTGTCCCTGCTGTAGGACACCTGATATAGAAGATGCAATAGTAAAGAGAATATGCAAGAAAACGGGTCAGAGCCCGATGTGAAAATGATTTTTAAAACAGCAAGTATTTAACAAGTGTAATAAAGCATTTATTATGTACATGTTAGTAACTAAACTCTCACTTGATATTCTCACCTCTCATCTAGAGTGCACACTTAACATTTCCTATTAACCTCCTAGTTAATGGTTCCTCTTCACTAAATTCCATAAATTGATTCCATCCCATATCATAATCCCGTATATCCCATACCATACTTAGTATAATCATTCATATTCGTTTCTCATTAAAATGAGTTAAGCTTTTCAAATCTAACAGAATAATATTCATTAACTTAATTCAATTCTTTTTCTTTATTCACCGTCATCTACAATTATCACACAGTAGATAGATTTAACCTCAATATACACATTCATTCATTATATATACACGTATATAATACGGCACACCGAGTCACAGCTGCGGTGCATGCATTACTCTTCTATCATGTCCCAATATCGTTGGTCGTCGAATCGGGGACAAAAGGTTCGGTAAGGATTCCTCGAACCACAAACAACAACACACAAATTGGAGGCGAACATAGTTCTCGTATCCATGGGTCACTCACATACCTACGTACCCACAGTAAGCGGACTTATCAACTCCTCGATAACTCTTTCATAGACCTATGTTCTTGAGCGACAAATAAAAAATCCCATGGATTCATCAGGATATGACTGCCCTCACGTGCAAACCTCCCGTCGATAGCAAGTAAGCTAGGTATGTCATACACATAAATTATCAATCAATCAAATAGGCATTGTCATCTACCTATAGATATAATATTAACAATGTAATCACGCTACCATAAGATAATTCCCATACGTAGCATTATATCTCTTAAATACTACGTATTAAAATATTATGGCTTTACTTCTTTAATTCAATTATCCCCGAGCCTCACTCATTACTCAAGGTTCAAATAGGTTTTTCCTTAATATATTTATTCAGTAAGAAAATCTCTAATATCCTAATGGTCCACCTCATTTTATCTCTCGAATTACCACGAATTAACTCTCCTTTAATTAGGGTTATAAGCGATAGTTTCTAATCTCTTATAAACACGTCTTCTATCACTTAGAATTAAACCCTCTTGTAAACTTAAGGCTACCCAGGTGTTATATTCAATCACCACTACTGGACCGATCCTTGATCCTCATGCATACCAATTATAATCCAACAAAATGAATCTATCAACCGAAATACCTTTCAGTATAATTATCATCATTCTAATCAATTAAATCCCAATCAAATTAATTCCAATCTTATCTAGGGCTTACTGAACCTTCCTAAGTCCCATTATATCCAATTAATAATCACCAAAGATTTAGAAAAGGTTTGGGATAAGAACAAGCATTAAAAAGAAACAACTTCAAGGATTCTGGGGAGGTTGATCGATCGAAGTTAGGGGGTCGATCGATCGATCGCCCAGATAACAACCCAGTTTTCTGCATTTCTTCTACTACGGGTTTCATCACTTTTAATCATTCAAACCTTCATATTAACTTCCTAAATTCCTTATAAACCTTACTACATGATATAGAAACATATGTGAATGATTTCTAATGCTTTAAACATCCTAAAATCATCAAGAGTTTGAATTAAAAGCATATGTTTAACCTCTTTTTCTAGAAAATTATATACATGATATCTTCAAGAACACACCATAGAGTCTCAGAATTTCTTCAATAGATTTATGATTATTACGTGGATTACTATCTACCTACGACATGAGTTTGATTCCTATAAACTTCCATTTTTCAGAAATCCATTAACAACTCTTCTTTATCTTCCAAACATGAAAAATCTCTTCTTTTTATAACTATTCTAACATGGACAATATACGAACTTAGATTGCAATCATCAAATACTTGCCTCTAATAAAGATCTGATCCTTTGGAGTTGAATAACACAGGTGGTTCTCCCTTTCTTCGGACAACTTCTGGTGGTGATGGTGGTGGTGACCTTTGACCTTTGGTTCTCCTCCTTTCCAAGCAAGCTTCTCTTCTCCCAAGCACCCTTTCACTCTCTCTAGGAAGATGACTTCTCAATTTTGTGTAGAAGAGATGAAATGAACCTATGTACACTAATCTCCAAATACTTATAATAAGACAAAATCCGAAATCACTATTCATCCTTCCTGTAAATATAACCAAAATGCCCTTTTTGGGTGTCTTTTCATTTTCAAATGACCCGAGACCCAAAACCAACATTCAAATAGACTTTTCTGACTATTTCAACCCTTCCTGATGCAACGACGCAGTCAAAACGACTATAAGGTTGATAGAAAATAAATTTCCTTTTTAATTTAACAAATTAGTCCTGACACGTCCCATACCGCGTCCGGCTAAAAATTCAAATTACTGAATTAATAACTCACAACAATATCAATAACATCACATTCATATATTACCTAGATTTCTTTAAATAATATTCAGAATCATCCATTTTAGTATCCATAATTCGGATAAAATCCAAATGAATTAATTTATAGTAAAATCCACTTAATCCATTAATGTAAAATATAAACCACTTTAAAAGTCATTAAAATCACGGGGTATTACAGCAGCCCACCCTAGCGTGGACCAATAGGTGTTGGGTCGATTCCCTAGGTCATAAGACTGTTGCATGACAACTTAGAGTCTAGTGGGGTAATGTGTTATGGTTATAACTCACGGATGTTTGTCTATGACCTTCTCGAGTTATGTGTTTATGATTTGGGTTCGACGGTGAGATTTTGACCTGGTGGCCCAGGATTGGTACATGATGTACCTGGATCCTGATAGCATGTTAGAGAATACATCCGAGGGGCCTCAACTATGGGTATGCGATTATACATATATAGCGAGTGATATTTATGTATGTGTATGAGATATTATAGGTATATATGTATATAAGAGTGTTATATATATGTGTGAATAAAATGAATGTGCGAACATTGAAATTATAACTGGTGTAAAGTTATGTGAATCGGTTAATGATAAGATTAAAATTAAGAATTATAATGTTATAGCTTATGTGAAAGCTCATTGACAATGGAAGTAAAGTTAAATATGTATAACACAGTTTGGCTAGAACGGTAGAGTTTAGGATAATTTAGGTGACGGTACTAGATAGGTAGGGTAGCATAACTAGGGTCTAAAAACACATGCGTTAGGTGCGCACTATATATAAGGGGTGAGGATTATCTTATGTCAATGTGACACCCATTTAAATATAAATGATTATGCTGCATTTGCATCATTGTATTTTAAATACCTGCAAAATATTTTCAAATGGTTTTGAGCACTGACCCGAATGAAACATCTTTTTAGAAAACCTTGTAGATGCTCAGCTATAGGGATGCCAGACATAGCTATCTTTCAGGTAAGACGATGTTGCAGCAGCCGTGGATGACTGCACACCTCGACTAGACACTTATATCCTTTCTTTCTAGATAGGATTTCATTTCAGATATTATTCAGGGCACGTCGCCCATTATTGGATAGTCTTTACCTTAAGCATACTTTACTTCATTCCATTTCAAATAGAGGGAATTTACTGAGAGTTTTTTGGTTAATTTATTTATCTTATCTATCAGCAATTATTTCATTCACGTGGTGAATGTGTATTTATGTTATTTGGAATGGTTTGTTGTATGATTAAAAGTTTTATTAAGGTAAGTTAATAAATTTTTAGAATTTGACACCAGGCTTAATTGGTTATTAGTAATTAATTTGGTTTTCGATAGTGATGCTAAGAATGAGCCTTTTTGATATTCATATTTTATTTTAATAGAGGGGTGGACACCAATTTTTTAAATAGGCGTGGTGTCACATACATCATTTGTGTGGCCACCTTCATCTTTAGCCTTACTTATAAAGATTTATTGAAGTCTTTCAATAAGAGACCCCCCAGTCCATGACTAAGATACTAGAGAGGCACCAAAAGTATATGAATACTAAAGATGCTATTAGAGCCAGGTGAACAGTGGCTTCCCTTCGACAAGGGGAGAGGAAAGATATCTTCTCACTCCTAAGGGAGTTCCCTAAGGCCTTAGAGGATAAAATCAAGAATGGAGGAAATAATAACGGACGTTCAAAAACTAAGAACCTCACCCCTCTCATATGCACCATAGAAAAGGTCTTGTCGACCACGAAGTTAAAGGATATATTGCCTCCGCTCAAGCTTATCAGGGCTTTAGAGGATAGGAGGAATAAGCCTAAGTGCTACCAGTTGCACAAGGACCATGAACACAATACTAGTGATTTTTTCACCTCAAGGAGGTCATTAAAGGAGTAATAAAATGGAGGTATCTCAAGAAATTTATCGCCAAATATGTTAGAAAAGCTTATCAAAATAATGAAAACAAAGATGACATCCCATTGATTTATGTCAATACTATCTTAGAAGGATTCGTAGGCAGAGAACCTTCTTCCACTCCAAGAAAAAATCATCTCAAGAGCATACAACAAATAGAGCTCAGATCAATAATGTATATTACTAGGACAAGTTACCAAAGGAGTATCCCGTGATGATCTTGCTAAACACTGACCTCAAAAGGATTCCCCTTCCACACAGATCATCACGATAATAATTAGCAACGCAAACATGAGAAGAGTGTTAGTTTAGATTGGGAGCCCAACTAACATTCTATTCTCGGATTCTTTCAAGGCTATAGGCCTCACCATGAAGCACATGTTACCTATCACAGCTCCCTTGATTTCCTTTAATGGAGAACAAACATACTTAATGGGGATATATCACTATTCCTCTCACAATTGGCTCTAGAAAGTGTTGCTCTACTATATGGAACAAATTCTTAGTTATAGACTTACCCTCAGATTATAATGTCATCATGGTCAAACCCTCACTCAATTAATTAGATATTGTTGTGTCTATTCGGAGGATGGTAATGAGGTTCCAAACCTCCATGTGTGGGGGGGAAGTGTATAGAGATCAGAAGAAGGACAGAGAATGTTACAAAACTTCTACAAGAGAGAAGAAAAACCTTAGGAAATATCCCAAAAGTTTATTAAAGTCCCCAAAAGATCGTGTAAAAGTGTTGAGGTCTTAATATAGGACGTACCTTCCCTATATGAACTATTTCATCTCCCATGTGAAAAATTATGCATAAAGTTGTTAAATGTGTACAATCTTGATCCGATAGATGAAAAGAGAGAACAAAGAGGAGAACTGGGAGGCCCTCATTATTATTTACATTGATGAGGCAGATCAAACCAAGTTAATCTAGATTGGATCCGATCTCATCTCCTCCCACAGAGAAGAGATGGCCCAGTTATTAAGAGAAAATAGAGATGTGTTCACATGGGTCCACCTAGGATTGATCCGGGTATATCCTAAGGTCATGCCCTATTTCAGTGTGGACCCAAACCACTGGCTGGTGCAGCAAAAAAAAGGTTATTTGACTGTGAAAGAAATGTTGTTGCAACTAAATAGGTCAACAAGATATTGGAGACCAACTTCATCCAAGAGGTAATATTCGAAATATTTGTCCAATGTGGTGTTGGTGCCTAAGCCCAACAATAAGTGGAGGATGTGTGTGAACTTCACGGATCTTAAAAAAATCATGCCCAAAGGATTGTTATCCACTGCTCTGCATTAATACTTTGGTGGATTCTATTGTTGGTCACAAGCTCCTCTCCTTTATGAATTCTTATTTTGGTTACAACCAAATCAGGATGGACTCCATAGATGAGGAAAAAACGTTATTCATCATCGACAAAATTACCTATTATTACAAAGTTGTGCCTTTTGGATTAAAGGATGCATGTGTCATGTATCAGAGGGTGGCAAATACCATTTTAAAATATTTGGTAGGAAAGTTTATCGAGGCTAGTCTGAAGGCTCAAGATCACAACCTCCGTTATCCTTAAAAGAACCAAATAAACTTTAATCTGAAGAATTGTGCCTTTTGGGGTAACATGGGAAAAGTTCTTAGGCTTTATGGTCACCAGACGTGTCATAAAGGCCAACCCATAGAAGATCCCAAAACATTTAAAGAATTTCAGGGCCTTGTTGAAAGGGTTTCTACCCTAAATCATTTTATCTCCAAAACCATAGTAAGTGTTTGCCTTACTTCAACATCTTGAAGAATTATTTTCAATGGACTCCAAAGGCAGAAGAATATTTCCTGAACCTGAAGAATTATTTGGGGTCTCCTCCCCTCTTATCCCGAACCATCGCAGGTAGGACACACACACACACACACACACACACACACACACACACACACACACACACACACACACACACATATATACATATATATATATATATATATATATATATATATATAGGGAGAGGTTCAGAAGTGAACATAAAAGATGAAAGTTTTAATAAACCTTAACAAAAAACACTTAACACCCAATCAATTTTAATTCCTATGTTGTAATTGGTCTGCGCCAGCGGCAACGAACACATGTGTGACATGTGGCAGCGATAACGAACACGCGTGTATTAAAAAATATGTATGCCACACGTGTGTCCTCTACCGCTGGCGCGGACCAATTATAGCATAGGAATTAAAACTGAATGGGTGTTATGTATTTTTTGTTAAGGTTCGTTAAAATGTTCATCTTTTATGTTGTCTTTTGAACCTCTCCCTATATATATATATATCTGCAAGGGGATAATAGCAAGTATCCAAAGATTGAGAAATTGGCCTTTTGTTTGATCACCTCAGCCAGAAATTTGAGGCCCTATTTCCAGTCTCACACCATAATGGTCATGAAAAATAAACCACTCTGCTATATCTCATAAAATACTAGAACCTTAGGATGGCTTATCAAATATTCTATAGATTTGGGGGAATTCGAACTTAAGTATCAGATAAGGAATGACATCAAATGACATAACTTGGTTGATTTCATAGCAGAGTTAAACACCCTGTAAAAGATATAAGAATATAAGAGAAATAAGTGTCATTACAAAAGGAGCCCAAGCTCGCAGTGTTTCCAGAGACAAACCCTAGCTTCCCAACATCGGTATTGTATATGGGTGAATGCTCCAACACCTCTAGAATCTGTGATGGTCTTTACCTTCTAATTCTAAAAGGAGGTAAAATCTCTTTACCTCCTATTTAAATTCAAAGCCTCTTATAATGAGGCGGAATATGAAGCCCTGGTCACTGGCCTAGGTTTGGCTGTCCACTTAAAAAAATAAAAGGTTAAAGTTGTTAGTGATTCCCAACTGGTGGTTAATAATGGCACCGAGGTCTATGAAGCCAAATGTGATCGCATGGAAGGGTACTTGGCGATTGTCAGGAACCTCATCAACAGGATCCACATATTCAATATCAGGGGCTCCTTAGAGCAAATAATTTAGAGGCTGATCATTTTTGACAGGTCGCCTCCTCATATGAGGTGGACCCAAATGTCTTGGTAGTCACTGTGGACCAACTAAGCATTACCCAACTCCGAATAAATATTGATGTAGAAGAACATATCTCAACCTCGACAACTCCTATTAAGATATACCTTATAGATTGAAGTATGCCCAATAACAAGCTCTAGGACAGGAAATTAAAGTATTTGGCATCAAGATATTACATGGAAAGTGATGTCCTATTCAAGAATGGAACTTCTTAACACCACAATGATGCCCTAGCCCTCAGGCGGCTAACTATGTTCTCAGAGATCTCCATGAAGGTGTTTGTGGTGCTCACATTGTTTATAAGACCTTAATATACAAGTTCCTAAGGCAGGGGTACTTATGGACCACCTTGGATAAATAAGCTAAAGAATCTGGTACAATGTTATGATAAGTGTCCAAGGTTTTCCTTTGTCCCAAAGTAGCCAATAGAGAAAATGACCCCAATGTTAAGTTCATGGCCCTTTGTTTAATGGGGAGTGGATTTGGTAACAAAGGTCAGAATAAGTTATGTATTTAGGCAATTGGCTATTTGTTTAATTGGGTTGAGGCAGAGCCTTTGGTCACTATCATAGAGAGGAAGACCACCAATTTTATATGAAAAAAATATCATTTGTAGGATTAACCTACTAAGGGGAATTAACAATCGCCACTCTTGCCAAACCATCCATAGGTAAATGGGCAGGTTGATGTAATGAGGTTGTTATCACTACTAGGATCAAAATCCCAATGCAGGGGGTAACTCAGTTTGATCCATAAATTAATAACAAAAGCCTTAAAAGGTTCTTACATGAGCTAAAGGAATGCCATGAAGCTTACTTGATCAGAATTCCTACGTATAAGCAAAGTACTACCTCTTACTACAACAAAAAGTGCACCATATAGAATTCAAAGTAGGTGACTTGGTCTTACGGAAGGTCACCATTGCCACTAGAAATCCAAACGAAGGGAAATTAGGTCCTATGTGGTTACCAAATTTCTGAGGCTAAAATGTTATTACTTGAAAGATATGGAAATATATAATCTTTCTCACCCTTGGAACATAAAACATCTTAAGAAATACTTCCAATGTCTCTATATAGTGTGATACAAGGTTATAAGGCTCTAGTCATTGTCTATGAACTAAACCTAAGGTCACTCGACCTAATAATAGTTGCAAGTCTTTCATCCCTAACTCTAAATAAAGTGACTGAGGTCCAAGGATATCAGGCATATATCTCTAAGAATTATAAGGCCTTTTATATATGGTTCCTAAAAGCTCTAAGGTCTCAAGACCCAATAAGAGTTTTAAGGCATTAATCATTGGATCTAATGAACAATATAAGGTCTAAGGACCTTTGATAGACCTAAGAAATTACCAAGGATTCCACCATTTGTTCTGTAAAAAATAACTAAAGTTAAAGGACCCAAAATAGTCACTTTAAAAGACTTTGCAGCTTGATAATTTTTTTTTAAATATCAAAAGTTATGAAAAAATGTTCCAAAATTTCCAGCCCTTACTTTAAAAGATTTAAACGGGGGCCGAGCATTAATAATATGAAAAATCAATTAAAGACATGGCTAAAAAAGGCAAATTCTAAAACTTCCATTCTCATAATTTTTAAGGGGACTAAGAGATTGCATAAAAATCCTCAGATTTTCATGTTTGAAACAAAATAACAAGCATGTCCTACAATTCTAAGGCTCTCATCCTTAGTTAATTGTTAATATGAGGCCTTACGATAGTTAGAAGAACTTCATTTTAAACTTAAGGCTTTCATCCTTAGTTGATTATAGTTTTGAGGTCTTATGAACCTTAACAAAACTCCTTTGTAAACTTTTAAGGATTTCATCCTCAGCTGGTTATAGTTTTAAGGTCTTACGACCTTGAGCAGAACACTTTTATGGTTATCTACGACCTCAACCCTTTGTTAATTTCAAATATGAGGTATCTAGACTCTCATAAGTACTTGTGATATATTTTATATTGTTCTTAATTGTTTCACCAAGAAAATGTGTGCGTGTGTGTGGTGGTGGGGGGGGGGGGGGGGGGATACCTCGTATGCCTCAGATAAAAGAAAAAATATTTCCTTTACAAAGAAAATTTAGTATAAGCTGAGAAAAAATTTCAAAAGAAATGATTGACATTTATATTAAAAAGTTCTAAAGTCCAAAATATAGACCACATGGCTAGAAAAAGAAAAAAATACAAAGTTTTTGAATCCTTTCAAGGCTTGGGATTCTCAACATCTTGTTTTTTCATAAAAAGACATGGCATGGGTTGGGTTGGGTCTCTACGGCTGAAGGAGCATGGGCCTCATCCTTTTCTTGAGAGTTCCACCTTAAATACTGCTCTCACTATCATAAGATTCACCTTTAGAGGCCATTTATTTATCAAGAAATACAGAAACATCGACATCGGGGAAGACAGGCTGGACTTTGGCCTTATAAGCCGCAAAACCTAAGAATATTTCTAGAAATGAACCTCTTGTAGGCATCATAGGTTAAATAAGTGTCAATCCGGTGCATCAAAACGGAGTCTAACTTCTTGAAAATGTTTTAATTGAAGCCAAGACAACTCCTCTTACAACTTTATACTTTAGTCCATCATACACTCCCTTATACTTGGACAAACCCTTAACATGAGCCTTATCAGCTTTGGATAGGGAATTTTGATTAGTAGACAAAAGGGCCTTAGTTTAAACAATGACCTATTTGTAAAGAAGATATGTTCGATACAAAGAAGAAATTTGAGCCTTAGAGCTCTCCCTCTCATCCTCCATGATGACCATTTCGATCTTATGAGAGCATATCAACTCATGAAGCTCCATTTTGTATAGGTCCAGTTACTTTCAATCACCAAGGCTTTCCTCCAAGCTCTTTAAACCTCAATAACATCAACCATAAGGGACTCAGTAAGATGTTGAGTTTGAAACATAAAAAAAGATCATCAACAAAAATCAACATAGCAAAAAGAATAACCCTAAAAGGTGCATAGGTGTAAATTTACCTTGCCAAGGATATGGACCAGCTCCTCAGAGTTAGCCGAGGTCCTCCTACCCCCCAACACTGACACCATTTCAGAATATTTTTTTCTGGTCAACATTGTCAGAGCCTCAACGACTGAGGTATAATAGTTACTCCTTTAAAAAGACTTTGGTTGTGAATATTGTTCCTCATTATAGAACCTCAAATCAGTTCCTCCTTCTTTTTAGCAGACTCCACGGTTTGGTGAGAAGTCCTAAGCTTGTCATATGGATTTGGGGAGACCCCCATTGTGCTTCTCTCATTCAATGGATACCCCTATATAATTTCATAAGAGTTCCCATAACTTCTTTCCTATTCGAAATGGGAACACCAAAATTATCCACAACAGATAATGAGACTAGGGTCTGCAAGTTCCCTGGAATAAAATGTGCACTATGGGTTGCCCAAGACAACCCATCTGCCTTTAGTAATGCTTGTAGTAAAGGTAGAGGGTATAATATGGGTTGCCCAGGATGACCATATGAAGGTGAGGATGTTCATTAAATTATTTGCACGAAGATTTGTCGCAACGACCCCAAGGGCAAAACTCAAAGTATATTTTGGTCAATAGATAGGACAATCTAGTCTAATTGGAAAACGTGAGTAAAATGAATACTCTTACAATATTTCCCTTTGTCTATTCCTTGAAAAAATATATGAAAAAATAAGATTACAAATATTATAAGAAAGTCTATCAACCTATGAAATATAGACATAAACCCGACCAAAGGCATAAGACAAACCTATCCTAAAAATCTTCAAAGGCAAGATTTACAAATATATCTTGCATATGTGAAGCTGTCATACATTCTAAACACATGATATATAGAAATACCAATGTAATGACCAATTTAAACAGGAAACATGTGATTAATAAGATATATAAGTGTTGTTTAAAGGTGTCTATACAAGTTCTAGAAATGACCATATCCTAGTGCTATAAACCATATTGAGATATGTACTACATGTCTTGGATATATACTTTGTGCTCATTTAGTTTATCATGAAACAAATCAAGATATTTTTTCCATTCGAACTCCCTTTAACCTAATCTTTCTCCCCCGTATTGTCATGTAATCGACAAACTTAAAGAAACATCAAATTAAATAATCGTGCTAAGAATGATCATATAATGATTTATTTCAATTAAAATTAAACAAAGATAGAATATGAAATTCAAGGAATCTAGTCCAAAATTCACTAAAACGATAGAAAAATAACAATACTAGCCAAAGTGCATCATAGATAGAGTGAAGCATATGCGCAAGTCAACAAGTATATAACATGGGATAGTAGGCAATAAAGCAAGTGACTGAATAACAAGCCTGAATAATCCATTGTGTGACAAACAAAATCACATAATATGATGAGCTAGGAAATCAAAAAATAGATAATCATGATAGAGATGTGATTTAACCATAACCCATATATAAAATGACATAGAAATTCCATAAAAAGTATCCAAATAAGCTTAGGAGAGCTTCATCAAAATTCATACTCCCATATATTGAGTACACAACCATAATATAAAAAAATTGACATAACAAAGTCCCCAAAATCAACAACCAAGAGTATTTAACTAAACCAACATTGTTTAAAAACTAACACAAACCAATAGAAAAATATTAATAATTACCAACACTAAAAGAACTACCATCTATGCCTCATTAGAGTCCTCATGATAGCGTCAAAGAACACGTACCTTTGACTGAAGGTAAAAAACATCTCATCTTATAACATCTATCTGAGTAAAGGTAGAGGTCTGAAACACAATCCGACTCTCTTGAAATGAGGTGAACTGAGTGGCGATATTAGAACTCAAATATATCAGCAACCCCTGCAGTAATCTGTACGATCTGCTTGTTAGGAATGCAAGTTCCAGTAAAGTGAGAGTGTGGTGTGTTCCTACGTCGTGACTTATAGGATTCCCCACTAAGTACGTGGGAGAAAACCTCTTACCCTTTGTCAACAACACGGGGTAGAGGTGTATTGTGTCACATTTTCATATTATCAAGATATGTGGCATAGGAGATCATCTTTCTAGCCTTTTTAATTTTCTCGCTAGTAAAAATATGACGTTTATTGCAAGAAACATGCATTGAATAATATGTCCATAATAAATAATGGGATAGTTACTGTTGATGTAAAAAATTATATTGCTTCTAATTATTTAATCACAGATAAATATAAATGAGACAAAGAATTTTAAAGTGGTTAATCCTTATAAGAATGGCCTACGTCCACTGTTTATGTTATTGCCAAGTGTTTTGGAATTCTCGATCTGTAATTCTATCAAGAAATTTCGGTCCCCTTGAATGAGGGTGATACAAGGTATTTATAGCCTTTAGGCTGTACATGTGAAAGGGTAAGCAATTAATGCCCTTTAAGAGTATACGTCTGTATGATAAGCATTCAATGAATAGTTGAACTGTTGATTATCTGGCAATCAATGCTGTGGCCGAGATGCAGCTCGAACCGCCTTAGTTGCCCGTTGTTCAGTAGTTCCTCGGAGCGTCGGAGTTCCTCGGAGTATTAGAGTTCCTCGGAGTATACTTGTTGCTCGGAGTGAGTCTGACTTGGTCGGGGAAATAACCTTCCTCGTTGCTATTGTGCCACGTAGAACGACACGTGTCTTCTTATGATTCGTCTATATCAGCATATTAATTTTGGTATCAACAGAAGCCCCCAATGTTTTATATTTTGAAATTTGAGGAGTATGGAACATTCTTTCTTGATATATGGCAATATTAAATGACCTTCCTGGTGTTTAGGAGCATTTTCTCCGTGTTCGAATGTCTTCCAAATTCACAAAATCCGCCTTTTGAATTTTTATAAGCGCTTCGATCTTCGTGCACTTTTTGTCCTTTTAGCCGCCGATAGCGTAATAGTTTCTTTTTGTAATCATTTCTTTCGCCGTTTCCCAAGGCAAAGTATTTAAGCTTCGTAGGCAATCCCATCGTCTTTTACCTTTTCCAATCTCTGCTTTCGAGTTTTCCATAGTCTTTCTCTCTCTAGTGTGTTCATCCTTTTCTTCGTTCATTGTCAACAGATCTCCCTTTTTCCTGTAAGATCTTGTTCCTTCTTCTTTATTTCTTTTATTCACCATGGTTTGTGTTATTGAATCTCTTGAGAAATTCTGTTCTGATTTTTTTATTCCATCTTGGGTAACTCTTGAAAATCTTTCTGATCCTTTAGATTATTTTTGTTTGGCTGAGGGACATTGGTTCCCCAGCCTCTTTATTGCTGAATGTGGATTTTCTTTTCCACCGAACCCTTTGTGCTTAGAGTTCTGTCAGTATTTCGATGTTATCCCTGCAAAAATAGCCCCCAATACATGGAGGATAGTTAATGGGGTGTATAGGTTAAATCAAGCTCATGGAACCCGTATAGGAATTCCTGAGATTATGTATTGTTATAGATGGGCTGTTCTAGATAATATTTTTTATTTAAAAACTAGATTTTTGAATAGGGCCTTAGTAGTCAACCTCCCTGATGCCAATAGGGATTATTTTGAACATGGGGTATTATCAAAAATTGGCAACATGCCCCTTTTACTGGAGATGAAGTATATCAAGGTCCCAGATGATCTCCATATGGCAATGGGATAGGTTATTTTCATTTTATTTTATTTATGAAATTATGATTTCATTATGTTTGAATAAATGTGTGACTGATATTTCACTATGTATTTGTTTGCAGTTGACAGTAAGGGAAAAACTCCAAAAGAATCAGAAGTAAATATTAAGCATTTGAAACATATCTGGAATTTGCATCGAAAAGTTGTAGACGAGCACATCAGGTCTGCTTCATATTTGTTGCAGTATAGGAGTTATACAACATCCTTTACTGCTCATCCTGTGGTCAGATTCAGTGAACCAGCATCAATTCCTGAGGACTCTTCTCCAGAACCTCACATTCCTCTAAGTCAGAAAATGGGCAAAAGAAGAGTTCCTGCTCTCTTTGAGGAGACTACCTCTACTGGAGATGGAAAAAGGAACAAGGCTGACGTCCCAAAGGGGATAAAGAAAGTAGATGCCACCCCTTCTGTTGTTCCTCAGAAGGTTGCCGAGAATCCCCCAGTGGCTCCGAGCAAGAAAAGTGCTTCTGTGGAAGTGGTCACCATCTCCCCCACCAAAAGTTCTTTGGTTGAAACTGTTGAAATGCCATCGAGGAGACTGAAGAAATCCTCCTCGGTCAATTTGGCTGAAAACATTTCCCAGCTCCAAGTTAGTGGAGTTGGTGTTCCAACTATCATTCCCCCGAGCTCTGCAATGAGCTCGGTAAAGACTTGGACTATTCCTGAAGTCCAAGGAATCGAGGAGAGTATGTCTAGGGATATGCTTACATCCCTGGTTACTCGTCACATTGCTTCAGTAAGTTTCTCATATTCTGAATTTTCTTTCTTTCCATCAATACATGTATCTCTGTGCTGACTTATTATTATCTCCTTTTTTCAGCTGGTGAGTTGCTTCAACACCATTGTGAAGAAAGATGAAGCGATCAAGGCTTCTAGCTCCTCGTCTGGAGTGGAGGATGCTTTGTTGGGGTTAACAAAATCTTTGAAGGATTCCTGTCAAAAATATGACGAGGAAAGGGCTAAATGGGAGAAGAAGTTGGTTGCAATTGAGGCAGAAAAAGTTCAGCTGGAAAAGAAAGTGAAAGACTCGGAGGAGGAGAAAAAGAAGTACGCCGAGAAGCTCACGAATTTTGGGGAGCTTGAAAATAAGTTGAAATTGGCTGAGGAAGAGCTAACCCTTCTACGAGAAGTAAATCGCCAGAAGGAGGAGGTGGATGCTAAGTTGAAGGCCACCGAGGATCTTCTATCCGAGAAGCTCTCCTCGGAGAAAATAAAAAGAAAAATGTCAATAAAGAAGTCCTTCAACACAGGTTGGGACAAAGGGTGGAACAAGGGGGTAGAAGCCATGATGACTCAGGTGCAGTATGGGAGTTTGAAATACTTCCGAGATGGCTGGGTTGCTGCCTTGCATGAATTGAAAGTTAATGAGGATTCAGAACTGTTTCAATAACATCTCCCTGGTCCTCCCCCAGCCATCGAAGATGAAGAAGAGGACGAAGCTGCCTTCGAAGAATCTTCAATGGTAGTGGGTGATCTCATCCTTACCCAGCCTGCTGACGAGGAGCTTTCATCTCTGCATGCTCCTCCTGAACAAGTTCCAGCTCCAGCCGACCAACTCGTTGTTCCCACCGAACAACCGAGCTCCTCATCCCAGCCTCCCGAGAAAATCTTGGGAGACAAGGAAAAGGTGTGACGTTGTTCGATATTCTCTTTCTATTTTTCTTCTTTTTCAAGTGTAACCAAGATCTTTGTAACTCTGCACTATGATCTAATAAAATTTGAGTTCTTTTCTTCCATATGATTGTCTCTTTTCTCTTCTGTACTTTGTCTTGATCTTCTTTTTTATGATTACTTTTTCTTTCTCTGCTAGTTTCTGGCCAGGATGGATATGCTATCTGCTAATGATACAAAGTTGATGCAGCATTGTCATGAATATTATAAGGCTGGTCACACAGAATTGAGTGTATCAGAAGTTGCTGACATCCTCGGCCATGATGCTTCAGAGCAGGCATTAGAAGCTTATCGGTACTTGAAAGGCTTACTTGACCGAGTTGTGGCCAACAATGTGGCCTATTACGAAATGATTGAATACTTGCAAGGTACTCTCGATGAACTTCAGCAGCAGTATAAAGAATCAACTTCCCTGTTGCATGAGGGGTATGAGAAGAGGTATCAGCAGCTTTCAGTCGAGAAGGGCCACGAAAAGCTCATTGCTGGGTACGATGTCAGGGAAAGAACCCTAAGGGGTGAAGTTGAAGCATGTAGACAGATTGCCGAGCTGCTGGAGCAAGAGAATAACAATTTGCAGAAAGAGCTAGCACAGTATAAGTCTGCAGCCTCTTCTTCAACAGCTATAATCCCAGTGACTGACGAGGAATTTTCATTTTTAGAGGTTGAGAATGCCAAATTAAGGCAAGAATTAGAGGCTTTGAGAAGAGCTGGGCCTTCTACTGCTACTCGGAGATGAGGAAGAGGTTCTCGTGGACGAGGAAGAGTTGCTCAGAATGTGGTCGAGGAACCAAGTTCTCGACCTTCTCGGGGAGGATCAAGAGTTCTTCATCGTACCGTTGAAGAGGCTCGTACTAAATCAGCATTGGAAAACCAAGCATTCCAATTGATGGCAAAAAATCAAGCTTTGTCTGAGATGTCCAAGAAAATTAGAGAATTGGAAAATCAAATCTCTGGAGATAAATCAGTGTTGGAGACTAATGGACTTTTCATCCAGAGTCTTCAAGAGAAGCTTGATAGGTTAACATTTCAATTTCACAAACATCCCAGGGAGTTCTGGATGGCTGGATACAACGAAGCTCTATTCCATTTAGATGATCGTATCCAAAATGCCAATAATGAGGGCTACAAGCAAGGTTGGCTGAATGCCTTGGGCGTGCTGAAACTTGAACAAGGACACTACCTGTGGGACTATTATGATCCTGGGGTACTTGACTTGCCTGTGTCACCGTTCAATTTGTACATGGAATGGATCCCAGCTCATGCCATTCCTCGGAGCTTAATTGCGAAGTACCTCGGTGATTACAGTTTACATTCTCAGTTTGAGGTATCTCATCCCGAGCATCTTCTAGATCGACCTTCTGTGATGAACGTTAGGATGCTGAAGGACTTGAACTTCATTAATTCTCTTCAGTCTTTAAATGATCCGCCTGCTGGCGAGGAACCTGTATCGAAAAGCTGAAGGGAAAAAACCAATATAATAGGAATTTCTGATGTAACAGTTAGTATACATATCCATGTAATTATCAATGTAACTTGTAATTTGTTTTGAATTTTATGAAAGACTTTCATTTTTGTTTGCAAATTTATATTGCTCTTGTATTTGTCAAACACTTTATATTTGTGCTTGCATAACAATATTGTGTGGTTCATCGACCAACTTAGTAAAAAAATTACAAGTATTAGTAATGTTGCTCGATCACTTAATAATAAAGTAATGAGTATAAAGATGTTAAAAATTCTTCCAACCAACCAAGGTTGTTAAATTGTGCTCGTCGACCAATTATAGTTAGTGGGTTTTATCCCCGACCAGCTATACTTGGTACTTGTTTAAAATATTTTCTCCTCGTCGACCAATTACAGTTAGTGGATTTTGATCCCCGACCAACCATACTTGGTTCAGTTTGGAATATTTTGTTCTGCGAGGAACTTTCATATTTTATGTAATAATCTTACCTCCCGACCAACATAAGTTGGCATTTGAGAGCATATCTGATTTCCTAACCAAACACGTTGGCATTTTTAGGAATGTTGATGTTGTTCTCGCCCCTTTACCAACCGGAGTTGGTCTGAGTTCGAACTATCATGTCCACTTTCCCTTTTACCAAAATTGGTCTGGGCCAGTGTCAGCCTCCTAACCAAAGGAGTATGGTTTGTTCTCGCCCTTTTACCAACCGGAGTTGGTCTGAGTTCGAACTATCATGTTCTTTCCCTTTTACCAATCGGAATTGGTCTGAGTTAGAACTATCATGTCCACTCGCCCTTTTACCAACCGGAGTTGGTCTGAGACAGTGTACGCCTCCTAACCAAAGGAGTATGGTTTGTTCTCGCTCTTTTACCAACCGGAGTTGGTCTGAGTTCGAACTATCGTGTTGTTTTTACTGCCGAGTAGCGTAGTGTTACACACACTAGTATTCCCCGAAAAACATTCAACAAAAGGAGAGAAGATGGTAAAATATCGTCATTTTATTCATATTGATGGAACTGCTTTACATTTTACATCACTGATAATACTTGCGTAGGTGTTCAGCATTACATGCATTCTTAAATTCCTCTCCTTCTAGAGTCGCTATTCGGTAAGTTCCTGGTCGAACAACTTCTGTAATTCGGTAAGGTCCATGCCAGTTTGCTTCCAACTTATTGTGCTTCTGAATGAACTTCTTTAGCACGTAATCTCCTTCTTTTAAGTCGTATTTTTTCACCCTCTTGTTGTCGAATAGGGTTGTTCGTTGTTGATAAGCAGCATTCTTAATGGCTGCCTCTTCTCTAACTTCCTCGAGCATGTCCAAATCTAATCTCCTCATCAAGTCGCTGACTGGGGAATTAAAATTCAGCACTCTGTGTATTGGGAGACCCAACTCAGCAGGTATTACGGCCTCACTTCCAAATGTCAGTATATATGGTGATTCTCCAGTTGCTGCTCGGGGAGTTGTTCGGTAAGCCCACAATACTGATTGTAGCTCATTAATCCAATTAGCTTTAGCCTCACTTAGCCTCTTCTTCAAACCATTTAGAAATGTTCTGTTCGTCACTTCAGTCTGTCCATTGCTTTGAGGATGGCCTGGTGCTGAATGAACCTTCAAAATGTTTGACTGATGACAATAAGTGACAAACTCCTCGTTATCAAATTTTGTTCCATGGTCTATGATGAAGGCATGAGGGAGACCATATCGGCAGATGATGTTCTTCCAAATGAATTGGTACACCTTATCGTATGTCATATCAATCAGAGCTTCAGATTCTACCCACTTAGTAAAATAATCCACTGCGACGACGAAGTACTTGAATCTTCCCCGGGTCGTTGGCAGTGGTCCAACCAAATCAATTCCCCACATAAAAAATGGCCAAGGGGAAGTTATGGGTGTCAACAATGCTTGTGGAGTTCGTCGAATGGAGGAAAAACGTTAGCATTTATCACATCTCTTAGCATAGGCTATACAATCAGCCCTCATCGTTGGCCAGTAGTATCCCTACGTCATCACCCTTTGTAAAATTGTCCGACCTGCTACATGGGCTCCACAGGACCCTTCATGGATCTCTTCAATCAAATCTTTCACCTCAGAGGGATGTACACATCTTTGCAAACCTGCCATAATTCCTCGTCTATACAAAACACCATTAATTAGTACATACCGAGCAGCTTTAAACTTCAATTTCTTGGCAGCGAGCTTATCCTCCGGTAATTCTCCTTCCTCAATATATGCCCTGATGGGATCCATCCAAGATGGTCCTAAGTCAAGGGTAATAATATTCATCGTCAGGTCTTCATCTATGCTTCGATTTTCTAACACCTCAATTGGTATCGTTCTTCGTAGCTCGGTACGAGTAGCTGATGCTAGTCGGGCCAGTGCGTCTTCTTGTGCATTCTCCATTCTTGGTATTCTGATCAACTGAATGGCATCAAATTCTGCCAATAATTCCATCACCTTTGTATGATACTTGACCATTAATTCTCCTTTAACTGCATATGTTCCCATCATCTGATTCATAATTAATTGAGAATCACTGAATACCATCACTTATTGCGCTTCCATAGTCTTTGCTAAATTAAGACCTGCTATCATGGCCTCATACTCAGCCTCATTATTGGAAGCTTTGAATTGGAATCGCAGGGCGCATTCCATGTCGACCTCGTCTGGAGTGCTCAAAACCATTCCCGCGCCACATCCTGCAGTGCAAAATGAGACATCTACATATAGCCTCCATATAGGTAACTAGCCTTCAAATTTCTTATCTGACAAGGTTCCTCGGTGAAATATTTGTTGTTTCCTTTCATCCTCCCTTGATATTTTTCGCTCCTTGTCGATCATCTCTTCTCGCTCTTTTACCAACCGGGGTTGGTCTGAGCTTAAATTTGATGATCCTTCAACATCCACAAACCTTTTACCAACCGGAGTTGGTCTGGGCTTGTGATTGATGATCCTGTAATATCCACAAGTTGATCAGCGAGCAACTTTTGTTCCTCGGGAGTATAAGGATAAGTAAACTCTGCTATAAAATCTGCTACAGCTTGCCCTTTTAATGATGATCTGGGTTCATACACAATATCATATTCACCGAGCTCTATTGCCCAGTACATCAGTCTCCCTGATTTTTTTGGCTTATGAAGGGCTTGTCTCAATGGCATGTCGGTATACACGACGATGGTATGAGCCTAGAAATATGGCCTCATTATTCTACTTGCCTCTATCAATGCCAATGCCAATTTTTCCAGCTTTGGGTACCTGATCTCTGCACCTCGGAAAGCCTTACTTCTGTAATAAATTGGCTTCTGGACTCCATTCTCTATTCCGATCAATGCCGAGCTGACTGCATTCTCTGATACTTCCAGGTACAAGTACAACTTTTCTCCCACTACTGGCCTGGACAACAATGGAGGTGTTCCAAAATATTTCTTTAAGTCTGGGAAGGCTTTTTCACATTCATCATTCCACTCGAAAGTTTTTCGAAGTGTTTTGAAGAATGGGAGGCATTTATCAGTTGCTCGGGATACAAATCTGTTGAGTGCTGCAACTCGTCCTATAAGACTCTACACTTCTTTCTTCGTTGTTGGAGATCTCAACCCTAAAAGAGCTTTGATCTTTTCTGGATTTGCCTCAATGCCTCGTTGGTTGACAATGTACCCGAGGAACATTCCTTCTCGCACTCCAAATGTGCACTTCGTCGGGTTGAGCTTCATTTGGAATTTATCCAGTTGATCAAAGGTCTTACCTAAGTCAACTAGATGATCAACAACTCTCTTGCTCTTTGTCAGCATATCATCGACATAGACTTCCATATTACAACTGATTTGTTCGGCAAAAACCTTGTTAATCAGCCGTTGGTATGTCGCTCCTGCATTTTTCAAACCAAAAGGCATAACATTATAACAATAAGTTCCTCTATGGGTAATAAAAGAAGTACTTTCCCTGTCTTCAGATTTCATTTTGATCTGGTTGTAGCCAGAGTAAGCATCCATGAAGCTGAGCAGCTCGTGTCCCGAGGTGGCATCCACTAGTTGATCAATTCTGGGCAATGGAAAGTGATCCTTTGGGCATGCCTTATTGAGATCGGTGAAATCAACACACATTCTCCATTTATTGTTTTTCTTCTTTACCATCACCACATTTGCTAACCAGTCTGGATATTTCACATCCTCAATGAATTGGGCTTTTTGGAGCTTCTCGACCTCCTCTTGTATAGCTTGATTCTTCTCGGGACTAAATACTCTTCTTCTCTGCTTTACAGGCTTGATCTCCTTATTTGTATTGAACTCATGACATAAGAAATTTGGATCTATTCCTGGCATGTCTTCATGACTCCATGCAAAAGTTTTCTTCCTGTTTCTCAAGAAAGTTATCAACTCTTATTTTATTGAAGCATCCAACGTCGAACCTATCTGGGTTATTCGTTCAGGGTGCTCGTCGTCCAGAATAGCATTTTCTATATATTCCACCACCTGTCCTTTTACAAGTTAGGATTCATCTCTGGGATCCAGTGTTTTAATTTCTGTACCTTCATCCACCTGGTAGGTAGTAGTCTTTTTCCTTGACTCTTCAAGCTCCTCTTGCTCGGCAGATGAATAATAGCATTCCCGAGCTACTTTTTGATCACCTTTCACAACTCCTACTCCAAAATTTGTTGGGAATTTTAAGCACTGATGTACTATAGATGGAACTGCTTCTAACTTCTTCAAACCAACTCTTCCCATGATGATTTTGTAAGCTTATTGCACATTCTTATCCATCACAAAAAAGCGTATTCTTTATGTTCGACAAGCAGGCCAAGTTCCAATGAATATATCCAACTTGATCGTCCCAAGTGGAAAAACCTTCTCGCCAGAAAAACCCCGGAGTGGTCTGTGATAAGGCTCCAATTGAGATAATTTTAAATTTAAACTGTCAAAGCATGAGTAGAACTTGATGTCTGCCGAACTACCATTATCTACCAGAACCCTTGAAATCATTACTTCTTTCATCCTCATTTTGATCACCAAAGGGTTGTCGTGAGGGTAAAGAACACCTGCAAGGTCGTTTTTTGAAAAACCAATGACCAGCTTCTCTTTGTTTATCTTCCTCGGGCGATCTTCCTCAGCCAAATTTATCCGTTGAATGTATGAGCAAGCCTGAGCCTCCCCGAGGTAAGCTTTTCTTTCTGCAGTAAGATCTCCTCCTCCTGTATCTCCGCCTGTAATAACATTATAATCAAATGTTCCAAAACGTATTGAAAATACCTCGCGTTCTGGTTGCCTTGGCCTTTTGGGAAGATCGGGGTCATCCTTTGTATCATCTTCATGATCCCTCTTCTTCTTTTCCTCTGCTCGACGAGGAGATCTAGACCTCTCTCTAGTTCGGTCATTATTTCTTCTTTCTCCGCCCCGATCAATATACTTTGCTAGCTTCCCTCTTCGGATGAGTGTTTCAATCTCGTTCTGAAGAGCTATGCAATTTTTGGTCATATGACCATGATCCTTATGGAACTCGCAATATTTCTCCCTATTCCTCGTGTCAGGGTCTGACCTCAGTTTCTTTGGCCACTTTACTTCCTCGTTATTCTTGATTTCTTCCAAGACATGATTTATACCCATTTTCAAAGGAGTATAATTATCGAATTTCTTCAGGACTTCCCATGACGACTTATTATTCTTGGGATTCTTATCACTGCCATTGCCCTTATGCTCTTTCCTTTTAGATTTGTCATGTTCCACCTTGGTTTCTTTATCCATATTCTTCTTCGCAGCCATAGCCTCCTCAGCGTTCATTATTTTGGCCGCTTTTGCCATCAACTCTGACATAGTTGTAGGTGGATCTTTGGCCAAAGTGTAATACAATTTATTAGGCAACAACCCACTCATCAAGGCGATGATTGCTGTCTTTTCTTCATAATCTATGACTTCCAGCTTCTCGTTATTGAAACGAGTTATGTAATCTCTAGTACTCTCACCAGATTTTTGTCTAACACTTAACAAGTGTGCTACTCTTTTTACTGGTTTTGCTCCAAAATAGAAATTGTCGATAAACAACTCAGCTAACTGAAAGAAAGTTGAAATCTTACCCCGAGGAAGATTGTTGTACCATATCTGGGCAGATCCAGTAAGAGTTCCTGAGAATGCTCTGCATCTCATCTCGTCGGGGACGGCATAGATGTCGGCAGCAGCTTGATATTGCTCTATGTGAAGAACAGGATCTGTCTTTCCATCATATTTGGGGGTTACCACAGGGGCTTTAAACTTTGACGGGGTAGGAAAATCCACAATAGCCTGGACAAAAGGTGTCCCTTGAACGAAAGTTCATTGTAGGGGGTTCTTTGCCTTAGCCATTTCTCCCAATCTATCCTCCAACCGCTGAATGGAACCTTTCCACGCATCATTTCCTTCCTCGGGCCTATTTGTTCGAGCAATCGATTATTCTGAAGTGGCCTCCTGGGATATATCCTGACTAGCAACTGGTCGTGATTGTGTTGATCCTTCTCTTAGATATGATGGTTGTCAAAAACTCCTCGACATGGTCCTAGGTGGACTCCTATTCCTCCTAGGGCCTAATCGACTGAAAGGAGACACCCTACTCAGTCTTTCCAAAGCACTGGGTCTCTCTGGAGAGAGAGTGATACGTTGCTCTGTATCTGTAACTCGTATTGATGAAGTTCGCCCAGGTTGATAAGAGAAATCATCAGATTCCTCATTACGATACGCATCTGTACGCCTGGATCGTGAAGAAAGTAAATAGGTTTGCCTTTGACCACTTCGCTGTCCCCAATGTGCAGGTGCACCGCCATGAAGGGTTTATATGAGTTGCCGCATCGTCTCTTGCATGGCGGTTTGTCCTTGAGCCAGATTCTTCATAATTCCAGCCAGATCTGGAGGCGCAGAGGGATTTGGAGGATTTCCAGCATTTCCAGCATTTCCAGCATTTCGATTGTTGGATTCTGGATTATCTGCCATTGATGATGAACGATTTTTAGTGAAAAACGATAACAACAGTCGTTTCCCACAGACGGCGCCAATCTGTTGATGTAAAAAATTAGATTGCTTCTAATTATTTAATCACAGATAAATATAAATGAGACAAAGAATTTTAAAGTGGTTCAACCTTATAAGAATGGCCTACGTCCACTGTTTCTGTTATTGCCAAGTGTTTTGGAATTCTCGATCTGTAATTCTATCAAGAAATTCCGGTCCCCTTGAATGCGCGTGATACAAGGTATTTATAGCCTTTAGGCTGTACATGTGAAAGGGTAAGCAATTAATGCCCTATAAGAGTATACGTCTATATGATAAGCATTAAATGAATAGTTGAACTGTTGATTATCTGGCAATCAATGCTGTGGCCGAGATGCAGCTCGAACTGCCTTAGTTGCTCGTTGTTCAGGAGTTCCTCGGAGCGTCAGAGTTCCTCGGAGTATTAGAGTTCCTCGGAGTATACTTGTTGCTCGGAGTGAGTCTGACTTGGTCGGGGAAATAACCTTCCTCGTTGCTATTGTGCCACGTAGAATGACACGTGTCTTCTTATAATTCGTCTATATCAGCATATTAATTTTGGTATCAACAGTTACCTTTACTGGTGCTTCTAATACTTTAGATCATCAAATCAAACATTAAATGATCTAAGTCCACAGTGACATGAGTTTCGATGGCATGCAAGAACTTACATGTAAAGGAAGGGATGGTATGATGATGCGAGTTCTGGGTAATGTTTTCTGAAAGGAGTATGTGAAGAAGATAATAGAAGTTGGGGAGATAACCTTGAGGTAAGGAAATTTTAGGCGCCTCTATACCTTCTCCACCTGTGATCTCAGTGACTACCTCAACCATACTAGGAGTAATACTATAAGCATATGGATAGACATAGTTGAGAGAAATTGGTAACCCATAAATATCCCTAAGAAAATATGGAGTAATGGTAATGGAAATAACACAAACAACATATGTAAAGATGGATTTCGAAGTTGCAACAGTAGTGTAAAATTCTCGAACAAGATCAGGATACATATATTCTTTCTCAACATCTTGGTTTACTATACTTAGCTAATGTCTTTATTCAAAAACTATTAACTCGGGATCATGATTAATCCGAAGGTAATTCCATTCAATGGTACGCTCATAATGAACAATACGGAGTTTGAAATTCTCAAACCGAGAGTAATCCATCGGGTCAGAAAATATTGAAGGAGATATTTACCTAGAGCTTAAGGATCTCATTCCATACCTGCATTTATTGGAGATCTCATGCATGTTTTAAAAAAAGAATAATAAAGAATCCCAAACTCAAAACTAAAAGAAATACTAAAAACATGCAAAATAAGAGTCAAGTTCGTGAATCCAACTCATATAAATATGGAATATTATAAAATAAACCTTAATAGATTTAAAGGACAACACTAATCAATAAAAGTATCAAAATATTCTTGAATCCACATAAAATGTAAAAAAAAATTAAATATTCCAAATTTAGAAAAAAAAATAGGGAAGAATAAACTTACCGTATTTCTAGAAGAAGGAATGAGGGAGGAAACGTCTAAAAAGCTCCGAAAGAGTATAAACATAGGTAGTATCGATTGGATATCGAAATAGAGAGGGAAATATACTTTCGAGAAAGTGACAGAAAAGTAATTTGGGTGCACTTTAAAACCCACTGTTGCTACAACGAGCCTTTGCACTGGTCCTGACCTTCGCTTGCCAGGACCTTCACTGGTCGCGACCTTTTCTAGAGCAATGACAATTATCGTTGAGGCAAAAATCCTTCGCTGGGAGAGACGACGAAAATCCTTCTCTGGTATGGATTTATGATCCTCTGGGATGAGAGAAAGCAGTAATAGAGCGAACCTAACCCACTAAGAAGGGATTAAAAAACCAGCAAGTGAAGCACCATACATACAAGGAAGCATTAGTGACCGATCAAGAAGTGAGTAAGGGAGCTCGGATAGATAATTTCAACTCTATCAAATGGGTGTTTGACTCAAGGAATAACTCATAAATGATACAAAGTGATTAGTCTCACATGATCCAGTTCCAAAAAATGACTTAGAAAAATAAAGTTCAATATATTTGCGTTATTTATTGTCATAGTCAGGTTTTAAATGGTTATTCAATATACTTTTTATGGAGAATAAACTATCTAAGGAAATATTCGTAGCAATGTGTTAATCTAAAAGATTATGTATGTGATAACTCCCGTGAGAGAAATAATTGTATAAATATCAACATTTGTCCAATGAAATTAAAACATATATCAAAACATTAGTTTTACTTGGGTATGTCAAACTTTAAATGTTTTTTTATTAAAAAGGGTTCATTTTCCTTGAAAAAGTAAAATCTTCAACTAACACTTTCCTCTTCCTCGTTAATCTATCCTCTGGTCAATATTTTATTTCATATCCTTAATGATATTTAATTTTTTGGATCGATATATATATTTGAAACATTGTTTCAAAATAAACTTTACATGTGGTGGCTTTCACACATTCATTACAATGATGGGATATTATTTCCAGCTTTCAAACGTAGCATCATCCAATCAAAGTTGTGGCCCTAACGACCTCATCTATGATTATTTTGGCATATATACTATTTTCAACTCCAACCATGAAGATACATTTCTCACAAATACAAAGGCTAAAATAACACCCTTTTCAATTCACATACATTTTGTAAGTTCCATAAATCATTACTCCAGAGGGTTATGTTCTTTAATTCATAAAATAATGCTCAAAATGTAATGCAATGTAAGCAAGACGAGTTATGCCATGTACTCAAGATAAATTAAGCTTAAAGAACCATAAATTTTTAAATCTTTTGAATTCTAAATGGAGAGTTCATAGTTATAAACACAATCAATATATATATATATATATATATATATATATATATATATATATATATATATATATATATGTTGATGTAAAAAATTAGATTGCTTCTAATTATTTAATCACAGATAAATATAAATGAGACAAAGAATTTTAAAGTGGTTCAGCCTTATAAGAATGGCCTACGTCCACTATTTCTGTTATTGCCAAGTGTTTTTGGGATTCTCTATATGTAATTCTATCAAGAAAATCTTGTCCCTCCTGAATGAGGGTGATACAAGGTATTTATAGCCTTTAGGTTGTACATGTGAAAGGGTAAACAATTAAGGCCCTTTAAGAGTATACGTCTGTATGATAAGCATTCACTGAATAGTTGAACTGTTGAGTTTCTGGCAATTAATGTTGTGGCCGAGATGCAGTTCAGACCGCCTTAGTTACTTGTCGTTCAAGAGTTTCTCGGAGCGTTGGTGTTCCTCGGTGTACACTTGTTGCTCGGAGTGTGTAGGACTTGGTCGAGGAAATAGACTTCCTCGTTACTATTGTGCCACGTAGATTGACACGTGTCTTCTTATTATTCGTCTATATCACCATATTTATTTTGGTATCAACAGAAGACCCCAATGTTTCATATTTCAAACTTTGAGGAATATGGAACATTCTTTCTCGGTATATGGCAATATTAAATGACCTTCCTGGTTTTTAGGAGCATTTTCTCCGTGTTCGAATGTCTTCCAAATTCGAAGAATCCGTTTTTTTGAATTTTTATAAGCGCTTCGATCTTCGCACACATTTGTCCTTTTAGCCGCCGGTAGCGTAATAGTTTCTTTTTTTGTAATCATTTCTTTTGCCGTTTCCCAAGGCAAAGTATTTAAGCTTCATTGGCAATCCCATCATCTTCTACCTTTTCCCATTTCTGCTTTCGAGTTTTTCATAGCCTTTCTCTCTCTTGTGCGTTCATCCCTTTCTTCGTTTGTTTGTCAACAGATCTCCTTTTTCCTGTAAGATTTTCTTCCTTCTTCTTCATTTCTTTTTACTCACCATGGTTTATGTTATCGAATCTCTTGAGAAATTCTGTTCTGACTTTTCTATTCCATCTTGGGTAACTTTGGAGGATCTTTCTGAGCCTTTAGATTATTTTCGTTTGGTTGAGGGACACTGGTTCCCCAGCCTCTTTATTGCTGAATGTGGATTTTCTTTTCCACCAAACCCTTTGTGCTTAGAGTTCTGTCAGTATTTCGATATTGTCCCTGCAAAAATAGCCCCCAACACATGGAGGATAGTTAATGGGGTGTATAGGTTAAATCAAACTCATGGAACCCGTATAGGAATTCCTGAGATTATGTATTGTTATAGATGGGATGTTCTAGATAATATTTTTTATTTAAAAACTAGATTTTTGAATAGGGCCTTAGTAGTCAACCTCCCTGATGCCAATAGGGATTATTTTGAACATGGGGTAATTATCAAAAATTGGCAACATGCCCCTTTGACTGGAGATGAAGTATATCAAGGTCCCAGATGCCCTCCATATGGCAATGGGATAGGTTATTTTCATTTTATTTTATTTCTAAAATTATGATTTCATTATGTTTGAATAAATGTGTGACTGATATTTCACTATGTATTTGTTTGCAGTTGACGGTAAGAGAAAAACTCCAAAAGAATCAGAAGTAAATATTAAGCATTTGAAACATATCTGAAATTTGCATAAAAAAGTTGCAGACGAGCACATCAGGTCTGCTTCATATTTGTTGCAGTATAGGAGTTATACAACATCCTTTACTGCTCATCCTGTGGTCAGCACCAGTGAACCAGCGTCAATTTCTGAGGACTCTTCTCCAGAATATCACATTCCTCTAAGTCAGAAAATGGGCAAAAGAAGAGTTCCTGCTCTCTTTGAGGAGACTACCTCTGCTGGAGATGGGAAAAGAAACAAGACTGAAGTCCCAAAGGGGAAAAAGAAAGTAGATGCTGCCCCTTCTGTTGCTCCTCAGAAGGCTGCCGAGAAGCCCCCAGTGGCTCCGAGCAAGAAAAATGCACCTGTGGAAGTGGTCACCATCTCCCCAACCAAAAGCTCCTCTTTGGTTGAAACTGTTGAACTGCCACCAAGGAGACTGAAGAAATCCTCCTCGGTCAATTTGACTGAAACCATTCCCCAGCTCCAAGTTAATGGAGTTGGTGTTCCAACTATTATTCCCCCGAGCTCTGCAATGAGCTCGGTAAAGACTTGAACCATTCCTGAGGTTCAAGGAATTGAGGAGAGTATGTCTAGGGATGTGCTTACATCTTTGGCTACTCGTCACCTTGCTTCAGTAAGTTTCTCATATTCTGAATTTTCTTTCCTTCCATCAATACGTATATCTCTGTACTGACTTATCATTATCTCCTTTTTTTCAGCTGGTGAGTTGCTTCAACACCAATGTGAAGAAATATGAAGCGATCAAGGCTTCTAGCTCCTCGTCTGGAATGGAGGATGCTTTGTTGGGGTTAACAAAATATTTGAAGGATTCCTGTCAAAAATATGACGAGGACAGGGCTGAATGGGAGAAGAAGTTGGCTGCAATTGAGGCAGAAAAGGTGCAGCTGGAAAATAAAGTGAAAGATTTGGAGGGAGAGAAGAAGAAGTATGACGAGAAGCTCAAGAGTTTTGGAGAGCTTGAAGACAAGATGAAAGTGGCAGAAGAAGAATTGTCCCTTCTGTGAGAATTAAATCACCAGAAGGAAGAGGTGGAAGCTAAGTTGAAGGCCACCGAGGATCTTCTATCCGAGAAGCTGTCCTCGGAGAAAATAAAAAGAAAGCTGGTGGTGAAAAAATCTTTTCGTACTGGATGGGATAAAGGATGGGACAGGGGGGTAGCAGCAATGATGACTCAGGTGCAGTACGGGAGTTTGAAATACTTTCGAGATCGTTGGGTGGCTGCCCTGCAAGAGTTGAAGGTTAATGAGGACTCAGAATTGTTTCAATAGCATCTCCCTGGCCCTCCCCCAGCCATTGAAGATGAAGAAGAGGACGAAGCTGCCTCCGAAGAATCTTCAATGGTAGTGGGTGATCCCATCCTTACCCAGCCTGCTGACGAGGAGCTTTCATCTCTGCCTGCTCCTCCTGAACAAGTTCCAACTTCAGCCAACCAACTCGTTGTTCCCACCGAGCAACCGAGCTCCTCATCCCAGCCTCCCAAGAAAGTCTTGGGAGACAAGGAAAAGGTGTGAAGTTGTTCGGTATTCTCTTTCTATTTTTCTTCTTTTTCAAGTGTAACCAATATCTTTGTAACTCTGCACTATGATCTAATAAAATTTGAGTTCTTTTCTTCCATATGATTGTCTCTTTTCTCTTCTCGTTAATGATTACTTTTTTTTCCTCTGCTAGTTTCTAGCCAGGATGGATCTGCTGTCTGCTAATGATACCAAGTTGATGAAGCAATGTCATGAATATTATAAGGCTGGTCACACAAACCTGAGTGTATCAGAAGTTGCTGACATCCTCGGTCATGATGCTTAAGAGCAGGCATTAGAAGCTTATCGGTACTTGAAAGGCTTACTTGACCGAGCTGTGGCCAACAATGTGGCCTATTACGAAATGATTGAAGACTTGCAAGGTACTCTCGATGAACTTCAGCAGCAGTATAAAGAGTCTTCAGCTCTTTTGCATGAAGGATATGAGAAGAAACTCAAACAACTAGGTGAAAAAGGCTACGACAAGATGCTTGCTGGCTATGAAGTGAGAGAGAAAACATTGAGAGCAGATGTCGAAGGGAACAGGAAAATCGCTGAGCTATTGGAACAAGAAAACAACAATCTGCAAAAAGAACTAGCTCAGCTGAGGTCTGCCGCTTCATCTTCCACTGCCTTGGTACCGGTCACTGATGAAGGATTCTCATTTTTAGAAGTGGAAAATGCCAAGTTGCGAGAAGAGTTAAAGACTTTGAGAAGAGATGGGCCTTCTATTGCTACTCGGGGACGAGGAAGAGGTTTTCGTGGACGAGGAAGAGTTGCTCAGAATGTTATCGAGGAACCAAGTTCTCGACCTGCTCGGGGAGGATAAAGAATTCTTCGTCGTACTATTGAAGAAGCTCGTACTCAATCAGCGTTGGAAAACCAAGCATTCCAATTGATGGAAAAAAATCAAGCCTTGTCTGAACTATCCAAGAAAGTTAGAGAACTGGAACAACAACTCTCTTCAAAGCAATCAGTTTTGGAGACTAATGAACTTTTCATCCAGAGTCTTCACGAGAAGCTTGAAAAGTTAACATTTCAATTTCACAAACAGCCCAAGGAGTTTTGGATGGCTGGATACAATGAAGCACTATTCCATTTAGATGATCGTATCCAGAATGCCAATAATGAGGGCTACAAGCAAGGTTGGTTGAATGCCTTGGGCGTGCTGAAGCTCGAACAAGGACACTACCTGTGGGACTATTATGATCCTGGGGTACTAGACTTACCTGTGCCACCTTATAAATTGGACATGGAATGGATCCCAGCTCGTGCCATTCCTCGGAGCTTAATTGCAAAATACTTCGGTGACTACAATCTTCATTCTCAGATCGAGGTATCTCGTCCCGAGCATCTACTGGATACACCTTCAATAATGAACGTCAGAATGCTTCGAGATATTAACTTCATTAATTCTCCCCTTTGCCTGGAAGATCCTCCTGCTGGCGAGAAGCCTATATCGAAAGCTGAAGGAAAAAAGCCAATAGAATAGGAAATTCTGATGTAATAATTAGTACACAATTTAATATCAATGTAATAAATTTGTGTAATTCATTTTGAATTTAATGAAAGAATTTCATTTTTGTTTGTAAATTTGTATTACTATTGTCTTATATTTGTCAAACATTTTATATTTATGCTTGCATAACAATATTGTGTGGTTCATCGACCAACTTAGTAATAAAAAATTACAAGTATTAGTAATGTTGCTCGATCACTTAATAATAAAGTAATGAGTATAAAAATGTTTAAAATTTTTCCAACCAACCAAGGTTGTTAAATTGTGATCGTCGACCAATTATAGTTAGTGAGAGTTTATATCCTACTAACCATACTTGGTAAATTTTTGTCTTTTTCGTAAAATGTGCCCGATCAACCAAGGTCGATAAATTCTCCTTGTCGACCAACTACAGTTAGTGGGTTTTTATCCCCGACCAACCATACTTGGTTCAGTTTGGAATATTTTGTTCCTTGAGGAACTTTCGTATTTTCTGTAATAATCTTACCTCCCGACCAACATAAGTTGGCATTTAAGAGCATATCTTGTTTCCTAACCAACCGAGATTGGTATTTTTAGGAGTGTTGTTTTCGCCCTTTTACCAACCGGAGTTGGTCTGAGGTCAAACTATCATGTCCACTTGCCCTTTTACCAAAATTGGTCTGAGCCAGTGTCAGCCTCCTAACCAAAGGAGTATGGTTTGTTCTCGCTCTTTTACCAATCGGAGTTGGTCTGAGTTCGAACTATCGTGTTCACTCGTCCTTTTACCAACCGGAGTTGGTCTGAGCTAGTGTACGCCTCCTAACCAAAGGAGTATGGTTTGTTCTCGCTCTTTTACCAATCGGAGTTGGTCTGAGGTCAAACTTTCATGTCCACTTGCCCTTTTACCAAAATTGGTCTCAGCCAGTGTCAGCCTCCTAACCAAAGGAGTATGGCTTGTTCTCGCTCTTTTACCAATCGGAGTTGGTCTGAGTTCGAACTACATGTTGTTTTTACTGCCGAGCAGCGTAGTGCTACACACTAGTTTCCCCGAAAAACTTTCAATAAAAGGAGAGAATATGGCGAAATATCATTATTTTATTCATATTGATGGAACTGCTTTACATTTTACATCACTGATAATACTTGCGTAGGTGTTCAGCATTCCATGCATTCTTAAATTCCTCTCCTTCTAGAGTTTCTATTCGGTAAGTTCCTGATCGAACAACTTCTGTAACTCGGCAAGGTCCATGCCAGTTTGCTTCCAACTTATTGTGCTTCTGAATGACCTTCTTTAGCACATAATCTCCTTCTTTTAAGTCGCATTTCTTCACCTCTTGTTGTAGAACAGGGTTGTTTGTTGTTGGTAAGCAGCATTCCTAATGGCTGCCTCTTCTCTAACTTCCTCGAGCATGTCCAAATCTAATCTCCTCATCAAGTCACTGACTGGGGAATTGAAATTCAGCACTCTGTGTGTTGGAAGACCCAACTCGGCAGGTATTACGGCCTAACTTCCAAATGCTAGCATATATGGTGATTCTCCAGTTGCTGCTCGGGGAGTTGTTCGGTAGGCCCACAATACGGATTGCAGCTCATTAATCCAATTAGCTTTAGTCTCACTTAGCCTCTTCTTCAAACCATTTAGAAATGTTCTGTTCGTCACTTCTGTTTGTCCATTGCTTTGAGGATGGCCTGGTGCTGAATGAACCTTCAAAATGTTTGACTGATGACAATAGGCGGCAAACTCCTCGTTATCAAATTGTGTTCCATGGTCTGTGATGAAGGCATGAGGGAGACCATATCGGCAGATGATGTTATTCCAAACGAATTGGTACACTTTCTCGTATGTCATATAAATCAGAGCTTCAGCTTCTACCCACTTAGTAAAATAATCCACTGCGACGACGAGGTACTTGAATCTTCCTCGGGTCGTTGGCAGTGGTCCAACCAAATCAATTCCCCATATGGAAAATGGCCAAGGGGAAGTTATGGGTGTCAACAATGCTTGTGGAGTTCGTCGAATGGAGGAAAAATGTTGGCATTTATCACATCTCTTAGCATAGGCTATACAATCAGCCCTCATCGTTGGCCAGTAGTATCCCTGCGTCATCACCCTTTGCAAAAGTGTCCGACCTGCTACATGGGCTCCACAGGACCCTTCATGAATCTCTTCAATCAATTCTTTCACCTCGGAGGGATGTACACATCTTTGTAAACCTGCCATAATTCCTTGTCTATACAAAACACCATTAATTAGTACATACCGAGTAGCTCTAAACTTCAATTTCTTGGCAGCGAGCTTATCCTCCGGTAATTCTCCCTCCTCAATATATGCCCTGATGGGATCCATCTAAGATGGTCCTAAATCAAGGGTAATAATATTCATCGTGAGGTCTTCATCTATGCTCCGACTTTCTAATACTTCGATTGGTATCGTTCTTCGCAGCTCGGTCCGAATAGCTGATGCTAGTCGGGCCAGTGCATTTGCTTGTGCATTCTCCATTCTTGGTATTCTGATCAACTGAATGGCATCAAATTCTGCCAATAACTCCATCACCTTGGCATGATACTTGACCATTAATTCTCCTTTAACTGCATATGTTCCCATCATTTGATTCACAATTAATTAAGAATCACTGAATACCATCACTTGTTGCGCTTCCATAGTCTTTGCTAAAGTAAGACCTGCTATCATGGCCTCATACTCGGCCTCATTATTAGAAGCATTGAATTGGAATCGCAGGGCGCATTCCATGTCAATCTCGTCTGGGGTGTTCAAAACAATCCCTGCTCCACAACCTGTTGCGCAAGATGACCCATCTATATATAATCTCCATGTAGGTAACTCGTCTTCAAATTTCTTATCTGACAAAGTTCCTCGGTGAAATATTTGTTGTTTACTTTCATCCTGCCCTGGTATTTCTCGCTCGTCGTCGACCATCACTTCTCGCCCTTTTACCAACCGGAGTTGGTCTGAGCTCGAATTTGATGATCCTTCTACATCCACAAGCCCTTTTACCAACCGGAGTTGGTCTGAGCTTGTGTTTGTTGATCCTGTAACATCCACAGGTTGATCAGCGAGCAACTTTTGTTCCTCGGGAGTATCAGGATAAGTAAACTCTGCTATAAAATCTGCTACAGTTTGCCCTATTAATGATGATCTGGGTTCATACACAATATCATATTCACCGATCTCTATTGCCCAGTACATCAGTCTCCCTAATTTTTCTGGCTTATGAAGGGCTTGTCTCAATGGCATGTCGGTATACACGACGACGGTATGAGCCTGGAAATATGGCCTCATTCTTCTACTTGCCTCTATTAATGCCAATGCCAATTTTTCCAGCTTTGGGTACCTGATCTCTGCACCTCGAAAAGCCTTACTTGTGTAATAAATTGGCTTCTGGACTCCATTTTCTATTCTGATCAATGTCGAACTAACTGCATTCTCTGATACTGCCAGGTACAAGTATAACTTTTCTCCCATTACTGGCCTGGACAACAGTGGAGGTGCTCCCAAATATTTCATCAAGTCTTGAAAGGCGTTTTTACATTCATCATTCTACTCGAAAGTTTTTCATAGTGTTTTGAAGAATAGGAGGCATCTATCAGTTGCTCGGGATACAAATCTGTTGAGTGCTGCAACTCGTCCTGTAAGACTCTGCACCTCTTTCTTCGTCGTTGGATATCGCAACCCTAAAAAAACATTGATCTTTTCTGGATTCGCCTCAATGCCTCGCTGGTTGACGATGTATCCGAGGAACATTCCTTCTCGTACTCCAAATGTGCACTTCGTCGGGTTGAGCTTCATTTGGTATTTATCCAGTTGATCAAAGGTCTGACCTAAGTCAACTAGATGATCAGCAGCTTTCTTGCTCTTTGTCAGCATATCATCGACATAGACTTCCATATTGCAACTGATTTGTTTGGCAAAAACCTTGTTCATCAGCCGCTGGTATGTCGCTCCTGCATTTTTCAAACCAAAAGGCATAACATTATAACAATAAGTTCCCCTAGGGGTAATAAAAGAAGTACTTTCCCTGTCTTCAGGTTTCATTTTGATCATGTTGTAACCAGAGTAAGCATCCATGAAGCTGAGCAGCTCGTGTCCCGAGGTAGCATCCACTAGTTGGTCAATTCTGGGCAATGGAAAATGACCTTTTGGGCATGCCTTGTTGAGATCAGTGAAATCAACACACATTCTCCATTTATTATTTTTCTTCTTTACCATCACCACATTTGCTAACCAGTCCGGATATTTCACATCTTCAATGAATCGAGCTTTCTGGAGCTTCTCGACCTCCTCTTGTATAGCTTGATTCTTCTCGGGACTAAATACTCTTCTTCTCTGCTTTATAGGCTTGATTTCCTTATTTGCATTGAGCTCATGACATAAGAAGTTTGGATCTATTCCTGGCATGTCTTCATGACTCCATGCAAAAAATTTCTTCCTGTTTCTCAAGAAAGTTATCAACTCTTGTTTTATTGAAGCATCCAACGTCGAACCTATCTGGGTTATTCGTTCAGGGTGCTCGTCGTCCAGAATAACATTTTCTATAGATTCCACCACCTGTCCTTTTACAAGTTGGGATTCATCTCTGGTATCCAGTGTTTCAATTTCTATACCTTCATCTACCTGGTAGGTAGTAGTCTTTTTCCTTGACTCTTCAAGCTCCTCTTGCTCGGCAGATGAATAATAGCATTCCCGAGCTACTTTTTGATCACCTTTCACAACTCCTACTCCAAAATTTGTTGGGAATTTTAAGCACTGATGTACTGTAGATGGAACTGCTTCGAACTTCTTCAAACCAACTCTTCCCATGATGATGTTGTAAGCTGATTGCACATTCTTATCCATCACAAAGAAGCATATTCTTTCTGTTCGACAAGCAGGCCAAGTTCCAATGAATATATCCAACTTGATCGTCCCAAGTGGAAAAACTTTCTCGCCAGCAAAACCCAGGAGAGGTTTGTGATATGGTTCCAATTGAGATAATTTTAAATTTAAACTGTCAAAGCATGAGTAGAACATGATGTCTGCCGAACTACCATTATCTACCAGAACCCTTGAAATCATTACTTTTTTCATCCTCATTTTGATCACCAAAGGGTCGTCGTGAGGGTAAAGAACACCTGCAAGGTCGTTTATTGAAAAACCAATGACCAGCTTCTCTTTGTTTATCTTCCTCGGGCAATCTTCTTCAGCCAAATTTATCCATTGAATGTATGAGCAAGCCTGAGCCTCCCCGAGGTAAGCTTTTCTTTCTGCAGTAAGATCTCCTCCTCCTGTATCTCCGCCTGTAATAACATTATAATCAAATGTTCCAAAACGTATTGAAAATACCTCGTGTTCTGGTTGCCTTGGCCTTTTGGGAAGATCGGGGTCATCCTTTGTATCATCTTCATGATCCCTCTTCTTCTTTTCCTCTGCTCGACGAGGAGATCTAGACCTCTCTCTAGTTCGGTCATTATTTCTTCTTTCTCCGCCCCGATCAATATACTTTGCTAGCTTCCCTCTTCGGATGAGTGTTTCAATCTCGTTCTGAAGAGCTATGCAATTTTTGGTCATATGACCATGATCCTTATGGAACTCGCAATATTTCTCCCTATTCCTCGTGTCAGGGTCTGACCTCAGTTTCTTTGGCCACTTTACTTCCTCGTTATTCTTGATTTCTTCCAAGACATGATTTATACGCATTTTCAAAGGAGTATAATTATCGAATTTCTTCAGGACTTCCCATGACGACTTATTATTCTTGGAATGCTTATCACCGCCATTGCCCTTATGCTTTTTCTTCTTGGATTTGTCGTCTTCCACCTTGGTTTCTTTATCCATATTCTTCTTCGATGCCATAGCCTCCTCGGCATTCATGATTGGCCACTTTTGCCATCAACTCTGACATAGTTGTAGGTGGATATTTGACCAAAGTGTAATACAACTTTTTAGGCAACAACCCACTCATCAAGGCGGTGATTGCTGTCTTTTCTTCTTAATCTATGACTTCCAGCTTCTCGTTATTGAAACGAGTTATGTAATCTCTAGTACTCTCACCAGATTTTTGTCTAACAGTTAACAAGTGTGCTACTCTTTTTACTGGCTTTGCTCCAAAACATAAATTGCAGATGAACAACTTGGCCAACTGAAAGAAAGTTAAAATCTTACCCCGAGGAAGATTGTTGTACCATATCTGGGAAGATCCAGTAAGAGTTCCTGAGAATGCTTTGCATCTCATCTCGTTGGGGACAGCATAGATGTCGGCAGCAGCTTGATATTGCTCTATGTGAAGAACAGGATCTGTCTTTCCATCATATTTGGGGGTCACCACAGGTGCTTTGAATTTCGACGGTGTAGGAAAATCCACAATAGCCTGTACAAAAGGTGTCCCTTGAACGAAAGTTCGTTGTAGGGGGTTCTTTGCCTTAGCCATTTCTCCCAATCTATCCTCCAACCGCTGAATGGAACCTTTCCACGCATCATTTCCTTCCTCAGGCCTATTAGTTCGAGCAATCGATTATTCTGAAGTGGCCTCCTCGGATCTATCTTGACTAGCAACTGGTCGTGATTGTGCTGATCCTTCTCTTAGATCTGATGGTTGTCGGAAACTCCTCGACATGGTTTTAGGTGGACTCCTATTCCTCCTAGGGCCTAATCGACTGAAAGGAGATACCGTGCTCAGTCTTTCCAAGGCACTAGGTCTCTCTGGAGAGAGAGTGATACGTTGCTCAGTATCTGCAGCCCGTATTGATGAAGTTCGCCCAGGTTGATAAGAGAAATCATCAGATTCCTCATTACGATACGCATCTGTACGCCTGGATCGTGAAGATAGTAAATAGTTTTGTCTCTGACCACTTCACTGTCCCGAATATGCAGGTGCACCGCCATGAAGGGTTTGTATGAGTTGCCGCATTGTCTCTTGCATGGCGGTTTGTCCTTGAGCCAGATTTATCATAATTCCAGCCAGATCTGGAGGTGCGGAGGAATTTGGAGGATTTCCTGCATTTCCAGCGTTTCGATTGCTGGATTCCGGATTATCTGCCATTGATGATGAATGATTTTTGGTGAAAAACGATAACAACAGTCATTTCCCACAGACGGCGCCAATCTGTTGATGTAAAAAATTAGATTGCTTCTAATTATTTAATCACAGATAAATATAAATGAGACAAAGAATTTTAAAGTGGTTCAGCCTTATAAGAATGGCCTACGTCCACTATTTCTGTTATTGCCAAGTGTTTTTGGGATTCTCGATATGTAATTCTATCAAGAAAATCTCGTCCCCCTGAATGAGGGTGATACAAGGTATTTATAGCCTTTAGGTTGTACATGTGAAAGGGTAAACAATTAATGCCCTTTAAGAGTATACGTCTGTATGATAAGCATTCACTAAATAGTTGAACTGTTGAGTTTCTGGCAATTAATGTTGTGGCCGAGATGTAGTTCGGACCGCCTTAGTTGCTTGTCGTTCAAGAGTTTCTCGGAGCGTTGGTGTTCCTCGGTGTACACTTGTTGCTCGGAGTGTGTAGGACTTGGTCGAGGAAATAGACTTCCTCGTTGCTATTGTGCCACGTAGATTGACACGTGTCTTCTTATTATTCGTCTATATCAGCATATTAATTTTGGTATCAACAATATATATCATGTGCAAACAAATCAAATAGACTAGTCTTAGCATTTTAACAAGGTGACCTATAAACACACAATCTTAAAAAGTATTAATAAACAAATTGTGCAGATAAAGGATAAAAAGATTGGACGAGCTAAGGAACAAGATAGGTGTTTTAAAAAGTCCTAATCTCATAGAGAAACCTTCTAACAAGTATAAGTCAAGGGGATACAAAAAATGATTTAGTCTAGTTTCTAAATCTACCAAATGTAAATGAAACTCCTAATCCATCTTTGTACAACATGAGGTCATAACTATGCTTTTTTGGGTGTATGTCGTTGTTGATGAAAGCCAAGTTAGTCAAAAATCCTTAAATACCTACAAAATATAACAAAACTCAAGTGTAGAGTGGTAAGTAAGGATGTCAATCCACTTACTAGGGAGTAAGCTAGAGACAAATTCAATTGTAATTCACTTTTTATTTTCTTTTTGGGCTTTTTCACCTTTATAATTTTTTTAGCTTTTTCAATATTAAAACAATAGGGTGAGGTGATGATTTAAACTAACTAAACTAAAGTGTGAGATGAAAACAACTAACTAGAAATTTACTAAAATGAAAATTAAAGTCTAAACTAAAAATAAGAGATAAAGTGAGGTAAATAATTGTGAGAACAATCAAGGAGTGGGATTACACCACAAATTTCAGTTATTCTAATTAATTAATTCAATTCTTTGAATTCTCCCAAATTAATATCAAAACTACAAATCAACTCTCGTTGAAAGTGTAATTTTAATAATAACATTTTAAAAAATTAAGTTTAACACCTCACAACTCTAGAAAAATAGATCTACACTCCTTTTAATTAATCACCCGCTAGGATCGATCAATTAGAATTTATGTCAATCTTATAAAATAAATTTAAAGTTGAAATTCAAGTGATAATACCCCACTTAAGAAACCCATATCTCTAGTTCCAATCTAAAACGGATATTATCATTAGAATTTCGATTTTCTCTCGAAAATCATTTACCCTCTCTCGAGGCGTAAATCTAAGGGTGAGGGATCAAAATTAACATTCAAAGAGATTTTTCAAGTAATTAAACTAATAAAAATAAAATAACATCAAATAAGGGTTTTACCCCACCCCTTGAAAGGGGATTTAGCCTAACATGATATTAAACATGACAAATTAATAATCAAGTCTACTAAAATAAAAGAGAAGAGAATAGAACAAGTAAACCAAATCTCTTTGAGAAAGTTGAACTATACTCTTCCAAATTGAAGCATACAATCCCTCCAATTGAGTATCCAAATGCTTTGAAATTAATTATTCACTCAATTAACTCTCTTACAATATTTAATCTCACAAATATCTAAAATAAAAAAAGAAAAACTATTTACAAAGGATAATTTTCTCTACAATTCTCTCTCTAAAATTCTTATCTAAAAGCTTCTTTTGATTGGGATCTTCATCTTCTTTTTATACTATGCATGGAGCTAAGGGTAAAAATAGAAATTTAAAGTGCATGTAGGCATGGAAATGGTGATGTGAGGGTTAACATGTGCATGGGGTATTTTAGGAATTGGGCACACATGTGTTTTAAATGGAGTTGTGAGGCGAGGATAAATTCATATTTGGTTTGAGAGGTATTTTGGGTGTTTGGTTAGAAGAGGTTAGTTAGGGGGTATAATAGGTAAAATGGTTAAAAGGTTCAATGGGTTTATTGGCACATGGGGTTTTTGTCTTTTGGTTTGCTTTGGCTTGTGATTTTGTATTTGCAGGTCGTGGCTTGGTTGAGGAGTTCACATGGAAGATGGGAAATGGGTATGGGAAGGTTGGGTTAGGATGGGTTTGGATGTCTGGCGGGTTGGAGTATGGTATGAAAATGGGTCGAGCTGCTCAAGTGGTCGCCGCAGTCGTCCGCGATGGAGGCAGGTGGGTCAAGGCTTGGGAGAGGAGTTTTGCCGGAGGGGAGATGGGTTTTAAGTGGCGGAACTGCTGCCGACGGTGTCGGCAGGGGCTGGTAGGACCAGGTGGTCGCCGGGGTGAGACGACTGGAGAGAGGAGGCCGGATCGGGCTAGTTGGCTATGACCTGCCGACGGTCAACTCCGATTTGGGTGGCAGGTCCGACGGAGGTTGGATCTCGAGTCACCGCAGGTGGGATTTGAGGGCCATTCCGGCCGGAGATGTCGGGTAGGCGGAGAGGTGGAAATCCGACGGGATTGGGATGGATGGGGGTTTATGGTGGATAAGCAGGATGAGGGTATGGGTTGGAGATGTTTTGATTGGAGATGGGTGTAGCGCTATTGGGTTGTGGAGGTGATGAGAGAGATGGGTTTAATGGTGGTGTGGCTATGGAGGTTTGTGGAGAGAGAGAGAGAATAAGTGTGTTGTTGGGGGAAGATGAGGGTGAGGGTGTATGGTGGCGATGAGGGTGTTAGGATAGTGTGTAGGTGTAATTAGGACACCTAAAAAAAATAACACTAATAAAATAAAATTTAATAAAATCTAATTCTAAAATAAAATAAAGATTCAAATAAAATTGAAACTAAAAAAAAAGAAATAAAAATAAAAATAAAATCTAATAAAAATTAAAAAATTAAAATTCTAAAAAGAAAATGTAAAAACTAATAAATAAATAAAATCCTAAAAATTAAAATCCTAATAAAATAAATTAAAACTAGAAACTAAAAATAAAATAAAATCAAATTATACTAAATAAAATAGAAAATAGAAAAATAGAAAATGAAATTTATAGAATACTAAATAAATCTAAAGTAAATCCTAAAATAGAAATGACTCAAACTAAAAATCTAAAAAAATAATAAAATGATACAAATAAAATACACACATGCTTGAGGTAAGTTTGGGTTAGGTTTAGGCTCGGGTTAGGGTACGGGAGAAGGTATTTTAGCTCCATTTATACGCAATTACTTTGATTTAAATGTTTGAACTCTGCAACACACAATTAAGCCTACATATTGAACAATTAAGCGCATAAGACCCATATTGTCGAGAATTAGCAACAAAAGTACGTCTATTCGGGGTATAAAATGTACAGTTTTGGGTGCTTATCATGAGGCTAATCAGGAGTAGGTTAAATCTTAGTCATATTAACAATTTTCTTTCCCCTTTTCTATAAACATGCCGAGGCATGTGGTTTTCCCATAGAATTATTTCTTTCAATTCTTCCCACCATTATGAAAGTGCGAGGTTGATTTAACAAAATAATAAAAACTCTCAAATGCCCTTTACAATTACAATAACCACATTTATAAACCTTAGGATGAGACATATAAGAAGAAGTCTTGGGAGAAACCTTTTCAAAATGTTGAATCTTTTTCAACTTAAAGCAAAAATCTTATGATGACTAGTTTTATGATAATAAGAGAAAATATAATCTTCAGTGGGTCTTTTATCATTGTGATTGTGTTTTTTGAAAACGAGAGGATGCATATTGCAATTCTCTTTCAAATTGTTTATCCTAACATGTTTCCTTTATTTATAAAGGTTGTTTAAACCATGATCAAAGTGGATGAATGATTTGACATCGAAGGCTTGTCATTCAAAGCCTTTCTTCTTGGAAGTTCACAATAGTTTGATTTTAGTTCCAAAGATAGATCGGTAACGTTCCTTATAAGTTTGACACTAAGATTAAGACTATTTTGAAATTCCACTTTCAAAGTATCCACAAGGATGGTTAGATTATCTCTCTCCTTTTTTAATGTGGACACACATTCTTCCTTGACTAAAGGCAACTTCTTATCTTCAACTAATTCATCAAGGAAATTATAAGAAGTCGTTAAATTCTAAACCTAGAACTTTAAGGGTAAATGGAATGAGTGTGGGCATTGATAATATGAAAGAATTCATTTTATTCTTTAACATAAGTAAGCTCATTAAAAAGTCCAGTTTACTCAAGGGCTTTAATTTTCTCAAGAAAAATGTCTCTATCAATAGATAACCGAGAAGAATCATGGTCTTTGTTTTATTTAATGGCCTTTTCATTCTCCAAATGTTTCACTCTCACAGAAAGTTTAACATTAATTTTAAATAAACTCTTATTTTGAGAAACAAGAGCATGAAGAGAAAAGAGTAGCACATTATCTTTACAATCACTAATACGAGTATAATAAATATTTGTGTTAGAGTGATTCAAAATGTCGAACGGTATGATAAGTCCGGTAAAAGCATGACAATTAGATGCACCAATTAAATCACGAATACTATTGCACATAATAATTTACATATTCACACACACACACACACTAGATCTACCTTGATGTGATTAAACCTACAAAAATGAGGTATTGCTTTGATACCAATTAAGAGTGCACGTTCACGAAAATGAGATAGACGAAAGGCTGTGAACTAAAATTTTTCTCAAAAAGAGACAAGGTTTTTCTTTAATTTCTTGTTATGAGTAAAATACAATATATGAGGTTTGTGTGACAAATTATTTACCATATAGATTACACAAAATTTTATCTTCAATATTAAGTGATTTAATCTAAGTGTGGAAAAGGTAAACAAAAAAATCTTGATACGATAGAATGACAAATGTACTATGGTAGAGTTTTATAATTTGAAGCATGATACTTACACCTTCTCGACGCTATGACCGACTAGACATTATATCCCATAATATCCTTTATAGAGAGCCCCAACAAATGGAGTATACTATAAAACCATGGCTGGTTTTCATCCGCAATCAATGTCGTAAAGTACTCACACCAACAAATATTTATTTAAAGTTTAAAGCAAACATTTTTGTCCCAAAACCTGGAACAAAGATGATAATCCTCCAATGAGTGTAGTACCACTTTCTAGGTGTGTAATGACCTAAGGAAAATTGTATTTGAAAATAACGGCTTAACTCATAAAATATATCTTTGAGATATATGAAATCAAAACACAAGAACAAATTTGAGAACGTGAGAATTACGTGTGATAATTGATTAACTTCGCAAATTTCTAATTTGACACACTTATTTAATTTCAGCCCCTAATCATACATCTAAAGTGCAAGTGTCAACCCATAAATAAAGCATGCGACACAAAGTTAAGGAAAAATCCCCGCAGGGCAAAACCTTTTATTTCACTATAACAAGTAAATCGCAACTTACAAAAATTACAATGAAATACAGTGACACACGAATACCCGTAGGTGTCGTTCGGTGTCGGCAGCAATGAATTCACACGCAACGAACCCACATGAACCTCAGTCCAATCAACGAAGGAAAAACCGCAGCACTCCTCAATGACACGCAGCCATAAAACTTTGTAGAGACTCCCTCAGCAATGACACGCAGCCCTCGGTTGCAAAGATCTCTCCACAAAGGTTTGAACAAACACAAGGTTGTGTTCTTGGGTTACCAAAAAGATTCACAAAGATTTGGAAATTTTTGTGAATAAAAAAACCTAGAGTCTTGGGCTCAAGAGGTGAAGACTTAGAGTATTTAGGACTCCGAAAATCGTCTTGAAAAGTCTTAGAAAACAACTCCCCGAAGTTGGCTTAAATAAGAAAACTTTGATCCTAAAAAATCTCTAACAGATCTGGCCGAATTTATCCCAGGCGGACCGGTCCGGCTTGGGGGCGGATCGGTCCGGTTGGTCGGATCGGTTCTTTTATTCCAGGCTTCATCGGTTCACTTGCAGTCCGGGGTATACTGGCCTTCAGCAAACGGATCGGTCCGGGTCTGAGGCGGACAGGTCCGGTTAGTCGGATCGGTTCTTTTATTGCAGGCGGACCGGTCTGGTCTGTCAGCCTATAATTCCTCTTCTTCTTTTGATATTCGGATCCGTTGATGAATGTATGAATCTTGAATTTCTTCAACGGTGTAACGGCGTGCGACAAAATAAATTGCTAATGGACAAAAATGTCCTTACAAATCTCCCCCTATGTCTATGCCGGTACATACATAAAAACAAATCATCCGAATTATCAATCAACTAAAAATGCCTATACAAATCTACCCTTCCATGAACCCAAAACTGGAAAGATACAATTGAATAAGACTACAGTGTTTGCTCTTCAATTATTCAGGATTCTCAACACTTTTCTCATCAGGGTGTGCAATCCAATGATAATCCATGCAGTACCTACACACATGAGACAAAGCAAAATACCAAGTGACATATCGAGTTTGAAATGAGATAAACATATATACCATACCAATTTATGAGCAAACTCAAACTTTCAAATATCCCCCATAATAAGATAATTCTTTCTCCCCCTTTTTATGATGTCTCCAAATATACAAATAAGAAGAATGAATCAATCAAGCAAAATCGAGGTGTCACGGTATACAAAAAACACACAAACTATTTTTGATTTTTTTTTTTTAATTTTTCGTACAAAAAAAATAGATAGCATTTGAAAAACAATATGATACAAAAATCACACCATGGATTTAGACTCAAACAACCAAGTCATGGAAATGGAATGAATGGGTGTGAACACATTCGATAGGTAAATCAACTCAATCAATCATATGTGCACGATGCATATGTGTACCCCTAACGAATGAACATCAAAAGTATCCTTAGGTGTAAAAAAAATTTGTTGAATTTAAATGACATCGTCTTATGCAAATCAACAAATCAAAGTCAAAATGATTTCCACCCCAATAACGTCCTAAACTATGTAGCGCATTTTCAAGCATTTCAAGGACGTGCAAACCCGTTTTAAATCTCCAACCAAACTCCCTCATATATATTTTCTTTTAGAGGTAATCTAAATTCTCAAACTTTGGAGAATTGGTGCAAAAACCTAAATGGCCCCTTTTTGGCATGAATATCTTTTTATTGCCTTTAAATTTTTTCGGGCTATTTTAACCTCTTTGGACCTCGGATAATAAAATTCCTCAATTTTTTAGGTCCTTTTTAACGGTGGCTTTTGCGCAAAGGATAGATGATTACCTTTCACAGCCCCTCCCTGTTATCAAACAAATCACACAAACTCACAAAACGGTTTTTATATGCACAATTTCCTTATCAAAATTTATCGCGCTTAGTTCATTTTAAGGACAGGATTGAAGTGAAAACACCCAACCAACATGTGATAAGACAAGCACAATAATCAAAAAAATCCGTGCAAGTGTGCATTAAAGGAAACATGAGTCAAACATGTAGGAAGAACACTTAATTACATCTTAATGACTCCAAACATTATAAAGCACATGGATGAATTGATCTATTGTCTCAAAATACTATCAAATAGTCACATGAAAAAAAAATGAAATGATGTTGTGACTCGGTCATCCAAAGTGTTCATCCATAAACGGTGCAAACAAAAAACAAAAATCTTTTTGGATTTTCTCAAAATTTTATCAAAATAAAATCTTTTTGTATTTTTCAAAATTTAAAAAAAAAATAAAACATACAAAATGATACATACTAGCAATAGGCAAATAATGACATCATGAAAATCACCCTATGCTAGTAAACAAGTCAAACCTCAATCATTAGGTGCGGAGGGGTTTTCCAAAGGTGGTGACAACTTATGAAAAACCTCCATCAATTCTTGTGAAGTTTTGACTAAGAACTTAACTTGCTCACCTAAATGTGCAAACTCTCTCATGTAGTCTCCGGGAGCATGTAAAGTATCATGTGTGGGTGCATGTGTGCCAGAATTATGTGTAGAAGCAAAACGTGACACATACCCCAACTTAAAGCAAAATTCCCTAAGGTGTCCTCTCCTCTTGCAATGGAAACAAACATAAATAGGCCTAGGAACACCTCTCTTAAAAAATCTAGGACGCACTTTCCTAATAGGAATGGGACGCCTAGGTGGGTTAGGGTGAGACACATGTGAAACCGTCATTAAAGTGGGAACCGGCTCGGGTGCTAATTGGGAAGAAGAAGCACCGTCATGACTTATTCCTAACTTCTCACCTTTACCCTTAAGAACCACCTTTTCAACCTTCTTAGGTGCGTTCTCAAACTTGACATTGACCACCCTGGCACGTTCGAGATCACTCTCGAGTTGGGATACACGTGTCGTCAGACTAGACAACGTGCTGGTCAAATCACACTTCTCCTTTCTCAAAACCTCCTTCTCTTTCTCCAAATCTAAAACCCGACGACCTAAATCCCTATTATACTTCTTTGTTTTTAAGGTCTCGGTGTACAAATCTCTAAAAGCTTTTTGGAGCTCACTTTCATCTCCACTTTCATTCTCACTTTCTCCCTTACTTGAAGCGCTCAAACCATCACTATTACTATCGTGTGCACTATTGTGGGACAAGGTGGGTGTGCTCACATGACTAGAAAAAGCTACAAACTTCTCACCACTAGTCTCATCACCCTCACCTTCACTACTATCACTAAGTGTGGCGGGCATAGCTGCTTTCTTTCTAAGCCACGTAGGACACTCAAATGACTTATGTCCCTTACCCCCACTTCCAAAACAAGTGATGTTCTCAAAATCTTCCTCACACTCCTCGTCGGATTTATTCTCTTTTTCCCTCTCACCACTTTCTTTGGCCTTTCCTTTCTTTTTATTTTTCTCAAAAAAATTATTTTTATTGGAAGAATTATTTTTGTTCATGTTGAGAAATCTTTTAAAAATTTTCGCAAACAAGGCCATGTCATTAAAATCAAAATCTCCCTCAGAATCGGACTCACAAACTTTTTCTTTATTTTACTTAAAATGAGTCTTTAAAGCAATGCCATTATCCTTAGCCTTAATGGTTTTGGGAAACATGTCAATATCATAGGTTTGAAGATCTCCTACAAGTTCTTCCAACTTAAGTGATTTCAAATTTCCCAAAGAGTTCAAAACAGTGACTTTAGGAATAAAGCGTTTTGGGAGAGATCTCAAAATCTTTTTAACGACACGCGTGTTATCAATCACCTCACCCAAATTAAAACATGTGTTAACAATGTCCGACAAACGTGCATAAAAATCATCAAAGCATTCAGACTCAGACATGGTGATGGTTTCAAATTGGGTGGCCAAATTTTGTAATTTTGACTCTTTAACCGCGTTCGTACCCCCATGTGTCAATTTCAAAACATCCCAAGCCTCTTTAGACGTGGTGCACGTCATAATTCGGTGAAACTCATCAGGAGAGACAGCTCCAGAAATAGCACTCAGACCACGGGAATTAAAATTGGATAATTTATAATCATCTTCAGTCCAGGCTGACACGGGTTTTAAAGTGGTGACGTTATTAACAGTGACCGTGGGAGGAGTCCAACCATTTTCGCAAAGCAACCAAACACGCTCGTCAATAGATTTTAAAATCGATTTCATACGAGCTTTCCAGTAGGCATAATTAGACCCATCAAAAATAGGCGTCTGATTATATAAGTGCTCCATAGGAAAATTGCGATTTTTCACAAAACTGATTTTAAAAAAAAATCAATATCACACGATTTTGCGAAAAATAGGAATACGCAATAAATTGGCGCAACCCGCTCTGATACCAATTTGAGAACGTGAGAATTACGTGTGATAATTGATTAACTTCGCAAATTTCTAATTTGACACACTTATTTAATTTCAGCCCATAATCATACATCTAAAGTGCAAGTGTCAACCCATAAATAAAGCATGCGACACAAAGTTAAGGAAAAATCCCCGCAGGGAAAAACCTTTTATTTCACTATAACAAGTAAATCGCAACTTACACAGATTACAATGAAATACAGTGACACACGAATACCCGCAGGTGTCGGTCGGTGTCGGCAGCAATGAATCCACACGCAGCGAACCCACATGAACCTCAGTCCAATCAACAAAGGAAGAACCGCAACACTCCTCAATGACACGCAGCCATAAAACTTTGTAGAGACTCCCTCAGCAATGACACGCAGCCCTCGGTTGCAAAGATCTCTCCACAAAGGTTTGAACAAACACAAGGTTGTGTTATTGGGTTACCAAAAATATTCACAAAGATTTAGCAATTTGTGTGAATAAAAAAACCTAGAGTCTTGGGCTCAATAGGTGAAGACTTAGAGTATTTAGGACTCTGAAAATCGTCTTGAAAAGTCTTAGAAAACAACTCCTCGAAGTTGGCTTAAATAAGAAAACTTTGATCCTAAAAAATCTCTAACAGATCTGGCCGAATTTATCCCAGGCGGACCGGTCCGGCTTGGGGGCGGATCGGTCCGATTGGCCGGATCTGTTCTTTTATTCTAGGCTTCATCGGTTCGCTTGCGGTCCGGGGTATACTGGCATTCAGCAAACGGATCGGTCCGAGTCTGAGGCGGACCGGTCCGATTAGCCGGATCAGTTCTTTTATTGTGGGCGGACCGGTCCGGTCTGTCAGACTATGATTCCTCTTCTTCTTTTGATATTCGGATCCGTTGATGAATGTATGAATCTTGAATTTCTTCAACGGTGTAACGACGTGCGACATAATAAATTGTTAATGGACAAAAATGTCCTTACAAAATTAGAAAGGGATTTATTCAAGGTTTAAAAAGATTTTAAAGAAAAAAAGTCTACTTTAAAATATTTTTAGATTTCACAAGTATTTAAACTTGAAATATCTCAAGAATATACTGAAGATAAAAACATTATTTGAAACTTTGAGGAGTACAAGATTCAACAAAAAGAAGTTGTGATCTTTAATTTTTTTTTTCTCTCTTAAAATTATTCTTGTGGCAAGAAGGATTTAACAAAAATATTTTATCTACAAAGAAATCACAAAATCACACTTACACTCTTTCACAAAAATGAAGCCCAAAATACTTTTACATAGAAGCTTGCAAGAGAAGCTTGGGGGGGATATATAATAAGGAGTATACTTTCATGAAGTGGGATAATGTATAAAGTAGAAAATATATGGTTAGATCTTTAGTTTGCACAAGTATCAAGAAGGATGTGCACAATCTAGTACAAAAAGTGACTTTTGCGCTAGGCTAACGCATATCATTAGAGTTTCGCTACAATGAGTTTTTCCCGCACTGTGGTGAATCTATAATGATGATACAAGGAAAGCCAAAGAAAAAAAATCCCTAAAACATGGCGCGTCCAGTGAGATACTTTCATGATAGTGAGAAAAAGTCTCGCTACGGCGAAGGTCCTATAATAGATCTCAACAGCCACTTTACAAAATGCAAAGAATAATATTTTTAAATAGTTTTATTTGGATTTCATAAACAAGTCCAAAGATCCATATCAACATGTAAACACTCTAAAAGTATTTTTTATGAAAAGAATTTATGTGAACAAAATGTGCATGAGTCAACGTGTCTGTTTAGCTTCCTACTAGTGGTATAAAAAGGATATGTATGAATGTGAGGATGTTCGTTGAATGATTTACGTGAAGCTTTTCTAGAATGACCTCAAGGACAAGGCTTAAAGTATATTTTGGTAAATGGAATAATTTTTTTTTATACCTATTGGGTCTCATGAGTAAAATGCGTACTCTTACAATCGCCATTAGTGGCCTCCAGGCATTATTCCCAATTCAACTGGGGGCTACCCTAAAAAATTTCAAGATATCCACCACCGGGAGAGGCCGTGAAAACCGATCCCCATAAACTAAGAAGAATACATTAAATTTTACCTTTTGTGGGACCATTGAGAAAGCCTTTCGTCATGGCCTAGAAGCCCTCAAATTTACATTATCACGTATTTAATACCTCAAATTAATGGATTCGAGATCGTATTCAGTAATTCTTGAGGCCATCTGAGCCCCACATGAGAAACTAGGGTCTTTGGCCGCAAAATACTTTATAATGTGAGTCTTGACAAAACGCCCCCAACTTTGGGGCTTTATATAAGTTTAAACTCTTTGTTTAAGATTAGGAGGCAAGGGGACAACAGACACTAAAACCCAATATAGGTTGGGGTTCAAGACCCTTGAAGGAGAAATGTCATCGAAATACATGGTTTCGAGAAAGCGAAAGAAATATATCGACTAATTATAGGAGGAAACTCAATCAATAAATGATCAGAGTGATTGGAGAAGTGAACAACAAGAGTTTTAATTAGCCTAAGGGGTTCATTTATAACCACCCAAGGTCGGACATACACAACCCTTCGCCTTTTACACTCAATACATGCTCCTTCCCAATGCAATCTCGTAATGATCGAAATGTTTATACCCCTTTTATTTAAACATATAAGTATTTCCCCTTCTAATTCTTGTAAGAAGCAATATTGAACTTTTGATGATACCACATTTATTTCCTTGAGCACTCCAAGGATTTTAAGCCTTTTCCTCTCCCTCACATAGAGGACGAGGCTCCAAGGTATACCAGAAACCACTACTAGGTGGTTTACAGACCGTGGTGACCATGGATGTCCCACTAAAGGATACTCAAATGGGTCTAATACAATAAAAACACTCCTGGGGCTACCAATCACTCACTCGTGCATTCATACCTCAAAGACCAAGCTTAGAGATCTTGGAATGAACAACACCAGACCTTAAGTGACTCCAGCTGACATTCGACTAAAAAAATCTAAACTTTTCCTGGTTCCCAACATCTTCTTTAAGGATAAAGTTTCTCTTATGTCAAAGGAATAGGCTTAGACTCTCCCAAAATGACCTCAGTCACCTCAGAACACCTGAGACGTCCGAAAAAGTTCCACAACTTCTTTGGTGGGTAGCTAGAATGTACATACACTATTCAACCTACCACCACCGCTTTCTTATATTATCATTGAATGATTTAATCCATACATAATGGTAATATCACTAACTTACACCACATGCAAGTATTTCACCAACACTCCTCCATGTTAATGTAGCCATCAGTCCTCAAGTGAGTTCGCCCATCCCATTGCAATCCATTCACACTCTCTCTAAGGGAGTGCCTATATATTGAAGACTTGTGAAGAGTTAACGATAATCTAAAAATCATCGAAAACCATAGAAACTAGATAACCTTTATGTCCTAGTTGTTTATCATTTAACATTAGCTAACTCATTATTGGTTATAGATCCAAGAAGGACCGAACCACTTCTATCATTTCATAATTGTATTTTTTTATTGAGTCCTAAACTAAGCTAAGAAATCCCTTGAGGAGTCCATTCGTTACTTTAAATTGGATCTTTGATTAATGAGAAAGACATTAGATACCTTGGATACATTTGGCTAAAGCCCAAGAATTCTTTAAATTGTAATACTTCGATTTATGACTTAATATATATAAAGAAAAACTATTCATAGTGGATATAAGAACCTCAGCTGAGGTTTCGAACCACTTTATATCCATGTCTATCATTTTCACACACCTCCTCATAGCCTGTTCTAAGGTTCTGTGAGGAGCATCTGTTGGATATAAGGTCTTCAAAAATAGTTCAAGCACAATCACTCTCTAATTTTATGATCTTAATGTGAGAGGTCTTAACTCCCTGTTTTCATCAAAGCAATTTCATTTATCAAATCTGTAAGGACAAATTTCCAAATAGTCTTAATTTGTAACTAATTTGAGTCATAGATAGATTTTATTTTTCATGATTCCCATTAAGCCCATGATGTTGTGTTGAAGATGTAGCGACCAAGCTTCAAAGATAGATCATGTCGTAGTTTTGGTGCACATTTCCCATCTTCAATTCGGTTTTTCGAGATTCTCTCAAGTATGGATGCATATTAGTTTATGGATACTCGATAAATATTTTGTAAGGATGTTATTTTATTAAGTCTGTTTTAAAATATTTTTTAAAATAATTTTTCTGAGTTTATCTTGTGTTTAGAGTCATATGAAACATATCCTTTAGTTTAGATGGATCAAACGACTTGAATTGTCGTTCAAATAACACGTGGACGTCGTTCAAACGACAGGGACTCCTCATTTTAATGAGAGGGCCATTTTGTTCAAACGACATGCTAATATCGTTATAATGATACAACGACTCAAGATTTTTATCTAAAGCAATTTTTTCTCAGAAAAACAGGATGTAGAACATACAGAATTACATAGAACCCATACGTTTTTTGCATTTGTTTACCATAGGTTTCCAAAGCTAAGAACATTATTTGTGTTTACAAGATCCGAGTTTACATGCCATATGTTATAGAGATCTTGTGTTTGTACCACGGTTTCATTTTTCATCATTTGAAGAACCTGTTTTGTGTGGTGGGCTCCGTACTTACTGATTGACGGTTGTTGGCTGTATTGGAGGATACTGAGGCATGTGTGGACTCGTGTGTTGTGGACCTGAAAGAGGTGGACTCCTACGTTGCACTGTGGAAGAGCAGTTAAAGAGAAGAAAAGGCGTAAAGTCTTGTGGGCATTGAGTCGTTATGTAAGATTGAAATCGTTCTTTGTAAAACCGTATCATAGTGATTGTCTGTCCTGGGACATCCCAGGTTTTTCTTGTGGGCATCGAGTCGTTATGTAAGATTGAAATCGTTCTTTGTAAAACCGTATCATAGTGATTGTCTGTCTTGGGCCATCCCAGGTTTTTCCCTTTATGGTTTTCTTGTACATCGGCGTGTTCTTGCGTGTTTGATTTATTTAATTTATCTGCTATCACCTATATGCATGTTTAGGGTTAAAAGATAAAATTTGGTAAATCAGGTTTTTACAAGAAAAGTTTGATAGGTGCAAAGTTTAATTTAGTTCAATAATTAAAATTAGAAAAACTTAAAATATTGAACTTGTGTGTGTTTGGAACCACCCTTGGATTATTTGCATTTACAAAAGTGTTATCAAAGCTTCCCCACATTTACAAAGTGGTATCATAGCTTCCATGCATTTACAAAATCCATCTACATCACTTAAGCGAATTTCCAAATTTTCTTGTTTTATAAGAAATTGGAAAATCAATTAAATGAGTTTTTCACTAATTTTCAAAAGTTTCAAAATTAAATTTTGACCTTGTAAATTTAAAATGAAAATCAAAAATCAAAAATCAATTTTTTTTACAAATAAAGAGAAGTTAAATATATTTTAATTCAATTTTTTAAACATAATAAAAAAGAAAAATATTTTGAGTCTTAAATTTTTTTTCTTCAAATTATTCCCTGATATTACCTCCAAAAATATTACTCCAAAATACTCTTTTGTACAAAACACCACATAAGTACCCAATATTTGTACAAAACACCAAACACACACATCACCACATTAACCTTGTCCCATATAAAAACCCAAAAAAATTCAAGCCTCACCTTTTCTATTTCCTCTCTCTCTAACTTCTCTCCCAAACCTTTCAACCTTCCAACTTACTCCTACCTTTTCTCAAACCCTACCACTTACCCTCAAGATTCATTTATGGTATGTTACACCATTAAAACTTATTCCCATTACTGTCATGCGCTTATTTTATGTATTAAACCCTATCATGCAAACTACATATAAAAATTCCATTATAAACTCATTAAACCATACAAAATATAACCCTAATTAATATCACTCGAAGTATATTGCATTTGTGTGATTAAAAGCTAGGGTTTAACCCATTTGAACGACCTAAGGTTTATTATTTGGAAAAAATAATTGTTCTCTGCACTTGCGGACTCCCGTCGTCGAAGGTGCTAAGCGTATTCGGTCACATCCCACCGTGATTCACCCATATACGGCCATAACTCACCGTGTTTTGGTTTTCATGGCCATAAACCACCGTGGTTTGGTTTTCATGGTCTCTTCTTACCGTTGTGTGTTTTTTTCCGGCCAATAATCACCGTATGTAACAATGTATTTCATATATAAATGTATTTTTAGCAATGTTGTCATTTATAGGCCCTTACATATTATTTAACTGCCATCCATTTTATATTTTCTTCATACTGAAAATATTTATAGTTATTTTTAATGTATGCATGTATGCTTAATTGTGCAAGTTTCAACATGATGAACGTATTTATGTATGCATTTATTTATGAAAATTTTGTCATTTTCAGGCCCTTACATATTATTGGAAGCCACCCATTATATATTTTCTTTATATTGAAAATATTTATAGTTATTTTTTGAGCAAGTTTCAACATGATGAATATATTTATGTATGCATCTATTTCTGAAAAGTTTGTCATTTTTAGGCCCTTACATATTATTGTTTCTTCGTTGGATGAACTTATTAATTTGATGTTCATTTGCTAAGATAATTTTATTAATTTCTTATGTAGGTCATATAAATGGAAAGAAGCAAAAATCCTCCTACCGCATTCAAGTGAAAGAGGAGGTTGGAGGCGGCAAAGGAAGTACGACCACCTCTATCTTCCTCTAATAGTCGTAGTGCCTATGAGATCACTAGTTCGAGCAAAGGATATTCTCCTACATGGTCATTGGATAAAGTATTCAGCCAAGTGGTAGGGGGTTTACTTACTGTTGGTGAGTGTGCTACATCGCAGTCAATTGAGAAAGTGGTCAAGGCGAGGTAGGTGATTTACTTGGGGTTAGTGAAGGGGGTGAGGTAAGAGCGGGAAATAAAAAGGAAGAGAAAAAGATGAAAAATCACGATAGGAGGAAAGAGAGCAGGAAAGAGATGAAGAGAGAGAAGAGGAGAGAGAGGAGGAAAGAGAGTAAGATAGAGATAAGGAAAGAGAGGATGAGAGAGAAAGAAGGAGGAAAAAGATGAAGAATAAGAGGGCGACGGAGAGAAATTAGAAGAGGAAGAAGAGGTAGAAGGAGAAAAAGAAGTAGAGGCGTGCACGGACGAGTCTTCTTCATCGAAAGATTAAATCTACCCATCCACATCTAAAGTGCCTGAGAAGAAATCACGTAAAAAAAATAAGCCACTCAGATTCACAACCGCTTGAGGGGTGCACGCCAAATAACCCCAAACTGAGAAATTTTTTCATAACCATATTGGTCATTCTATATGGAACCGAGATGAGGAAAGGGGCATAATGAAGTGCGTATAGCATTATAAAAAATTTACTGAGTAGGACATAGAGATGAAGGATGAGCGGGTCATCGAGTTGGTGAAGAACCAGGGTTTGTGGGGTTTGATAAAACACTCATATCGGTACATAAACTATGTATTAGTGTTGGCATTTATCGAACGGTGGAAGCCGAAGATAAATTCATTTTATATGTCGTTCAGTGTGATGACCATCACCCTTAGTTATGTGTACCATCTCCTCCAAATCTCGATAGTTAGTAAATCGGTGCACAATATTATTTTTAGGAAAGTTGAGGAAAAAGTGGACCAAATCAAACGACTTACGAAATATCTGGATTTTACCGAGGAGGAGTCTAAGGAGGAGTGCAAGTCTGTCTATGCCGTTCATTTTGACCAGGTAATGAATTTGGGCAAGGTCATGGTTAAGAAGTTGGGGGAGGGTGTCACCAAGAGACAGATCCAGCAGGCTACTAGGGGGTACCTGGTTTTCATGGTCGGTTACTTGTTCTTCCTGGATCAATCGCGGAACTGAGTCTTAGTGTACTACCTGCAGTCTTTATGAAAAGTTGATAAATGCAAAGACAATGCTTATGGGATTGGTGTATTAGCCCATTTATATCGACAACTGGGAATTGCCTCGTGAGTAGACGTTCGACAGTTATCTGGATATCTTCCCCTTCTCGTGGTACATATTTTAAATTTGACATGTGCTTTTAATTTTGTTTGGTAATATATGAATTTCCTAATTAATATGTCTGATTGACTGCAGGTGTGGATATATAACCACTTCATTTTGGCCAGGGGTGTTAGAAATCTCGAGTTTCAGCATAGTGAGTCGCGTATATGCAAATGGAGGGTTTAAATAGTGTAAGGTGATGCCTTTGAACGGATACTAGAGCTAAGGGAAACCCTAGACGATTTAAAAGATTCAAACATAAGTATTGTTTGTTTTAAAGTCAATATTTATTCTATTTTTTATGTACTAACATTTGGAAATACGTTTAGGTTGTATGAGATCCTTACTCTGAAAACAGTGAGGCCTACCCATTTCAGGAGGTCTCATGGTACAACGGATTCCTCATTTGCTATAATGTCGGGGAACCCTATTACCCGAAGAGGGTCCTATGCCAGACTGGACGAGTTCAAACAATCCATAAACCGCCAATGCGCCTTTTATTAGAGGAGAAGGGAAAGACCCAGGCCCGCTATAAATTAAAGTTTGATATCGAGAAATGGTACCAACTTAACTAGGTCGACCATGTTCTTTCTGATTCCAGAAGCTCGACCATGGTGAGGACCGTGCCTTGGAAATATGTGGATGGGTATATGTATTGGTACCTAGAAATATCTCATCCATACATTCAAAATCCCAAGCTTAGACAGCGCAAGCCGAAGTTGAAGCACTCAGATAAAATGGTAAATGTTTCAAAACTTAATCGTAAATTGATTTCTTTTCTTCAAGTATTATGAAACACATTTGATGGTAATTTATATATAGGCTCAGGGGATAGATGTAGCCATTAGCCTGCTTTAGGAGGCTATTGAAACTAACTCTATGAGAAGGTTTCGAATTTCCTTGAACTATCACGTACAGCGCTTGACGCCTTGGTTAAGACCAAGGGAACACACACTCATAAAGAAAAAAAAGGCATCGGTGCATCAAGAAACTAGGACCAAGGCACGACACGATCTAACCCCCAGGTACAAACCTTCCAAGAAGAAGGTCCCCCAGTTAAAAAGCCCCTCGAAGAAGCTTTTAAGGCGAAAGTAGATAGATTTTTATGGAAGAATTTCTTTGTAACTCAACTCTATTGTAAAATAATTTTGAAGTATGACATGTTGTAACAAATTTAAATTATTACTTGTAGAACAATATTTAGTTACGTTTGAATGTAATATTGACATGCCTTGTTTGAAGTTATTCTTGTATGGACAATTTTAATTAATCGTGATATTTGTGTTGGAAAATAGCCTATGGCTCTGCCTAAATGGGATGGTTAGGTTCAACCGTGACATATGATAATATAGCCACAAGGCACCGTGAACATGTAACACGATTTCAATTGGCTGTGATTTTTGTATTGGAAAATAGCCCATGGCTCTGCTTAAATAGGATGGTGAGGTCCACCCGTGATATATGATAAAACGACCACAAGGCACCGTGAGCATGTAACATACGATTTCAATTAACTGTGATATTTGTGTTGGAAAATATCCCATGTCTCTACCTAAATGAGACGGTGAGGTCCAACCGTGGTATATGATATTATGGCCGTAACTCACCATTTAAATGTTAATCACGGTTACATTAGGTCGGGATTTTTGGGTTTGAAAATAGCCCAAGTCTCTGCTTCAATGGGACGGTGACATCAAACCATGTCATATGAAATAATGACCATATATCACCGTGAAGATATTAAACACGGTTTTAATTAATCGTGAAAGTTGGGTTATAAAATAGCCCAAGTGTCTGCCTAACTAACACAACGACATCAAACCATGGCATTCGCATTGACGACCACAAGTCACCGTGTCTATGTTAAACACGATTTCATATGATCGTGATATTTGTGTTGGAAAATAGCCCCCAAGTGTCTGCCTAAATAGGATGGTGGCATCTAACCGTGTTGTATAGAGTTATGACCACAAGTCACCGTGATACTGAAAAACACGATTTCAATTAATCGTGATAGTTGTGTTAGAAAATAGCCCTTGTCTCTGCATAACTAGGACGATGAGGTCCAGCCATGTATGTGTATCCGTTAGTGTGGTGTTTTCGTATATGTTTCTTTCCCGGTGTGGTGTCACCGTGGATATATATTTACATTTTCAAGGGATAGTATGTTACTTACAATACCCCAATATTTCAAATGTCTTGCTTTATCCAAAAAATCAACTTATCACATATTACCAATAATCTTGGTTATCACATATAACCAATATTTGAATAAAAAATTACAAAAGTTACTATAAAAAATTGGTAAGACTTTCACCAATAACTAATTTATATTATACTAATAAATGCAAAAAGTTACTATAAAAAATTGGTAAGACTTTCACCAATAACTAATTTATATTATACTAGTAATTGCACAAAAAGTTGCAAATTTATATCCCCAAGACTTTCACCAATAACCAATTTACATATAACCAAAATCTGCAATAAAAGTTACCAAAAATTTACAATCATCCCTAAGACTTTCACAAATTTAAGCCATCGCCAAGTCCTTATCTTCATCCGACGATATCAAGCACGGTTTATCTTTTGTCACAATGCCTTTGGGACATATATTCAGAACTGTTTGTAAGAAGGAATTGAACAAAGTAGGCCCCTATACGATATCTTGACTGCCCCTCAATCTCCAGTGAGAGGCCGTTGGTGGTATGGGATAAAATCTTGTGCAGTTCAAGTTCACCCAATGAATATTTGATATGATGAGGATAAAGATGATTCGATTCTCTTCCATCGTAGATTTTTGCCCAACATCAAATGGACACAAAAGTTAAGCATTGTAATTTGGATATCAACACAATCATTAGCTTAAGTACATTCGCCGTAAGGTAACCAAACTCTGGCTGCAGAGGGGGATTGAAGTTAATCTCTGAATTAGATAGAACTTCCCTAAATAATAAAAGAGACTCAAGAGAAGGACGTAGCTTGGAGACAGAGAGTCAGCTCAAAAAAGAGACTCAATGAGGTAGCACAGCGATACATCTCAGTGAGGAAGCTTGCCGAGAGAGCTCTTATTTATCTCCCATTCTTACATAGTTAAATTGTATCTTTTAATAACATTGATTATAATGCTGTAATGATTGTAATATTGAGTGTGAGGTGAAACGGTACTCGCTAGAGACCAGGCCTGACAGGATTTAGGAGAGCTCACATGCTCTATCAAATGACCTCATCATGGGAACTTCAGAGGAACTTGGTTTGGAGGATTGAGAAGTGAGACAACGTTAAGGCATGTTTTGACCATCTTAGATACACTTGGTAAAACACCGAAAGATCTTTCATCATGAAAGCTTGTGCAAAGTGACATTGAGTTCCATCATACATTGAGATTTGATCCAAACACCCCTCTACCAAATATCACATCTACTTTAGGCGGTACCATTAGCCAGCTAAACACTGTCCAATCCAAACTTGAGTAAACTACTGTGGTATTGGGGCTGTCAGAAAGTTTGGTGAGCCACCTCTATTGTGATAGTCCTTTGACGTATAGTGTATAGGCAAAAGGCATGTTCAGATATTTAATGACTATGACGTAGAGTGTGCCAACCCATGAGGTATTTAATGATTTTAACATAAAGTGTAAGGGGATGTATTTCAGACATATCGAGAAAGGTATGGGGCTATTTATTGGCCTTAACTACTACTGAGATGAGAGCATTATTTTTAGAGTTCTTTGTAGAGAGTTTATTGTTACAAAGAAAGGATATATTGAGGAGAAGTTATTACAAACCAGAGAGCTTACTCACCCACCATTCTTATTTATTAAGAAGCTTTAAATAGCTAACCATAGAGATATCAGAGGTTGTTGGTGTGTTTGTTGCCTGCCAAGGTGTATCTAGGATGCTTACTTCTCTCTCCCTTTGAAGGAGTTTCTTCTGATTTTTATTTATTATCATTTGAGTTATACACGAGGGATTTGAGAGTTCAATCTGAGAGCTTATTATATACAATATAATGTGTCAATTTGTCTTTATTAAGAGTACCTGGATTATCGTTTATCACCATACCTATAGGGGTTATTCCACTACTAGTATTACTATACTCCCTGGCTTTAAGGGGACTACCCTTGAATTTCATACTATTAAGAGAAATGAGGAACAAGCGGTGATGAATCTTGAGGATTCTAGGGATGGGGTACCTTGGGTAGAGGTTCCCCAAGTTCAAACGGTAATAGGAATCCCAGTGACCAAACAGTCTTCTACTAGCGTCGTGACGGGACAGGAAAATATGGCCCTTATCATGGGAAAATTCTTTAAGTTCTTGCAGATTCCTATAGCTAGAACAACATTTGTAGGGGGACTAGACCCCCTCGCTTTTATAACACCTATAACGGCCCCGATAGCCCCGTCGAGCGCAGCTCCAATGGGACCTGCCCTTACGAACACTGTTCCTACCCCTGTCCCAACGGTGGGTACCCCAGGTATGGAAAGTATTCCACCTGTGGTCCCTCAGCCCATTGATCCAACGACTGAGAAAACCCATGTATCTTCCTTAGAAGAAATGAAAAAGGAGATGCAAAAGGAAATGCTAAAAATGATAGCAACTTCCTAGCAGCCAGCTAGCGAGGTAGCATCAGTATACGATGATTTTCATACTCCCTATCCTGAGGCATACAATAAGGAACCTTACCTGAAGTATTACATCCCTCTTATCTTTGCGAAATGCACAGGGAATGGAGGAAACTCGAAGGAGCATATCAAGCTGTTTATTAAGCATTTGGGGCCCCATTGCAATAATAAGAAGTTAAGATTGAGGGAATTTTCTAAATCCCTCCTTGATAACGCATATGCATGGTACTTTTACTTTGCCCCGAAGGGTGTCTCAACGTGGGAGGAGATGTGCAATATTTTTTTTCATAAGTTCTTTCTGGTAGAAGATGAATTTATGTTGACACAGCTGGGTAGGGAAAAGTAACGACTAGGAGAGGAGGTGGTGGAGTACGTTCAATAATTTATAAAAACGTCCCTCGATGTGAGGTATGAGTCTAAGGAGTTCAAACTGATTTAGATTTACGCCGAAGGTTTGCTCCCAAATTACATATGTCACCTTATAAATGAAATGCGCGAAGGAACTTTTGTGAATTTTTTAAAAGCAGCACGAAAAATTTCGTTGGTTGTATGACCAAACTCGGTCGTGGTGCTTATAATATTCAGGCATCCAGTACAACCCATTATAGTATGTGGCCAGCCCCCATGAGTGGGATATGTCGATAGACGAGAGGAGGCCGAGCATTCGAAGAAGGAAAATTAGAGGAAGTTTGGCAGAGATAAAGAGGATTCACCGACATTACCTTATACCGTTAAAGATCCCTTCAATTGTTACAATACCATGGTGCAAGGGGGATAGTATATGAGCCCAAGGATACTCCAATAATTGAGCTCGATGCAGAAGTGAGAGCTAATAATAAATACTGCCAGATCCATCAAAAGATTGGTCATTTAACGATGACCTGTTTCATACTGAGGAAAATTATAAGCAAACATATGAAGGCAGGGACTTTGCATATCCCTTAAGATAACGTTAACTATAACCCATTGCTAGCACATGTAGTTAACCTGGTAGTTGTTTATGATGAAGAAGCTGGGAGGGGGGTGAGGGAACTGGTGTTAGAGCAAGACGAGTTTGAGGAAGCATTAGAATACTACACAAGAGGGATGGCTAATATAGTGATAGCCTATGATAAAGCAGGCACAAGGGATGTGAAGGATGTGTATAACCTTGATAGCGAGGAAGTAAACCAAATAATGGAATACCATATTGTATCGCAATCGCCCAAATTCTCATGGTTCTTCGATCGGGTGTGCATGCCAAAGGAAAACAGACTGGAGATAACCCAAATAATTTTGGACATTGTACAAAAGAATAAATTTCAATCGCTGAGATGGAGGGGGCCCATGGCCAGGCTGGTAAGTAAATTCCTGTCTGAAGTGACTTTCAGCGATGTCGATAGAGCTATAAGGTTCTCTCACAACATACCCTTATACGCGATGACAATTATCAATGGGGTAAGTTTTTCGAGAGATATCATGGATGGGGGAGCATACATAAACATCATGCCCATTAACTCATTCCATGCATACAACATCTTCGAGGCAAGATTGATACCAATGCTTTGGTGATCTCTGGTTATGACAACCACTCCTCCAAATTAATTGGGTATGTGAACGTGGGGATTGTAATGGGTAATCTTACTTCACACATCAAGTTTTATGTGATTGAGAGTGATACTTCCTACCATCTTTTGATAGGAAGGGTGTGGATGCACAACCATGACTTAGTTCCTTCGATATATTACCAATGCGCTAAGGAAAATGTGAAGGGGACTGATATCGTTATATGAGCAATGAATAAAGCTATTGCAATCGAAGAGTCTCACTTAGTGTATGTAACATTTTATACAGAGATGGAAGAGGATACAAGAGTTCTAATAAGATGAATGGAGGGAGACAAAGTTCCTTCTATAAGAGAAAGGATGAGGCCTATGAATGGACAAAGTAGCGAAGGAGCAAGTAGGAGAGAAGTAACGGAGGAGGTCAACCACGTCGATCCCAAACTTCAAAAAATATCTAAATAACTGAGAGATAGGATGAACTCGATGGAGCGTGAGGTCCAACGAGAAAGATTACTGAACAGGTTTTTAGGACAGAGGTTTGTAGAAGCTTTAAGAGATAGAAAATGGAAGGCGATTGGATCAGCCAGCCGTCATTGTAAGAAAGCGATAACAGTGGATGGAAGGGTGATCTATCACTTTTAAAGGTGTGAGCAGGTGATCGAAGGAGTTGTTGAAGAGGCTGACCCAGTGTATGAGTGTTTATAGATAGACCAAAAGGGGCAGTAAATAGTTATAAACAACTCAAACATCTAGAAATTTATGAAGGAAGTAAAAGATAAGCCAGAGTACATGATGGATGGCCCAAATCTGCAAGTACAGGAGTTAGATCAACTTGATCTGACTGAAGAAGGAGAAGATCCAAGGCCCATATTCATTTTAAATAAGTGTGGAGAAAAGAAGGGCCTTGATTGAGATGATTCGAACATATAGAGATGTCTTTATGTGGAAGTACACAAATATGGAGGGGTTAGATGAAGAGGTAAGTTGTCATAAGCTGAACGTTATGCCTTCAGCCATATCGGTGAAGCAGGACACAAGAAATTACAAGCCCGAGTTAAATCTGATGATTAAGGAGGAGGTCTAACGGTTATTAATAATAGGGTTCATCAAATTGATACAGCTCCCACTTTGTTTATCTAGCATTGTCCCGATGGGAAAGAAGGATAAAAACCAAATACGAATCTGAGTGGACTTCAGGGAGTTAAACATAGCTTGCCCAAGGGATGAGTTATTAATAGCTTTATCGATGCAACTACTAACATGAAATGTATAACTTTATGGATGGGTATGTGGGATACAACCAAATCAACATGGATCTAACAGATGCAGAGAAAATAATATTCAGAACTGCATTAGGCAATTTTATGTACAAATTAATGCCTTTCGGGTTGAAAAATTATGGAGCAACATATCAGAGAACGATGATGGCCATTTTCATGACTTCTTTCATAAATTCTTAGAATTTTATCTAGATGATTTGGTCATCAAATCGAAGAAGTAAGAGTCCCATCTCGATGATTTGAGGAAGGTGTTCATTCGATGTAGGAAGTATAAGCTGAAGATGAATCCGCTGAAGTGTGCCTTCAAAGTTACAAATGGGAAGTTTATGGGATTTGTGGTGGATTGACAGTGACTAAAGATGGACCAGGACAAACAATAAGCGTTCCTAGAGATGCCAAGTCCAAGAACGTCGAAAGAGATCAAGAGTTTCCTCAATAAGGTTTCCTACATCAGGAGATTTGTGCCCGGGCTAGCCGAGATAACTCATCCACTGATGGAGATTTTATGAAAAGGCATAAATTTCAAATAGGAGGAATCTCACCAAGAGTCTCTCACAAAGCTGAAGAAACTGCTCACTTGTCCACAAATGATGATTACTCTAAAGGAAGGGATATCGTTGCAGCTCTACCTCACATTTACCACTTAGGTCTATCGAAGCTCTCTTGGCACAGGAAATTAATGAGCAGGATAGGTCAGTCTACTATCTGAGCATGATCATACATAGATTAGAGGCTAAGTATAGTAGTGTAGAGAGACATTATTTAACGTTGGTGTTTATAGCTAAAAAACTTAGACATTGTATGCTATTTTTCACAATTAATATTGTGACAAGATGTGATCCCATTAAGTTTTTATTGGCAAGAACTATTTTGATTGGAAGAGTATCTAAGTGGTTCCTCATCCTTTCAGAATATGACTTGAAGTGTGTGCTCCCTCATGCGATCAAGAACCAGGCATACGCAGACTTGTTGACGATCTTTCCCTCTGGGATATTTGAGCCACCACGTGAGAGCATTCATGGAGACAATTTGCAGGCCAACGTTTTGGATGCAAACCTTAAAGAGTGGACTATGCAGTTTGATGTTTCTTCGGTAGAGAAGAAGGGGGGATCGAAGTTTATTTTTTCAAAGAGGAAGGAAGAGATTTACCTTTCCGACAAATTAGATTTCCCTTGTACTAATAACGAAGCAGAGTATGAGGTGTTAGTACTGGGATTGCTAAAGGCCCATTGGAGGGGCATCCATTCACTATGCATCAAAAGGTGATTCGAACTTGGTGGTCTAGCAAGTGAACGAGGAATATGCTCTGAAGCATCTCAGTCTGGCACCCCAAATAACAATCATCCAACGGTTGGCCAACCAGTTCCATTAAGTCAAGATAAAGAGTCATCCTAGAACGATAAATATGCATGCAAATGCTTATTCCACCATTGCTCAGAAAGTGTCCATGAAAAATAACACAACTACGATTGTGATACAATGAAGAATAGGTCTCTCGGTGGTACATTCGATCTTGTCGATAGAAGATGATTCAAATTGGAGAGGCGAGACCAGGAAATAGTTGGAGTCTAGGGAAGGCAAGATGGAACTAAGATAGTTGGCGCAGTACTTTGCAAGATAATGAAGTCTTTAATTAAAAACATGTGAGGATGATTATCAAGGTGATTGGGCTAGAAGAAGCATAGCAAAAGTTAAAGAAGACACATAACAAACACTATGAGACAACTGAGATCCCATTGTATAGAATAATATAGTGAGAGGGATACTGTCACACCCCAAACCCAATATCCATACTAATCATTTGTTATTAGAATAATTGGATCATAATCTCGATCCCATTGAAAATTTAATTCCTTTAGCAATATTTTTTTTTTGCATAATGAACATAATATTGTTCTTGTGCCATAACGAAGTCAACATCATAGTCATAATTAGAGTTTATACAATACTACGATTAACTATGATAAAATCAATCCATACTAAATTAATATATACAATGTGTGAGTATATCAAAATCTTCAGTGTGACAACGATAAAATCTCCATACTTAAACCCCAGCTCTTCTAACGGTGCAACTCTCAAAGTTACCGGTCATATATTATCCTAGTTGGCAGCGTACAAACCTGAAATTGTTAAAATATAAACTATAAGCATTAAGCTTAGTGAGGTACTCCTTCCCTGCAATAGAATAACAATTCTATATCGAATATGTGAATATAAAATCTGAACAATCCTACCCATTGGCAATAACAAATCATGGATCATAAGATCCAAATAATTCTGCCCATTGGCAATAACAAATCCTGGATCATAAGATCCAAATAGTTCTGCCCATTGGCAATAACAAATCCTGGATCATAAGATCCAGATAATTCTGCCCATTGGCAATAACAAATCCTGGATATTTGAATATCCAAACAAATCCTGAATACCGAAGTATTCAAACCAATCCTGGATCATAAGACCCAAACAAATCGTGGATATTTTAATATCCAAACAAATCCTGAATACCGAAGTATTCAAAAAAATCCTGGATCATGAGACCCAAACAAATCCTGGATATTTTAATATCCAAACAAATCCTGAATACCGAAGTATTCAAACAAATCCACTCTTAGAGCTATATTCATATTTATATATGAAACAAATCATAAGTACACTCACCGTGGCAGTTTAACTGGCTTTGCCCTTGCCTTTATCCAGTACTTGTTCAATTAGATCTTCTTCCCTTCCTATCATTCTTAAAATATTAGTATCATCATAATAATATCAATAATCCAAAGAACGATTTAAACATAATTCAATCCATAAGCATCACATGATTCCATTCAAATCATTTATCACAAGTGAAGTCCCATCCAAATTCATGCTAGTATATTTAACATATCCAAATCATAGGCCAAATATAAATTCATTTATTCTTGGAAATTCAATCCTTGTCATATTAGTATTCCAATACAAAAGACGGTACATCATTTTAGGTCTCGTAGAGCAAGATATGCTCATTTCTTTACCACATGGCAAATCTGCCCTATAGGCCCTCTTATCGTTCATTCAACTTCCACGAATTTCCATAATTTTTCAACATCATAAATTTATATGATATTTCACCCAACATCAGTAAACATATTAAAAAAATATAAAATTATAGTTTCATAATCTTTAAGGTTCGTTTGCTATGTCAAGAAAAACACCGAACACATGGCGGGCATATTTTCACCCTTAGGGCAGATTTCATACCCGAATTTCAAACTCTCACTAAAGACTCATTTCTTGGTATTTTAACATGATTTTAGGATATGTCATACGTATATGAGTCCAGGTTAATCTCCAATTGGAATCAATCAATTCCAGTAAGTATACAAAAATATATGGAAGTTTTAATAAACAAAATTTCTAAACAAAGCAATTTTAGGGTTTTATACATTAAACTTAACTTAAACTTTCATCTAACCAAACATATATATAAAGGGATGAAAGTTTAGTAAAAAAATGATGGTTTCTATCATCTAAAACATAAATATAAGAAAAACAATAAGATTTGCAGTTAGAATTACCTTCGGGCCTTTTACGTAATTTTCTATGAATTTTCTTCAATTTTCTCCTCACTTTTTCTTCCTAACTTCCTACTTATCTTTCCTTAAGCTTAAAATCTCTCATGGCTGAATTTTGGATGAATAAAGAGGTAATTCTAAGGGTTTAAGGTCGGCCAAATCCACCACACTTCCCAACCAATGAAAATAAAACATTTGTTGCCATAATAAGACAAAATACTACTTAACGGATGGACTATTTTGCCCTTGTTTCGTACTTTTGGTATAACTTCTCACTCGGACCTCCGTTTCACACACCGTTTATTGTGTTACAACCATAACTCACTTGTATACAACTATATAGTTTTCACCTCAAGTCAATTGTTATGTCATAAAGGTCAAAACTAGCCTTAAACATGAACATTCCTACCGAAACCTTCAAAATTTTGTATTTGTAACTAATTCGACATTTCATGCTTTTTGAAGGTAGGATTAGACTAAACATAATAAATTAACATCACATATATTAATAACACACTAATCATATCACATAAGCTAGGCATGATTTAAGCATAATTAATCATAATTATATTCGGGTTGTCACAATTCTCCCCCTGTTAGGAAATTTCGTCCCCGAAATTGACATACCTTGGTTGGCTGAATCAAACAAATACGGATAATTAATCTTCATGGTATCCTCACTCTCCCATGTAGCCTCTTACATGGAATGCCTTCGCCACACAACTTTCACAAGTGGGATCACTTTTGATCTCAATACTTGTTCCTTCCTATCCACGATAGCAAGTGGTTCTTCCACATAACTCAAGTCTTCCTTTAACTCAATAGGTTGTTCTACCAACACATGTGAAGGATCTGCTACATACTTTCTTAACATAGAAACATGGAAAACATCATGTAACCGAGATAACTCTGGTGGTAATGCTAACTTGTAGGCAACCATCCCGACTTTCTCAAGGATTTCATAAGGTCCAATATAGCGTGGACTTAATTTCCTTTTCTTTCCAAACCTCATAACTCCTTTCCATGGAGATATTCGAAGAAACACGTAATCCCCCTTCTGAAATTCTAAATCTTTCCTCTCTTATCCGCATAACTTTTCTATCTGGTTTGAGCTGTTCTCATTCTATCTTGGATAATCTTCACTTTTTCAGTGGTGACTTCAATCAATTATGGACCCTCTATCTTCCTTTCACCAACTTCACACCAACATATTGGTGTACGACATCGTCTACCGTACAATGCTTCATATGGAACCATACCAATAGTAGACTGAAAACTATTGTTATATGCAAATTCTATCAAAGGCAAATATTCATCCCAATTACCTTTGAAATCAAGCACACAAGCTCTAAGCATATCTTCCAAAATCTGTATTGTCCTTTCAGACTGCCCATCTGTCTGGGGATGAAAAGCCGTACTAAACTTTAAGTTGGTACCCATAGCATACTGCAAACTATCCCAAAATCTAGAGGTAAAAGTAGGGTCCCTATATGAAATAATAGAAACAGGTGCTCCATGCAATCGAATAATTTCATTAACATACAATCTAGCATACCTATCAACTGTATACGTAGTCTTGGCTGCTAGAAAATGAGCGGACTTGGTCAATCTGTCCACCACTACCCAAATCGAATCTGAACCCTTCTGAGATCGAGGAAGCCCAACTACAAAATCCATCGTTACATGATCCCATTTTCATTCCGGTATTGGCAATGGCTGAAGTAAACCAGTAGGTTTCTGATGCTCCACTTTTACTTGCTGACATATAAAGCATCTAGCAACAAAATCAACTATTTCCTTCTTCATATTATTCCACCAATAATGCTCCTTTAAATCCCTATACATTTTAGTACTACCAGGATGCATAGTATAAATGGAATTATGAGCCTCATCTAAAATTTCCTCTTTCAATCCACCCCCATTAGGCACACATAACCGTTGTTTATACAATAAAGTGCCATCATTCACAATACAAAAATCTTCAGACTCACCATCTTGGACATCTTGTCGTTTCTTCTCAAGGAAAGGATCTTGACTTTGCAAATCATGAATATGGGTAGCTAACAAAGGCCTCACGCTTACATGATCAAAGAAGCTATCCCCGTCTACTAGCTGCAATTCTACTCCCATCAATCTCAACTCCATAATATGAGCAACTCTAGCACATCAAATACAAGATAACATGCCTGAAGCCTTTCTACTCAAAGAATCTGCAACTATATTTGCCTTTCCTGGGTGGTAGTGAATTGTATAATCATAATCTTTAATTAACTCCATCCACCGCCTCTGCCTCAAATTCAACTCCTTCTGAGTAAACAAATACTTAAGGCTTTGATGGTCAGTAAAAATTTCACATACCTCACCATATAGATAATGACGCCACAACTTCAAAGCAAACACAATAGCAGCAAGTTCCAAATCATGTGTAGGATAATTACGTTCATGTGTACGCAACTGCCTAGAAGCATAGGCAATAACTCTACCATGCTGCATAAAAACACAACCCAACCCCTGGTGTGAGGCATCAGTATAAATAACAAAACCATATCCACCATGTGGAATAGTAAGAACATGGGCAGTTACCAACCTCTTTTTCAATTCATCAAAACTATTTTCACAATCAAAATTCCATTCAAACTTAACATCTTTCCGGGTTATTTTAGTCATCGGCAAGGCAATTGAAGAAAATCCCTTTATAAACCTCCTATAATACGCAGCTAAACCAAGAAAACTCCTCACCTCAGTCACGTTATTGGGCCTCTCCCATTTTACAATAGCCTCTACCTTTTTAGGATCAACACATATACCATCTCCCGAAACAACATGGCCTAAAAATGCAACTTGTGATAGCCAAAATTCACACTTGCTAAACTTGGCATACAACTTCTTATCTTTCAGCGGATTCAAAATAGTTGTGAGATGCTTTTCATGTTCAACCATATCACATGAATAAATCAGAATATCATCAATAAAAACTATCACAAATGAATCAACAAAAGGATGAAGTACCCGGTTCATAAGATCCATAAATACAGCTGGAGCATTAGTCACCCCAAAAGGCATCACCAGAAATTCAAAATGACCATACCGAGTACGAAAAGCAGTTTTAGAAATATTACTCTCCTTGACCCTCAACTGATGATAACCCGATCGTAAGTCTATTTTTGAAAACACTTTAGCACCCTGTAACTGATCAAACAAATCATCTATACGAGGTAAAGGGTATTTGTTCTTAATTGTAGCTTTATTCAGTTGCCTATAATCAATACACAAACGCATGGTACCATCTTTCTTCTTCACAAATAAAACTGGCGCACCCCATGGAGATACACTAGGCTGTATGAACCCCCTATCAAGTAAATCTTGCAACTGAATCTTGAGTTCTTTTAACTCAGCAGGTGCCATTCTATATGGTGCCATAAAAATAGGGGTTGTCCCCGCTGCTAATTCGATACTAAATTCAACTTCTCTTTCTGGAGGTAACCCTGGAAACTCACTAGGAAACACTTCAGGAAAATCCCGTACAATAGGAACATCGACTAATTGTAAAGCCCCCTTCCTAGTGTCAAGAACATATGCAATAAAACCCTCACAACCCTTACTCAATAATTTCCTCGTCTGAATAGCAGAAATGATGCAACTGGGAACAATTTTCCTTTCCCCCATAAATTTAAATTCAGGCTCACCAGGCATATTAAAAACAACTTCCTTACAGAAACAATCCATAGATGCATGATATTTAGATAACCAATCCATTCCCAAAATTATATCAAAATCAAAAATATCCAATGGAAGTAGATCTATAATTGTATCTCTAGCCCCCACAGTCAAAACAAAATCATGAAAAACATATTCAACTACAATCATATCCCCCATAGGCATGGAAATACCCAACTCTACCTCTAAATGAGTGCATGGTCTATTCAGATATATGGAAAATACATATGACACAAAAGAATGTGTGGAGCCAGGATCAATCAGAACATAAGCACTTCTATCAGTAACAGAAAGTGTACCTGTCACCACATTTGGAGTAATCTGAGCTTCTTTCATTGTAAAGACTCGTCCACCTGGTCTGAAACTACTAGCTTGTCCTATGCCCATACTTTTCACTGCACTGCCGGAGATAACATTCTACTTGCTACTTCACTATATGCTGCTGGAGCCTCTGCCAATTGCAGACAATTCTTCTTAATATGCCACACTTGATGACAATGGTAGCATTCCAATCCCTTAAGCTTAGGACACTCAGATTTATAATGCCCTTTCTCTTTACAAAAGAAACATGTAACAACTCTTATCGGTGACTCACCCTTTCCTGGCCTCCTTACCAGACTAGAAGATTCTCCACCCCTAGTATCTCTACCAATTCTCCCCAGACCTCTACCACTATCTCCACCACCTCTCTGAAATTTATGAGGTTCCATCTTAACACTTCCACCCTCACCTCCCTTAAAGTGAGATGCGTCGAATCTACTCTTCTTAAAACTCTCTCTACTTGCCACCCCTTAGTTCATTTGCCTTTCTGCTATCGTGGCTTTGTTTACTAGAGAAGCATAATCTTCTAACTCATAAGTGTCCACTCTATTTTGAATAGGCCAAATCAGCCCATCTTGAAACTTACTGCATTTATCTTCTTCCTCCTGCACATACTTAGTAGCAAATCTAGACAAAGCAGTAAATTTAGCATCATACTCCCTTACAGACATTTTCCCTTGGGTCAAATTTATAAACTCCCTCAGCTTCTCCCTCCTATAAACCTTAGGGAAATACTTAACATACAAAGCTTTAATAAATTCAGCCCAAGTAATGACATCAGTACCTTCCATCCTGGGCACCAAATGGTTGCTGGCTTCCCACCAATATTTTGCCTCCCCTTTGAGCTTAAACACGGCTAGATTCACTTTCTGTCTATCTGGAACCTTCATAACTGCAAAGATAGTTTCTAGATCTCTGACCCACATCTCAGCTTCTGTAGGTTCAACTGACCCTTAATATTCTGGAGGATTCAACTTCAGAAACTTCTCATGCATGGAATATTTCATTTCCTTCCTTACCTCTTTCTCAATCCTGGCCACGGTCTTTGATTCTAGATATCTAGCCTGTTGTTCTGCCATTTGTGCCATATTTCTTTCTTGTTGCTCTGCCATCCTCATCATTACTTGTGCCATTATTTGCATCTCTGTAGGTTGTTCTTGCTCTCTAACCCTCCCGGCAACACTTTGCTCTACTTCAGCATTATCTGTACGAGAAGTTACTCCCTCTTCTCTAGGTTGTCCATTCCCAGGTTCCATCTGGAATAATCTGTAATACAACAAAGTTCTAACAACCAATATAAACAGTTTATAATACTAAACTATTGGTTAGTACATAAACAATTCATAAATATCAAATCAACTCAATACTGCCATCTAACCGTCACACACGTACAGAATTTATAACCACGCTCTGATACCACTAATTATCACACCCCAAACCCAATATCCATACTAATCATTTGTTATTAGAATAATTGGATCATAATCTCGATCCCGTTGAAAATTTAATTCCTTTAGCAATATTTTTTTTTTTTGCATAATGAACATAATATTGTTCTTGTGCCATAACTAAGTCAACATCATAGTCATAATTAGAGTTTATACAATACTACGATTAACTATGATAAACTCAATCCATACTAAATCAATATATACAATGTGTGAGTATATCAAAATCTTCAGTGTGACAACGATAAAATCTCCATACTTAAACCCCAGCTCTTCTAACGGTGCAACTCTCAAAGTTACCGGTCATATATTATCCTAGCTGGCAGCGTACATACCTGAAATTGTTAAAATATAAACTATAAGCATTAAGATTAGTGAGGTACTCCTTCCCTGCAATAGAATAACAATTCTATATTGAATATGTGAATATAAAATCTGAACAATCCTGCCCATTGGCAATAACAAATCATGGATCATAAGATCCAAATAATTCTGCCCATTGGCAATAACAAATCCTGGATCATAAGATCCAAATAGTCCTGCCCATTGGCAATAACAAATCCTGGATCATAAGATCCAGATAATTCTGCCCATTGGCAATAACAAATCCTGGATATTTGAATATCCAAACAAATCCTGAATGCCGAAGTATTCAAACCAATCCTGGATCATAAGACCCAAACAAATCGTGGATATTTTAATATCCAAACAAATCCTGAATACCGAAGTATTCAAACAAATCCTGGATCATGAGACCCAAACAAATCCTGGATATTTTAATATCCAAACAAATCCTGAATACCGAAGTATTCAAACAAATCCACTCTTAGAGCTATATTCATATTTATATATGAAACAAATCATAAGTACACTCACCGTGGCAGTTTAACTGGCTTTGCCCTTGACTTTATCCAGTACTTGTTCAATTAGATCTTCTTCCCTTCCTATCATTCTTAAAATATTAGTATCATCATAATAATATCAATAATCCAAAGAACGATTTAAACATAATTCAATCCATAAGCATCACATGATTCCATTCAAATCATTTATCACAAGTGAAGTCCCATCCAAATTCATGCTAGTATATTTAACATATCCAAATCATAGGCCAAATATAAATTCATTTATTCTTGGAAATTCAATCCTTGTCATGTTAGTATTCCAATACAAAAGATGGTACATCATTTTAGGTCCCGTAGAGCAAGATATGCTCATTTCTTTACCACATGGCAAATCTGCCCTATAGGCCCTCTTATCGTTCATTCAACTTCCACGAATTTCCATAATTTTTCAACATCATAAATTTATATGATATTTCACCCAACATCAGTAAACATATTAAAAAAAATATAAAATTAAAGTTTCATAATCTTTAAGGTTCGTTTGCTATGTCAAGAAAAACACCGAACACATGGCGAGCATATTTTCACCCTTAGGGCAGATTTCATACCCGAATTTCAAACTCTCACTAAAGACTCATTTATTGGTATTTTAACATGATTTTCGGATATGTCATACATATATGAGTCCAGGTTAATCTCCAATTTGAATCAATCAATTCCAGTAAGTATACAAAAATATATGGAAGTTTTAATAAACAAAATTTCTAAACAAAGCAATTTTAGGGTTTTATACATTAAACTTAACTTAAACTTTCATCTAACCAAACATATATATAAAGGGATGAAAGTTTAGTAAAAAAATGATGGTTTCTATCATCTAAAACATAAATATAAGAAAAACAATAAGATTTGCAGTTAGAATTACCTTCGGGCCTTTTACGTAATTTTCTATGAATTTTCTTCAATTTTCTCCTCACTTTTTCTTCCTAACTTCCTACTTATCTTTCCTTAAGCTTAAAATCTCTCATGGCTGAATTTTGGATGAATAAAGAGGTAATTCTAAGGGTTTAAGGTCGGCCAAAGCCACCACACTTCCCAACCAATGAGAATAAAACATTTGTTGCCATAATAAGACAAAATACTACTTAACGGATGGACTATTTTGCCCTTGTTTCGTAATTTTGGTGTAACTTCTCACTCGGACCTCCGTTTCACACACCGTTTATTGTGTTACAACCATAACTCACTTGTATACAACTATATAGTTTTCACCTCAAGTCAATTGTCATGTCATAAAGGTCAAAACTAGCCTTAAACATGAACATTCCTACCGAAACCTTCAAAATTTTGTATTTGTAACTAATTCGACATTTCATGATTTTTGAAGGTAGGATTAGACTAAACATAATAAATTAACATCACATATATTAATAACACACTAATCATATCACATAAGCTAGGCATGATTTAAGCATAATTAATCATAATTATATTCGAGTTGTCACAAATACTTCTGGCCAACGATGAAGTAAGATGTAGTGGGGTTACAACGAAGGTGTGATACATGTCTAACTTTTTTTTTCAGGAAGCTGAATGTCACTCTATTGAAACTCAGGAAGATTGAAGGTAACCTTACATCGATTTCATCAAAGATGGAATTCTTCTTTCGGAGAAAATAAACGCTATGGGACTCAAGAAAAGGTCCCAACGGTTCTATGTCTAAGAGGATGTATCACAGAGGATACTTTAACAGGACATTAGGATGCATAAAAAGAGAGGAAGCAATAGAAGTCTTGTAGAAAGCTCATGAACCAACTCTAATTAGAGGGGCAAAGCTATATGACCAATTAATGACCTTGGGTTATTATTAGCCAACCATGGAGAAAGATTATACTGAGTTCGTTTGCAAGTGCAAGGCATGTCAACTACATGAAAATATAATTCATGCTCCCTCGGTGGATTTACACTCTTTGGAAACTCCTTATCCTTTCCTTTCCACACTTGGTCGTTTGAACTGGTAGGGGAAATACATCCATCTTCGAGAGAAAATATATGGATATAAGTGGTAACGAAGTGCTTTACAAAGTGGGCTGAGGCAATACCACTAAAGTGAGCAATAACAGATGTGGTGGCCAACTTCATTAGAGAGTACATAATTTGTCAATTTGGGATTCCAAAGGTTATCCTCTCTGATAATAGGACCCCATTTGTCAATAAAGAAGTAACGATGCTCACAGAGAAGTACTCTATTATCCAAAATACCTCAAATGTGGCATATCGCAAAGGCAGTGGCCAGGCCGAAGCATTTAATAAGACCTTGGTCAATATCTTAGCCGAGATAATAGAAGGCTTCCAAGGTTCATGGGATGATAAGATTCCACCAGTTCTATGGGCTCATCGAACAATGAAGAGGAAGTCCACAGGGTATACGCCGTTCTCTCTTATATTTAAAGATGAAATAACTCTGCTAGTGGAGCTGGAAGTTCCCTCGGCTCGATATGCCTTGCAAAGCAGCATGCTTCCTTAGAGTAAATACGTACAATTGAAAGCACTGGATGAACATGGGGACAATGCGATACAACACTTTCAAATGTACATAAAGCAACTCCACATGGCATATGATAACTTGGTTAGGACAAAGAAGTTTGCAGAAGGAGATTTGGTTCTCAAGGCAACCGTGAAGCAAATTCGAGGGATCATATTGTCTAAATTTGCTGCGAATTGAGAGGGACCTTTCAATGTCAAAGAGGCTCACGATTAAGGTTATTTCTTAATATCAAAGTTGAAAGAGGATAAACCTTTCAAGATTGATAACAAGTAGTTAAAGGTCTATCATGTTTGAGCGAGTAACCTCATTTAGAGTTATTTTATGTAAAACTTTTGAAATAATGTTACAATTCATTATGAGTCACATCGACTGTTATGATCATTATCATGAGTTAAAAGGAAAGAGTTTGATTGAAAATTATAAGAGTTAAGTATTTGCAATGAATAGAAGAGAGTTATAACATATGACAAAGCATGATATGGTTAAAGGAATTTCTTTTTCATTCATATACTCAAAAAGGGTTATAAAATTGGGAACTATTGCCCAAGAATTACATATGAGAAAATGAAAAATAATTATTACAAAAACGGACTTCAACCCAGAACGAACCACAGGTTAGGAGAGGAGAAGAAATCCCCAGGCAAGCCCGAAGAGGATTTTAAGTACGTTAGCTAATAGATCCTTCAAGTCTAGTATGGAATTGGGCACGTTCAATGACTAAGGCTTCACACTTTTTCTTGGCTTTGAGCAGATCTTCTTTAGCAACCTTAACCTCTTAAACATATACTTCCAAAAGAAGGGCCAACTCCACCAACCTAGCCTCCTCAACCTATTGGTCCTTTAAGTGCTTTCGATAGAGGTCCCTCTGGATCTCCAACTGATTTCTCTTCAAAATCTTCAAGTGACTAATCAACCAGTTTAGTCGGAAGCTATCCTTTCCCAACTCTCTTAAGTTGCCCAAATATGGATTGATAAGGGGCCTAGTAAGACTTGAAGTTTGGGTATTGATAATCACATAAATAATGGTTTCCATACCCCAGAGCGTATAACTCATCACCACTATGTTTTAACAGAGACAGTCATTAGTAAAGGTTTGGGGGTGATGAGTGGAAATTTTTTCAATGATAGAACGATTACACGCAGAGATTTGGGGAGACTGGCGAAGGACCATGGGGCAGAAGTCATGAGGAACCATGTTCGGTAGAGGAATCTCACAACTGAACTCGCTATCAACTGGCAGATCGGTAGTTGAACCACGACTGTTGTGACTTGATTCTTCTAAAGAGTTTGGTCCTTGATAAGTAGAAGCAACAGGTGAGGGACCACATTGATTTGGCTCTTCGACAGGATCGGGTTATCTCACGACCAAAAACGCGATAGAGAAGAATGAGTTTGTGAAAAAGCTTAACAAGTGTGTTTTTATTGTTAAGTCATCATTATAGGTGGAGTTTGAAAAAAAATCTTAATAAGTATTTTTTTTCATTATTAAGTCACCATTATAGGTGGAGTTTGTGAAAAATCTTAACAAGTGTGTTTTCATTGTTATGTTACCTCGAAGGTGCGAATTTGCGAAAATATTTAACAAGTGGTTTTCATGTTAAGGCAACTTTATTTTGCTTTTTATTCTTCATTCTAACAGGCATAATGATAAGACTTATGCAAAATATGGAGAAGGCAGTATTTACCTTAGGAGTAAAAACTGTAGGAGTAACTTCAACATCTCTCTGGTTTTCAGCTGAACCTTCAGACAGAGGGACCTCAGCCCTTGGCGAAGCACCTTCTTCGCAAAAAGACACTAGTACCAAGATTGGGGAAGATTCCACTGAAGTTATTTAAACTCCAACTGTATTAACCACCATAGGGGTCGAAGGAACCCTTGGGTGAGAAGATGAACCAACTGTAGCCTGAGGAACCCGTGGAGTCCCAGAATGGGGGGGAGGAGTGAGACCTGGAGAAAGCTGTAAATAATATCAAAGTGTTAAACACAAGAAACACCATATAAAATAGGGAAAATGCACAAGAAGTGATCTTACCTCAGTAATGGTAGAAAAAGGGGCAAATCCAACGATAGACCTCACCAGAGGAAAGTGAAGAAGTGTACCAGTGAGAGATGTGGCTAGGTTCGAAGAAACTACAACCTGAAATACAATAAAATACAAAGAATACAAAATAACCAAGTTGAAAGGATGGATAAAAATAAAAAAAATCTATTACCTCTAGAGGACTTGAAGAGTCTGGAACAACGTCCAGAGGAACCAAAGGCAAGGGAGATGCCTCAAAAAAAGCCAAAGGAGTCACATCTAGTTAAGAATAGACTCCAACAGATGCAACAGCTTGCCTAGCAGCCTTCTTTATATGTTGGGAGGCAAAATGACAGAAGTATGTTAGTCCAGTCATGGAAAAATGAGGGGAGGTGAAACGATTACAGAAATACCAAACTGCCCCTTCATGAAAGGGATCACGGGAGGAGAAGGTACATCAGATGGATGGTCCTACAAAAAACGAACGAAATTTATGAAAGGGTTATAAAATGAATTTCACTAAGGAAATTTGGTTAGTTCAGAAAAAAAATGACTTCTAAGTATGTTAAATATACCTTTGGCTCTGGAGAAGAGTGGGCTGAATAACCATGGGCGAAGAGGGTGATGAGAGTACTACAGAAGCGCCTTCAGTGGGACCATGTGCAGCTTCTCGACTATCATCGAAGGTAATAGTCTCAAGGGGAAATAGAGGATGAGAGATCTTGGGAATAGGGGTAGTAAGTGGTGGTTAAACTTTGTAAGAACACTTCTTCTGGTTTTTTGTACCCAAACTCTCTTTCCTTGTACGAGAACCATCAATAGCAGAGGGGACTTTAAAACTTATTCTTCTTGATGTGGCCCCCTATATTAGATATACTTGTATTTAGAAATGCGACAGGGGGGGGAATGCGAGGAGTTTGTCATTGAAACACACGTTAAACCCCTTCAAGATTTGCTTGACATTACGCCGTTATCTCCTTATTTAGATTTGCAGATATTGGAGGGGGAAGAGAGGCAATGGGAAACGCATCAATGGGGACTTAGGACTTGAACTTGGACTTGGATTTTGAGGAAGTACCACTTTTTTTATCCTTGATTTTTTAGAAGGGGTTTGAGAAGGGCCCTTGCCAGAATCACTTGCCGCAACGGTACCTTCTTCAGAGGCTCTTTTAGGAGGGGAAGCTATTTTCTGCACTGAAGCTTTTTTGGGCCTGGGGGAAGCTATAACGACCAAAGGGCAGTAGGGAGGTAGCTCACTAGGGGGACCTTTTGGGGTGTTGCTCAGAGTGAATTCAACCCCAGGACGGAATTGCCTTTGAGACCCAGCTCTAAGGGTGGGAAAGTCTGAACAACTGGATAGGTGGGGAGACTTTGAATAAATTCTTCAATCTTGGCCAGTTGTGTCGATCAGTACTTCAACACAAAATTAGAAGTTACATCCCCCTTCCTAGTAAGGACAATAATGGTAATTAAATCGTTGATCGCCGAGAAAATGGTAGAGTCATCTGAAATGGTGTAAAAGACACAAGCCTCAGAAAAAATGGCTCTGGCATGAGACTCCTGAAAAATGGGTCGAGGAACCCCTTGGTCGTAACCAAATTGGTGACTGTAGAGATTGGGGTTATAGTGCTCTGAGGAATATACCCATTCAGTATAAGAGGGAAGGTGACTTCGGGTTAGAGCAAGAACAACAATAAACGAAGCTTCCTCAAAATAAGATCCTTAGAAGTAGGTTGGACCATTCTGGCTTCATGACTAAAAATCTTCCAAGTATGGGCCAAATGGTCTTCACCGTAAGGCCTCATAATGAAACAACTGGTTTTATCAAAAATTAAAAGGATGTCCTTTCAGCTTTGCTTCTTATGGAAGCGAAATAAGCGATGGGGCTTGATGAGTTCTCCAGAGGGAAGAGACTTCTCGTTGGGTGTTATTTCGGGATATCGGGTATACAGGGAACCAGTTAGGAATATGGAATTGGAAAAATTGGCCAAGTTATATCGACTCAAAGATCGTTCCATGTCTAAGAGGTTGCTATCCAACCAAGTGTAAAGAGACCCCAAAGCCATGACTGCCAGAGGAAGCTTGTACCCCCTGGCGAATCAGATGGAAAGATTGATAATATCCCATGAGGTTGATCGTTGGGCTTACCGGGCAAGATAAAATGGGAAATAATTATAAGTATATATGTAGGTAACTCAAGGAATGTATCTTTTCTTGGGCTAAAATCAGTAGAAGTAGGGGCACGAAAGAAATAACTAATAAGGGGGGTGAAGGTAGCTTTGTTCGATGTACCAATGCACCTCCTGTAGATCTGGTCCAATCTGCTCGGGCTTTTGTTTTTTTGGTATATAGGGGATCATTATGGTAGGGCAAAGTACCTATGGGATCAAGCTCAAGTAGATCACAAACATCCTCAAGTGTTACAGTGAACTCCCCCCATGAAGCAATAAAAGTGTGGGTCGTGATGTTCTTACGGGATACTAAGGCCTGTAATATAGCATCGTGTTTGGATAGAGTGAACTCCCCAAACAAGGTGGCACGATGAAGCCCAACCTTATTAAGAGCATCAGGATATATGGATTGCATAAAAGTATTATAGGCAGTAAAATGAGATGGAGAACCACCTTCGAAGTCAATGTGAGAATGGAGGAAGTCACCTCAGTCAATACGAAACCTCATAGTTCCCTCTGGGGGGAAGAAACCCCAAACGTCAGAATCTTCATCTGCATCACCCAGAAGCAAGGGATCATACTTGGGGATAAAAGTGCAAGTCTTGCAGGCACCCAAAAAGTCATCATCTGTGCTAAAGATGGGAGAGTGGTGATAAAAGAGAAGTTATTCTTGGCGAGCTTCCAGTAGAGGGAAGACATCCAAAGCTGGGGTAGAGATAACAATGGTAGCAGGTGGAGCAGTAGTGGTGGAAGCAACTAGTGCACTAGAAAAAGCTATAGGAGAATCATGGAGTATAAAACTTGTACGAAGAAAGAAACAAAAGAGAAACAGCGTAAAGGTGATTGAAGGTGGAAAAGAAGAGAGGGAAGAAATAGCTTTGGTAAGGAAAAGCTTGAGAAGAACTCAACAATGGCGAACAGTTTTTTCTTCTTCTCTCTGTCTAGAACTCTGAAGACGATAATATCAAATGAAAATGTGAAAAGAAAAAAACTGCTAAGTCTTAAAGGTATTGAACGTTTGGAATCCAAACAGACGATTGAGTTTTCCCACTAAAGCACGTGCGTAGCCGCCCATAATGATTATAAATGGACATGTGGCACTTTGAGGAGTGTCTTAACAGTTGAAAAGACAATCTCACATTAGTAATGAGGTGACGCTTGGGAGAGAAATTGTTTCTTTCAAAAGAAGTAATGATTTTTGGCCCCAAAATTTTTAAAATATATTTGAAACCAAAAAGCCCAATTAAAGAAAATCCTCACGCTGTAAGCCTAAACGATGGTACAACAGGTTGAAGATGCATCGGGGAGAATTTTAAACTTAAATCCAAGAAAAGGATATTGCTCGTAGCATAGTTCAAAAAGTTCACAATGTTCCCTCGCTATAAGTCTAAAGGGATATAACTTTGAGTCAGATACATCGAGGATAATTTTTTCTTTTTGAACTGTTGAAACGGGGATGACAACAACTCGAATGCACTGGGGAGAATTTTAACCTTAAATTTAAGAAAATTAGGTTACTCGCAGCATAGTTAAAAAAGTTCACGATGTCCCCTTGACATAAGCCTAAACGGAGATAACTTTGACTAAGGTATATCTGGGAGAATTTTTTCTTTTTGAACAAGTTGAAATGGGGATGCCAACAACTCAGATGCATTGGGGAGAATTTTAACTTCAAATCCAAGAAAAGGAGGTTACTCACAGCACAATTCAAAAAGTTCACGATGTCCCCTCGCCATAAGTCTAAACAGAGATAACTTTGACTCAAGTACACCTGGGAGAATTTTTTCTTTTTGAACAAGTTAAAACGGGGGCCATAACTCAGATACATCGAGGAGAATTTTCTAAGTTCAAACGTAGAGAATTTTTTTTCTCTCAGGGAAAATGAAGAGAATTTATGTTCCTAAGTCAGTCCTAACGAAAATGGCAAGGAGTCAGATATGATGGAAAGAAATTTCCGGGGATAATAGATGGTCCATCGGATTGAGACGTTTTTTGTGCAGAAATTTCTTGCACTCACAATAAATCTCTACACGAATGGGCAAATGTAAGGGGCGTAAAGGTAATCTCTGAATTAAAGGAAACTTCCCAAATTAACAGAAGACTCAAGAGAAGGAAGCAACATGGAGACAGCGAGACAGCTTAGCGAGGTAACTCAGCAAAGCAGCACGACGAGGCAGCTCAGCGATGCAGCTTAGCGAGGAAACTTACTGAGAGAGCTCTCTTTGTCTTCCATTCTTACTTATTCAAATTGTATCTTTTAACTACATTGATTATAATGATGTAACGATTATAATATTTAGTGTGAGGTCAAACGGTACTCACGAGAGACTAGGCCTAGCAGGGCTTGGGAGAGCTTACTTGATCTATCGAATGACTTTGCTATGAGAACATCAGAGGGACTTGGTTTGGAAGATTAAGAAGTTAGGCAGCGTTAAGGCTTGTCTTTACCATCTTAGATACACCTGGTAAAATACCGAGAGATCTTTCATCGTGGAAGCTCATGTAGAGTGAGCTTAAGTTCCATCGTATATTGAGATTTGAGCCAAATAACCCTCTACCAAATGTCACATCTACTTTTGATGATGTCATTAGCTAGCTAAAAATTATCCAATCCAAACTTGAGTAAACCACATGGTATTGGGACTGTCAGATAGTTCGGTGAGCCACCTCTGTTGTGATAGTCCTCTAACGCACAGTGTATAGGAAAAATGCATATCCTGGCATTTAATGATTATGACGTAAGGTGTGCCAACCCATCAGGCATTTAATGCTTGTGCCGTAAAGTGTAAGGGGGTGCCTTTCACACTGTAGATGATTGAGACATATCGAGAAAGGCGTGGGGCTATTTATTGGCCTCAACCATTTCTGAGATGAGAGAGTTCTTTTGAGGGTCCTTCTGAGATTTCTTTCTAAAGAGTTTATTGCTAGAGAGAGAGTGGATATATTGAGGAAAAGTTATTGCAAACTAGAGAGCTTACTCACCCACCATTGTCATTTATTGAGAAACTTTTAATAGCTAACTAGAGATATATCAGAGGTTGTTGGTGTGTTGGCTGCCTACCAAGGTGTATCTAGGGTGCTTACTTCTCTCTCCCTTTGAATGAGTTGCTTCTCTGTTTTATTTATTATCATTTGAGTTATTCACGGGGTATTTGTTAGTTTAATATGAGTGTTTATTATATATAATATTGTATGTCCATTTGTCTTTTTTAAGAGTACCCGGATTATCGTTTATCACCGTACCTATAAGGGTTACACCACTACTTGTATTACTATACTCCCAGGCTTCAAGGGGACTACCCTTGAATTTCATATTATTCAGAGAAATGAGGAAAAAACGGTAAGGGATCTTGAGGCTTCTATGGATGGGGTACCTCAGGTAGAGGTTCCCCAAATTCAAATGGTAATGGGAATCCTAGTGATCACACAGTCTTCTACTAGCACCGTGATGGGACAGGTAAATATGGCCTTTCTCATAGGCAAATTCTTTGAGTTCTTGCAGACACCTATAGCTAGAACGACTTTTTAAGGGGGACTAGACCCCAGTTCTTTCGTAACACCTATAGCGGCTCCAATAGACCTATCGAGCATAGCTCCAATAGGACTTGCCCTAGCGAACACTGTTCCTACCCCTATCCCAATAATGGGTACCCCAAGCATGGAAAGTATTCCACTTGTGGCCGCTCATCCCACTGCTCCAATGGCTGAGAAAACCCATGTATCTACCTTAGAAGAAATGAGGAAGGAGATGTAAAAAGAAATGTTAAAGATGATAACAGCTTCCTCGCAGTCAGCCAACGAGGTAGAATCAATATACGATGATTTTCGTACTCTCTATCATGAGGCGTACAACAAGGAACCTTACCAGAAGGATTACATTCCTCCCATCTTAAAGAAATACACAAGGAAGGGAGGAAACTCGAAGGAGCACATCAAGATGTTTATTAATCATTTGGGGCCCCATTGTAATAATAAGAAGTTAAGATTGAGGGTATTTTCTAAATCCCTCACCGATAAAGCATATACCTGGTACTCTCACTTGGCCTCGAAGGTTGTCTTAATGTGGGAGGGAGATGAGAGAGTTCTTTTGAGGATTCTTTTTAGAGTTCTTTATAGAGAGTTTATTATTAGAGAGAAATAATATATCGAGGATAAGTTATTGCAAACGAGAGAGCTTACTCACCCACCATCGTCATTTTTTGAAAAGCTTTAAATAGCTAACCAGAGAGATATAAGAGGTTGTTGGTGTGTTGGCTGCCTGCCAAGGTGTATCTAGGGTGCTTACTTATCTCTCACTTTGAATGAGTTGCTTCTGAGTTTCCTTTATTATCATTTGAGTTATACACGAGGGATTTGTGAGTTCAATCTGAGTGTTTATTATATACAATAGTGTGTGTCCATTTGTCATTATTAAGAGTACCTGGATTATCAATTATCCCCATACCTATAGGGGTTACTCCTCTATTGGTATTACTATACCCTCTTACACCAACATTATAAATCAATGCTCGCTTGCGCACGAGTGTCTGAAATAGTTCGATCTCCTCTCATACTCATCAATATCATAGGAGGTCATAATAATAGCCCAAAACGTCTTGTCCCTACGTAGTTCGGATAACATAGCACTTACGAATAGCATGAGAATATTCTAGTCCATCCCTAACACCCACACCTTTGGAAATAGCCGAATATCCACAGTTCCCATATGATTTTACATCATATATATCGTCCACAAATGATTATAAGAACTCGAAAATGTGCTTCATATACATCTTCTTCTCTCGAGACTATGTATCCAGCTTCACGCCCGTCAACGGGGTCTTATTTGCAAAGTTTTTTTAAGCTCCGCTATGGAGGGTACATCCTGCTCCCAAGCACAAGGGGTTCTTCTTGTACATATATCAATAAACTTTTTCCCTTTAGGTGGCATACCCTTTTGAGGAATTTTTCGGGCTCCATCAATGACGTGCTAGAGGGTTGAGTAATATCCATTAACTTTCTTAGCATTATCTTTCTAACAGCTTCACCTGCCTTAGTCCACTGTTTCTTAAATAATATCATCTTGGGAGTATATTTAAGGTCAAGGTACTGAGGGATGTCTGGGACATTGGCAAGTTTCTTCCAATGATTGTCTAGTGCCCACAGTGAAATTTCTTGGCCAAACTTCTCCCACTGGGCCAACTCGTGGACACATGGTAATTTGTAGAAGGTGCGGAGTACGTGGGAGCACCATATCTCCGTGTATTGAGTGTTAGCGGCTGATACGCTCAACATCGATCACGTACAATCGATTTAAAAAATAATTAGGTTTAAGGTATAGTGTGATGTGAAAAACTGTTACTTAAGTCGTTTAAATCAAGATTAAACCGTCTAAGTAACTTCGAACTATTTTTTGGGGAAACTCTTTTCTTTAAATCAAATAGATTAATCATAAGATGTGTTTTAGCAGCCTTAACTCTAGTGTCACCTTCATGTGCAGTAACCAGTGTATCCCAAGCTTCCTTAGAAGTGGTACAAGATGAGATCCTTTTGAACTCATGCTCATTTATAGGCATAAAAATGGCATTCTTGCCTTTGTTATTGTTCAGAGAGGCTTGCTTCTCTTCTCGAGTGAATTCACTTAACACTTTCTTAATCCTCTCATTGCTTCCTTCAGTGGCTGGTTTAGTAGGATAAGTATATCCATTTTCAGCAATGTCCCAGACATCATCTCCCAAGATTTCTTGTATGAAAGCAACCATCCTTACTTTCCAGTAAGGAAAGTTATTTCCATCAAAGAGAGGGGGTCTGGTCAAGTTACCAAATCTTTCAGATTTCTCGTCCATTGTTTGATTTTAAGAAAACAATTTTAGAAACATAAGATCTTTAAAGAAAATTTCCAAAGCTCTGATACTAACTGAAAAGATGTTACTTAAGTCGTTTAATTCAAGATTAAACTGTCTAAGCAACTCCGAACTGTTTTTTGGGGAAACTCTTTTCTTTAAATCAAACAGATTAATCACAAGATGTGTTTAATAAAAATATGTACGAGATATGTTCAAGATTATGTAACTAGTTTTAAAAAATAAAACTAGAACATTTTAAATCAAGTTAAATCAACACACTAACAAGAATGAGATGAGGAGATGTAGAAAGATTAAGTACACACAGATTTTAACGTGGTAAAACCTCACCCAACTGAGGAAACATCCACGGTGACTTATAAGTCACAAACCAAAAATCCACTAAAACAAAATATACAAGTTACAAACTATTTAACACACATGCAAACAAAACACACATATACAAGTTTAGAATATGTACCCACTGGTTTGATTCTAACTTCTCTGCAGTTCTGATGTTAATGTGGCTTTCTCAGCTTACTAACATCTCCACACTTTGTTCCAGGTTTACGTCGACTCTTGACGTTTCTAGATCTTATAGCCAACACTTCTCGTGTTGTAGTGTGACAAGTGTTTGTGAGAGTGTTCTAACACATGCACGTAAACACGCACACTTATTTATACAAACACGTCCTATTAAATTACAGATTAAATCTAAATGTTAAGGTTTTTAGTTTCTCTCTTCTTTAGAAACCACAGACTATCTTGATCTTTCAAATTAACCCAGAATCCAAGGTTACCTTGCTCGAAAGACTGCCAAGGTCTTAAACAATTTCAGAGGGTTTTAAAAATGTTTTTGAAATTGTAAACCACCGATTTCGATTCCAACTAGATCAGAAGTCTTGTTTTATAAGAACTAAAAACAAAAAAGAATTTGTTGATGCTTGAGTTGTGAAAAACATTTATAGAAAAAATAATCAACAAATATGATTTCTCAAGATGAGAAACTAAATAATGCATAATTAAGTGTAATATGACATAAAATATCAAGATCTACTGTTTCTATGAAAAAGAAATAGAGATCAAATCAAAATATCTAAGTTGGTTACAAGATCTCAAACTCAGAGGATTCAACCCACGAAGAAGCTTCAAACCATTACCAAAATAACTCTTAAACACTCAGGTTTGGTTTTGGATCTAAAATGAGTTTAGGGTTTGGAACAAAATTAGGGTTTATTTTCTCTCTCTGGTTTCTCTCCCTCTTTTCCTCTATTTTCTCTCTCTTCTCTTAGTTGGACGAACTGGCAAAAGTTTTTGAAACGCAGAGGGTCAACCTCCTTTTATACTAAGCAAGGAAGGTTCGAGAGAATCAGATTAAATCAATGGCTAAGATTTGGTCTTGGCCATTTGACTTCCATCCAATGGTTTAACATCAGTGGTGGATTAAACGTGCTCTGATTGGTCTAAAGGGGTTTCACAGGAATTAGGATAAAATGCATGCAGAACATCGATTAACCAGATCCAAGGGCTGAGATTGCGAACAAGTTATGAGTCTATCAACAAACACAAATCAGGCCGTTGTGGCGATGACAGGTGTAAGGATCAGATGACGCCAAAAATGCGTATGAAAACTTAATTACAAACACACCCTGAAGTCTCAAGCGCTTTCGAATTCTACCCAACCAAACATTCAGGTAAGAAATGATAAAATCAGTATTAGCATATTGACCCCAAATGTTTTAAAACCCAACTTTTAATTTCTTAAAAATCAATTAAAAATTGTTTAAAAAATCCCCAAAATTAGTAAACACTTATTTAAAAAGGAATTAACTCACACACAAGAAAATGATGCAATATATAATATGTATGCAATCCTAGTGTGTGTGATGGTTGATAATTTACCTTTAAATGATTCAATTGAGGCATCACGAGAAGAATCTGAGATTCTTTGGTATCTAGGGGATAGGATACAAATTTTGTCATAATTTCCAAACTAGATGAACACTTATACAATGTAGAATCAAGTGAGTCAAGAGTATAAGGTGCTTCATGACCCCCCCTTTGAAAATATGAGACAAAATCTCCTTTGGGTCATCTTGGACACTTAGGGATACGAAAAAATAAGAAAAACCTATTCCTATACAAAATTCTATCTACCCATATCCTAGAAAAAGAAAATTACATAACTAAACTAATTACAAATCAATACCTTAATAACATCTGTTGTAGACAACAGTAAAGATTACTGCAAATAAGACTAAGATCAAGCTATTTAATCATATGTACAAGAAAAAATGAACTTATAAGACTCAAATTTCTCCCCCATTTTGTCTCAAATGGACAAAGGGAAAAAATACTTAAGTCACACAAGTTTATTCAACACAAACCATTCCTATCGAATTTTGCAAAGAATGAAATATATTGTTATCCAAAGCCTTAGTAAACATATCAGCGAGATGAAAATCAGTAGGAAGATAATCAGTTTCTAATTCCTTAATCTCAACTACTTCGCGTATAAAATGATGTCTAATTTTTATATGTTTTGTTCGCGAGTGTTGAACAAGATTTTTAGAAATATTGATCGTGCTTTGATTATCACAATAGAGATGCAGTTGGTTTTCTTGAATGCCATTATCATTTAGCATTTCTTTAAGCCAAAGTAATTGGGTACAGCAGCTACCAACAACTATGTATTCAGATTCAGCTGTAGATAAAGAAGTGTAGTTTTGTTTCTTACCACTCCATTCCACCAAATTGTTACCGATATAGTAACACGCTCCTGATGTGCTATTACTATCATCAGTACACCCTGCCCAGTCGGCATCAGTATATCCTATTATAGTACTAGGAGTATCATTGGTGTACCAAAGTCCTAAATTTAGAGTGCCTTTTATGTATTTAATGATTTTTTTACACATACTAAGTGGCTCTCTTTAGGATTATTTTGATAACGGGCACACACGCAAACAACGTGCATAATATCAGGACGTGAGGTAGTATGGTATAGTAAGATTCCTATCATACTACGATATAGAGTAAGATCTATGGATTTTCTACTCTCATCTTTAGATAATTTGACCGTAGTACTCATGTGAGTTCTAGCTTCTTTGGCACTTTCAAGACCGAATTTTTTAATAAGCTCTAAATCATATTTTGATTGCGAAACAAATAAACCCTCTGCATTTTATTTGGCTTGAAGACCCAGGAAAAAATGCAACTCCCCCATAAGAGACATTTGAAATTCTTTATGCATAATTTCGGAAAATGATTTAACTTCTGAAGGGGAAGTTGATCCAAAAATGATATCGTCGACATATACTTGAGCTATAATAATATCATTATCAAATTTTTTGACAAAAAGAGTTTGATCATTTCCGCCTCTCTTAAAACCTTTATCTAAGAGAAAGTTGGAAAGCCGCTCATACCAAGCTCTTGGCGCTTGTTTCAAACCATACAACGCCTTTTTAAGACGATAAACATGATTTGGATACTGAGGTTCAATAAACCCTTTGGGTTGTTCAACATAGGTCTCTTCAGTCAAGATTCCATTAAGAAAGTCTGATTTTACATCCATTTGGAAAAGTGTAAAGTGCAAGTAACAGGCTATGGCAAAGAGAAGACGAATAGATTCTAAGCGAGTGACAGGAGCAAATGTTTCGTTAAAATCTATTCCTTTAATTTGAGAATATCCTTGGGCCACTAATTTGGCTTTGTTTCTAATGATTATCCCACTTTCATCAGTTTTATTTTTAAATAGCCAACGTGTGTCAATAACCTTTTATGATCAGGCCTAGGTATAAGATACCAAACATCATGAATGAAAAATTGAAGAAGTTCTTCCTGCATGGCAGAAATCCATCGAGGGTCATTCAATGCTTCATTTACATTCTTTGGTTCCACAAGGGAAACAAAACATGCATAATGAGCATAATTTCTTGATTGAGATCTTGTACGTACAGGCTCACAATGGTTACCAACAACGTTATCTTTGGGATGATCTTTAAAAACCCAGTTAGGTACTTCAGGTTTCTCAATTGGTAAAGAATCATCTATTTCTAGAGAGTCATTTTTAAAAATATTTCTAGACTCTTCCACAATAGTTGGTTCTCCAGTCTCACTCTCAACATTAGTGTCAGTTACAATAATGTTTATGGATTCCATTAAAGTCTTTGTGCGAAGATTATAGACACGGTATGCTCTAGTGTCGGGATAATATCCTAGGAAAATAGCTTTATCTCCATGAGTCTCAAATTTGGATAAGAGTTCTCTGTCTTTACAAACGTAACAAGTACTACCAAAAGTTCTAAGGTATTTAAGATTGGTCTTATTCCCATACCATAGTTCGTAAGGAGTTTGTTTAAAATTCTTCCTAAGATAGATCCTATTAATAATGTGACACGCAGTACGAATTGATTCTACCCAAAAATATTTAGGTAAACACTTAGCTTGAATCATAACATGTGCCATCTCTTGAAGGGTACAATTCTTTCGCTCAACAATACCATTTTGTTGAGGAGTCTTAAGAGCACTAAATTCATGTTTGAAACCATTATAGTCACAATACTCTATAACCCCTGTATCTATGAATTCTCCTCCTCTATCACTAAGAATTCTATTTACTTGAGTGACCTTCTCATTTTCAATACAAAGTAAGATTTTTTTAAAAGTTCTGAAAGTGTCTGAGTTTTGTTTTAAGAAGGCCACCCAAGTAAACCTGGTGAAGTTATCTACCATAACTAGAATGTAATTGTGCCCACATAGACTAACAGTACGCGAAGGACCCATTAGGCCCATATGGATAAGCTCCAAGGGTTTAGAGGTAAGTATATCTTTAACTTTCTTATGAGGTGCCTTAACAATTTTTCCTTCCTGACACGATCCACAGACAATGTTAGTGATAGGTTTGATCTTTGGAATTCCTCTAACTAGTTCTTGTGAAGACAATCTACTAAGGTTATCGTAATTTATGTGACCCATCCTATTATGCCATATTTGATTGTCATCTATTCTGGAAATATTACAAACTTCAGTACTGTTCTAGACAACATAACAATTATCGAGAATCCTGAGTCCTGTAATTATGCACTCACCTTTTTCATTTAAAATCTTGCAATTATTCTTTGAAAAGGTGACAATATGATTTGAGTCACAAAATTATGAGATACTAAGTAGATTAGCCTTAAGACCTTTTACTAGAAGAACATTTTCAAGCACATGCATTCCTTCTTCTTGGAGTGTTCCATTACCAATTATTTGAGATGATACACCATCACTGAAAATAACTTTTCTCCCAGCAAACCTAGTTTTGTTAAAAAGTTTTTTTATCATCCCCAGTCATATGTTTTGAACACCCAGAGTCTAAATACCAATCAGAAGGAGTGTGTTCAACTTTTAAAGCAGTAATCACAATGTTACACTTCATTTGGGCAATAACTCATCTTTTCTAACCCAAATAGCTCTTGTTTTTGTTTTGTGCATATTTTCTCTCATTTGATAAAACTTGCAAGCATTAGATTTTTGTTGAAAATTATTTTGCGCATGCATTTGAGTTTTTGGGGGGATATGAGCATTTGGTTTAGAAAAGTACCTAGGAATTCCTCTTGTAAATGATCTTTTAGGTCTGGTCTTTCTCTTTCTATAGTTAGAGTTTTTCTCTGGTTGTCTAGGCAGAACATAATTGTTACGACTTCCCTAGAGTAGTTAAAGTTTTGGTATAAAGGAGTATTACAAATAGGATTAACTAAATGTCTAGAGTAACAACCTTCGAAAGAATGTCTGTATATGTCACAATAAGAGCAATACAGATTTCTTGAAGAGGGTACCTCCTTAGTAAAGTCTCTAAACATAGGTTTCATGGGATTTTGACGTTGAACCTTATTCCTAGGGAGTACAATTTGAAACGCAGAATCACTCTTCCTAATCGGAGGGCAGACATATTTAGCCTTTGGTAGACTATCACACTTAGAGTGACTTGATTCCCCAATATACAACTTTTGTTATTTTTTTTTTATCAAACTCATCACTTAGGGATTGAAAATCTTGATAAGTTTCCATAGGTATTTTTCCACCGGACCCAAACTTAATTGATCCAAAGTTTTTAATTTATGTCTTTGAATTTGGGCAAAATCCTATTCCAGTTCGATCATCAGAATTGGTTTTTGAATCAACAACAAATTCATCAAAACAATTGGAGTTATTTTCAAACTTAGCAATTTTTTTAAAACAGCGGTTGTCTTTTCCTTAGCTTGTTCCAATTCTAATAATGTCCCTTTATATTTTTTCTTCAGAGTTTCATTTGTTTCAATTAAATTTTTTAATTTTTGATCAAAAGTTTTGACTTCATTTTCATGAGTTAGACATTGGGTAATATACTCTTCAACGTTAAGTTTAACCATTAGACTTAGGTCTTCTAGTTTCTTAGTGAGGTCTTTTACTATCTTCTTTAGTCTAGAACTTTTCTTGAGAGTTTTGGCATAAAGTGTGTGAACATCAGGGAGGTTTTCAGTGTCCGAATCACTAAGTGTAGTGTGTGAAGTGACCCCTAAGGATTCAATTCTTAAACTCACACACACATTGACATCGTCATTATCGCTTTCCCTTTGACTCACACACCCCGCTGTAGAACTAGCAATGTTTTCAGAAATTAAAGCATCTAAACCAGTAGCAACATGATTCATAACAACAAAAGTAGAACTACTAGAATCATTCTCATACTTAGGCACAAGCATATCATCATTATAGATTATCTTGGCAAAGAAAGACATGCAAAGATAAAAAAAAACATCAAATAACTCAGGTTCCTCATTATCAGAATCACTTGAATCATCCCATGTCTTGTAAATGTTGGCCCTAGTATGTTTATTGGTCGTTTTCAAGTTAACTCTAAAATCTTGTGCTATATGACCCAATTTTCCACATCTAAAACATTCAATATTCGTAAAGTCTTTGTTAGGTCTCGTATGAATGTCTTTGTGATGTTTGTCTTGACCTTTCACATGAGGTTTGTGATTAGACTGAGTTGGATAATTTGGTGTGCCTTGTCTGGTTGCCATTTTATTTCTAAATTTCACAATCTTCTTAAACTGCTTTGACATCAAGGCAATATGATTATCCAAACTATCAATATCACAGTCCTCATCAGAATCATTATTGGGAATACTAAACTCAGGTTTTATCAGCTTAGAGGAGAAACTCAAGTTGGAACTAGTCTGATTCCTATGGGACTGGGTTAATTGTTTCTTGAATTCTAGTTCCATTTCCACAGTTTTTAATTTACTACTCAGTAATTCAGGAGTGAGATTTTGATCACTCATTTCCTCAATAACATATCTTTTGTTATCAAATTTCTATGGCAATGACCTTAGAATTTTTGAAACAATTTCATGTCTATCATAAGTTATCCCATTAGAATGTAATTTGGTCACAATGTCAGTCAAATTCATGTAAAAGTCATCAAATGATTCAAAGTCTGACATAATTAAAGAGTTATACTGTTGGATAAACATCTGTGTTTTAGCAACCTTAACTATAGTTTAACCTTCATATGCAGTAACCAGTGTATCCTAAGCTTCCTTAGAAGTGGTAGAAAATGAGATCCTTTTGAACTCATGCCCATTTATAGACATAAAAATGGGATTCTTTCCTTTATTATTGTTCAGAGAGGCTTGCTTCTCTTCTCGAGTGAATTCACTTAATACTTTCTTAATCCTCTCATTGCTTCCTTCAGTGGCTGGTTTAGTAGGATAAGTATATCCATTTTCAACAATGTCCCAGACATCATCTCCCAAGGTTCCTTGTATGAAAGCAACCATCCTTACTTTCCAGTAAGGAAAATTGTTTCCATCAAAGAGAGGGGGTCTGGTCAAGTTACCAAATCTTTCAGATTTCTCTTCCATTGTTTAATTTTAAGAAAACAATTTCAAAAACACAAGATCTTTAAAGAAAATTTCCAAAGCTCTGATACCAATTGAAAAGATGTTACTTAAGTCATTTAATTCAAGATTAAACTGTCTAAGTAACTCCGAACTATTTTTTGGGGAAACTCTTTTCTTTAAATCAAATAGATTAATCACAAGATGTGTTTAATAAAAATATGTATGAGATATGTTCAAGATTGTGTAACTAGATTTTGAAAAACAAAACTAAAACAGTTTAAATCAAGTTAAATCAGCACACCAACAAGAATGAGATGGGGAGATGTAGAAAGATTAAGTACACACGGATTTTAACGTGGTAAAACCTCACCCAACTGAGGAAACATCCACGGCGACTTCTACGTCACAAACCAAAAATCCACTAAAACGAAATATACAAGTTACAAACTATTTAACACACATGCAAACAAAACACACCTATACAAGTTTAGAATATGTACCCACTTGTTTGATTCTAACTTCTCTGCAGTTCTGATGTTGATGTGGCTTTCTCAGCTTGCTAACTTCTCCAAACTTTGTTCCAGCTTTACGTCGACTCTTGATGTTTCAAGATCTTATAGCTAACACTTCTTATGTTGTTGTGTGGCAAGTGTTTATGAGAGTGTTCTAACCCATGCATGTACACACGCACACTTATTTATACAAACAAGTCCTATCAAATTGCAGAACAAATTTAAATGATAAGTGTTGGAATACGAGGCCCCCAATTTTTAGATTTTACAAAAATTAATTTCAATTTCCTTTTTGAACATGCGGAAGCAAGATGGTTCAAGTAAAATAATTACAAACACGAAATTTTAATTTCTTTCAAATTAAATTAAACCAAAGTGAATTTAAATTAAACGACACATGAATATTTCACTTAAACCAATATAACCCAAGTCAAGTCATATTTTCAATATTACCAAATTAGGCCAAACCAAATTTAACAAATTAAATGATGACTTGAATTAAATTAATATTTACCCAAATTCATGTTAGTACCAAATTAAACAAGTATTGATTTAAACCAAATTTTATCTTTTTACCTAAGCATGCATTCTAGGTGATTTTGCAAAAGATAAAATAAACAAATAATCACTAAGCCGCGATGTACGAGGAAAAACCCACGACGGGAAAAAATCTCGGACGGCCTTAGCCTTAAGTCTACTAAGTACGGAATTGCAATTACAAGCAAGATGACTTACAACACTCGACTCGACTCCTTCAAGCCCCGACGTGTCTTCTTGTAACTACCTCTACCTAGCCAACAATCTCGAAAACCACCAGAACCTTGGAATTCACCAATGAGGTCTTGGGAACACTGTCAACCACGTACATGGTGCCTTTAACCATGTGAGAATGCCGCAGCAAAATAACGAACTTATTCTTTGAGGGATGTAGAAGCAAACCCAAATGAACTCTTCAACACGGTAGAGTAAATCCGGTGCCAAACACTCCAAGCAAGATATTTATATGAAAACTTGGAATACACAAACTATGGGTGTAAAACAAAAGTGTTTAAAGATTTTTTCTTAAAAAATAAACACTCAAACACATGAACTCTTTACTTTTAGAATTTTTGCTCTTAAACTCTCTCTTGGAGATTATAGTATATGAAAAAGTTAAACTCAAAAAGTTAGTTCCCGCACTTGATAAGTCTGTCAAAAGTTAGTGGAAAAAAATAGTGGGATAAAGGTGAAAAACTGCCCAAAACTGCCAATTTAATTTCCCGTTGGAAATCTCGTTCGAACGAGATTTTCGATCGAACAAAGTCTCATTCGAACGACCCTTCTAACGAAGTTCCAGTGGCCTGATGGGAAATCTCGTTGCCAAACACGTTCGAACGACATTCTCGTTCAAACAAACCAACTCGTTCGAACGATAATATCGAACGAAGTTCCAGAGGCAAGTCGTTGACAAACCTCGTTCGAACGATAATATCGAACGAAGATCCAGGAAGCTTAAAAATTTGATTTTAGCCCAGAAACATTATTTTAAAGTTTTAAAGTAACTTTCTGAAAATAAACAGCAGTTTAAACAAAACTTACACCCAATACTAATTGTTCCAAGCTCCTATATAAATATGTAATGCATTCGTACCTTAGTAGTAAACGAAACAAATGTTGTTGACGTAGGAACGAGGCACAACAAACTCGACATATGATGAAACTTTATACTCTTGGCCGCTACGTCTTCAACTTTAGAATGTCATAGGTTTGAAGGATGGTAAAAAAACTCTATCCTATAACTCAAACGTTTTTGTCCGGAATTGAGCCAAAACAACAAAGGACTCAATTGGAAATTTGTGCCCTTACAATAAGGTTTTCAGTTTCTCTCTTCTTTAGAAACCACAGACTTTCTTGATCTTTCAAATTAATCGAGAATCCAAGGTTACCTTGCTCGGAAGACTGCCAAGGTCTTAAACAATTTCAGAGGGTTTTGAAAATGTTTTTGAAATTGTAAACCACCGATTGCAATTCCAACTAGATCAGAAGTCTTGTTTCATAAGAACTAGAAGCAGAAAATAATTTTTTGATTATTGAGTTGTGAAAAACATTTACAGAAAAAATAATCAACAAATATGATTTCTCAAGATGAGAAACTAAATAATGTAGATCTAAGTGTAATATGACATAAAATAGCAAGATTTACTGTTTCTATGAAAAAGAAATAGAGATCAAATCGAAATATCTAAATTGGTTACAAGATCTCAAACTCAGAGGATTTAACCCATGAACAAGCTTAAAACCATTACCAAAATAACTCTCAAACACTCAGGTTTGTTTTTGGATCTAAAATGAGTTTAGGGTTTGAAACAAAATTAGGGTTTGTTTTCTTTCTCTAGTTTCTCTCTCTTTTTTCCTCTCTTTTCTCTCTCTTCTCTCAGTTGGATGAACTGGCAAAAGTTTTTAAAACCCAGAGGCTCAACCTCCTTTTATACTAAGCAAGGAAGGTTCGAGAGAATCAAATCAAATCAATGGCTGAGATTTGGTCTTGGCCATTTGACTTCCATCCAACGATTTAACATCAGCGGTGGATTAAACGTCCTCTGATTGGTCTACAAGGGTTTCACAGGAATTAGGATAAAACGCATGTAGAACGTAGATTAACTAGATCTAAGGACTGAGATTGCGAACAAGTTCTGAGTCCATCAACAAACACAAATCAGTCCGTTATGGCAATGACAGGTGTAAGGCTCAGATGACGCCAAAAACGAGTACACAAACTTAATTACAAACACACCCTGAAGTCTCAAGCTCTTTCGGATTCTACCCAACTAAACATTCAGGTAAGAAATGATAAAATTAGTATTAGCATAATGACCCCAAATGTTTTAAAACCCAACTTTTAATTTCTTAAAAATCAATTAAAAATTATTTAAAAAATCCCAAGAATTAGTAAACACTTATTTAAAAAGGAATTAACTCACACACAAGAAAATGATGCAATATATAATATGTATGCAATCCTAGTGTGTGTGATGGTTGATAATTTACCTTTAAATGAATCAATTGAGGCATCATGAGAAGATTCTGAGGTTCTTTGGTATCTAAGGCATAGGACATAAATTTTGTCACAACTTCCAAACTAGATGAGCACTTATACAATGTAGACTAAAGTGAGTCAAGAGTATAAGGTGCTTCATGATGCCCTATCACGGATCTCACACAACAACATGTCATTGTGTCCATGCTTGGTAGATTAGAGTGATTTGTGAAACTCCGCTTGTATTTGATTGACTTGGTGGTCCATACTCTTACTCTTCCACACTGTCACAAATGAACCAGTGCTATTTGTTAAGTGTTTTTTCAGTTGGGCATGGTCACTCTCCGCAGGTGCCACGATGGGGTACGCAATTAGCCCATGTATGCACAAATTAAAAATGCAAAGGCATCCATTTTTTCTGTATGTACCTAATCATGTTCAGGTAGTCTTGCCAGTTTTGACGGAAAAGCCAACCATGCATTCTCAAAATCGATCAGATTCTCTGACTTCACAACCCTAATCCAAACCTTCATAAATACCTTATCCTGGCCTTTGATGTTGTGTTTCACACATGCACCTTCTATATTTTTTTAAACATGAAAGAAACATAATAAAATGGTGGAAAGTGGAAACATGTTTGGCAAAGCGTTTAGACAAGATTCTCCTCTTTCCCACTCTTCAGAAAATCAAATGCAATGCAAAACGATTACCAAATGAAAGTGACTCCAATCATCTAAAATAATGGCATATTGTACCGATTGTTCTTGTAGGTGTAATCGATCACCATTACACTTGGAAAGCATTTTGCCAACAAGCAAGAGGTGGGATGTGTAAAAAATAAATCATCCACAACATCAGTTTTCTCATTCTTTCTATGCCAGTGAACATAACTCTTCTCCATGAGAAAATGCATCAACTTTTGCATGGCTGTGCGCCCTTGCATGCTAACGTTCTTCATTTTGCTTTTAGCGTTGAAAATTGCTCGTATGATGAACATTGTATTCCGATCTATTTTTCAATGTTTGGAGTACTTCCTTCAGGGCCACCCCATTATTGATCATCTCAGCAATAATGTTCCACTCTTTTTGGGAGAGTTGACCGACATAAGGGTGTCCAACAAGTGATTTAGACACCTCGTGGTTCTGTAGCCTATATACAACTTCCACCCTCAATAACCATCATCGTGGGGAACGCCTTTCAATCGAAAGGGACAATCACACTTTCGTGTTCCAACTCACCGCTTCCTCTTTGTGACACCCCGACTAATTAAATACCGGGTAGCTACTCCTTTATTAAATCAATATAAAATGCCAAGATGGTTCAGTTAATAGCATCACTGTCGAAAACATTTTAATGATTACTAACCACCTAGTATTTAAAAAGTAAGTTGCCAAATTTTAATTTTAGTCTGGTTAACATACAGTAAAAGAATAATGAAAGAATAACAACCATTCACCATAACAAAGCAATAGAATAACCAACGGAATAATAATAAGTCCGGAGGAAAACTCCTCACAACAATCCCACAACTGAAAATAATATGATAAGTCTGAATCCTGAATTAATTACATGCCAGAAGTCTGAATAACTGGAATAAATGCAATGCCTCTAAGAGAAATGGGCGACATGCCCTACAACTGATAAATGCTGAACTTGGAGTCAAGATAGATGAAGCGTCTACAAGCACAGTCCCGTAACTTCCACAAACAGCTACAACTCGTCACCTGAATGAAAATCCTAAGCATGGTGTCCTTGTGGCTGGGCACCTAAAATGGTTTTTACAAAAATAGAATTGAAAGAAAATGGGTCAGAGCCCGAAAGTGGAAATCATTTTAAAACACAGCAAGTGTTTTAATAACATTAAAACATTAAATGCAAAATACATGTTAGGACGTACACTCACATGAAATTCTCACCTCTCGACTACATGTGCACTCCTAACGTATCGTACCATCTAAATAACATACATATCTAACCCAACCGTAAAGTTCTACCCCTTACTACTCGATTCCCATATTACCTTCTAGAGTTAACAATTAAATAGACGGCTTTACTTAAACTCAGATTCTCAATTAGTAATACAATTCACTATCGGTTAAACCGTTATGTTTTCTCAAAACATTACCATAAGTATATTCACAATACCAACATGAAAGTTTCCATTAATTAAGTGTATTTTATTCACGTCATAAATATACAATACAAGCACCCAGAGACTAAGCTGCGGTGCACACATACTCTGCTATCTATCCCGGTACATCACGTACATAAGGATCACGCATTCCGAATCTCTCAGGAATCGTTCTCAGATAACAACAATCATAAACAATGGAGGCGAACACAGTCACATCACATGGGTCACGCACATACCTACGCTCCCACGATCAGCAGACTTATTAACATCCCAATAAGTCCATCTCTGACCTATGTTCATCGAGATACCAGTCTAAATCCGGGCAACACAAGGAATAGAGGGCCCTAAGCGAACGTAAACCTCCCGTGATAGCAAGTATGGTAGGTATGTCATACACAAAATCATATACATGTACTAAGTAAGCACACATCTTAGTAATCACAAAAATTTATTTGTGGTACACTTTTTATTCTCGTACCGACATATAATTCTACACAATTTATTTGTTCCCGGTTAATATAATTATTTAGGCCGTCAATAATTCTCGCATCGTAATAGACACTCACGTCCTAATTCATAATTTCCCTTAGGTTCAAACTACACTTATAGGTTTTACTCCTCATTATATCCCAAATATCCCAAATATATCAATTAATCCGCAAGGAAGTGTTATCTCTACATATAAACAAGGTTACGGAACACTCGGGATCAAAACAGGCTAAAAAGCCTAAACTGTCAGCTCGTTAGAAGTCTCGTTCGAACGAAGCTGTTCGAACGAGAGTTCGTTCGAACGAACTGGGTATCTAACGAGATCTCATTCGAACAAAATTCATCGAACTAACATTCAACTCGTTAGAAGGCAAATTGTCCACTCGTTAGAAGCTCGTTCGAACGAGCTTGTTCGAACGACCTGGGTAGGTCTTCTAACGAGAGGCCAGTTTCGAGCCCAGAAATTCTTTAACTCGTTTTTCCATCTTTTCTTCCACTCTAATCTCATCTAAACATCAATCCAACAACTGTTCATGGTTTCTAATCGTTCCTAAACAAACTTAGGTCACATACTAACGTGTTTTGTGGGATTAATTCATCCTAAATATCATCCAAATATCAAGTCTTTACATCTTCTTCCCCAATCACAATAACATGAACCCTAGAAATTAAATTCATCCATAAACATAAATAAATCCGTTTTTATGGTATAAAAGATGTATTTTTCTCTGAGTAATCATCCTAACATTGTTCTACATGCAATCTCCTCATAAATTTTATAAATCTCTACATCCAATTCAATGGGTTTTTATCATTCTCCAAGAACAATGAAATTTTATAAATTTCCTATGCATGGAAGAAGCATTCTTTGCAAAATATGTAATCAAACCACTTGCCTTATGTGTATCTCTGATTTTGATGTCGAATTGATGAAGTTTTCTCTCTCTCTCTGCAGAATTCTCCTCTCTTCTCTCTCTCTACAAGCCTTCTTCTCCAAAGTGACAATGGTGGCTAGGGTTTTGCCTTAGGAACTCTTTTGGAACTAATTTCAATAACCTCCGTAGCCCATTAGGTAATTAGTGGGTTTAGTGGGTAATTGCCAAATCAGATATTAATTCCTAATTTTCGTGGGTTTTAATTCCCAAAAATCCAAAATTACCAAACTACCCTTACACGTTGCCGGTATGGCCTAAAAATGACCCGGGACCCAAACTAAACCCCCGGCTAGTGTTTTCTGACTATTTCGACCCTTCCGAACGCGTTGAGGCACTCAAAACGACCATACGGTTAATAGAAATAAAATTCACTTTATAATTAAAATAATTATATTCCTGACGCGACTGTCACACGCGTCTCAACAAAATTTCCAAATTGCCGTATTTCAATCTCACGACAAGTTTCATAATTCAATATTCATATATAGTCATATATACACATTATAATCAAATACCAACTCCCATCTCGCTAGTATTTTAATCCCGATTAATTTCCAATTAATACACATTTAATTCAATTAATCCCATAAATAAATATCACAAAAATACGGGGTATTACATACTTCCCCCCTAATAACAGAATTTCATCCCGAAATTCGGAACTAGTAAGTACCTGGTAAGAACAACTCTGGATAACGTTCGCGCATCTCATCCTCGCGCTCCCATGTGGACTCCTCGACATTATGATGTCGCCACTGAACACGCACTAACGGAACTATCTTTGACCGCAGTTTCCGCTCACTTCGGTCCAAAATAGCAATCGACCCCTCCTCGTAGGAGATATCAGGCTGGAGATCGATGTCCTCCAAGGCAATGTGAGAATGTGCCAAATCGTCTCTAAGATATTTCCTTAGCGAGAAAATATGAAACACATCGTGAATCCGATGCAAATGCTCCGGTAACCCAAGCCTATACGCAACCGGTCCAATCCGTTCAATAATAGGAAATGGTCCCACATATCTCGGTGCCAACTTCCCTTTCTTCCCGAAATGCATAATCCCCTTCATAGGAGATACTCTGATCAAAACCTGGTCCCCCAATTCAAATTCCCTAAAGGACCTCTTCGCATCAGCATAGCTCTTCTGCCTGTCCTGAGCTACCCGAATGCGACTCCGTATTAGCTCTATTCTTGCTGAAGTATCCTGAATCACTTCCGGCCCAAGTAGTTTGTTGTCCCCCACCTCCAACCAACATGCTGGGGAATGACAAGGTCTACCGTACAACACCTCAAATGGAGCCATGCCAATGGTGAACTGGTAGGAGTTGTTGTAAGCAAACTCCACCAATGGAAGATACTGCTCCCATCCACCTCCGAAATCAATGATGCACATACGTAGCATGTCCTCCAACATCTGGTTTGTACGCTCAGTTTGCCCATCGGTCTGCGGGTGATACGCCGTACTCAACCGTAATTCTGTGCCCATGGCCTCCTGAAAACTCTCTCAAAACCGTGAAACAAATATCTTGTCTCTGTCAGACACGATATTTAGGGGCACACCGTGAAGTCTCACTATCTCTGCAATAAAGAGCTGGGCATACTGTCCCGTAGTGTAGTCTGTCCTTACGGGTAGAAAATGAGCGACTTTGGTCAACCTGTCCACAATTACCCAAATGGAGTCGTGACCTCTCTGTGACGTAGGCAACCCGTGATAAAGTCCATGGATATGCTCTCCCACATCCAAATCGGGACCTCCAATGGCAGTAGAAGTCCTTCCGATCTCTAATGATCCACTTTTACTAGCTGACAAGTGGCGCATTTTGAAATAAACACGGCAATATTTCTCTTCATCCCGCTCCACCAATACTGTCGTCTCATGTCTTGGTACATTTTGTCCCAATCGGGATGTACCGCGAACCGTGAGCCGTGCGACTCTGCCATCACCTCGTTCCGCAATTCCTCCCCTTCTGGAACTACCAATCTCCCATTATAACGTAATCCTTCGTCTGAGCTAATGGTGTAGGATTCGGCTCCTTCTGCTAGTAATCGAATTATCAGCTCCTGAAAGAACGAGTCATTTGCCTGGGCCTTTACCACCTTCGTGACAATCTGCGGCGTAACAGTCATCACAGACAAGAACGATCGGGCCACTGCATCCTGGTGTCCCAACTCCTTCCACTTGGCTTTCCACACCCCTGCCACCTCATCTACTGGCCTACGGCTCAACGCGTCTGCTACCATGTTAGCCTTCCCTGGGTGATACTGGATATCAAACTGATAATCCTTCACAAACTCAAGCTACCTTCGCTGCCGTATATTCAACTCCTTTTGCGTGAATAGGTACTGTAGGGACTTGTGGTCCGTGAATAATCGAAACTTCTCCCCCAAAAGATAATGTCTCCAAATCCGAAGAGCAAATACAACTGCCGCCAACTCTAAGTCATGAGTGGGGTAATTCTTCTCGTGAGGCTTCAGCTTACGGGAAGCATAAGCTATGGCTTGACTCTCATGCTGTAATACACCTCCAAGTCCTTGCAAGGACGCATCGGTGTAGACTAGATACTCAACTCCCGGTCTCGGCAATGCTAACACAGGTGTTGAGATCAACTTATCCTTCGACTCATCAAATGCCAACTGACAGGCATCACTCCAGATGAACGACACACCCTTACGAGTCAAATGTGTCAAAGGACCTGCTATATTTGAAAATCCTCGAATGAACCTCCTGTAGTATCCTGCTAGGCCTAAGAAACTATGAATCTCAGTCGGTGTCGTGGGCTGTCCCCACTCCCTCACCGCGGATACCTTCCCCGGATCAACCGATATCCCCCGGTCGGAAATAATGTGTCCCAAAAATTGGACTTCCTTCAGCCAAAACCCGCACTTCTCATATTTTGCATACAACTCGTTTAGACGTAGCGTCTGTAAAACCATTCTCAAGTGCTCTGCGTGCTCCTCCTCTGTCTGGGAGTAAACCAGAATATCATCAATGAAGACAATGACAAACCGATCAAGGAACTCTCTGAACACCCTATTTATCAAGTCCATAAACACTGCTGGAGCATTGGTCAAGCCAAAAGGCATAACCCGAAACTCGTAAGAACCATATCTCGTTAAGAACGCAGTCTTCGAGAAATCCTCTTCCCTGATATGCAACTGATGGTATCCCGATCGCAAATCAATCTTCGAGAAGAAAGAAGCTCCCCTCAACTGGTCGAATAAGTCATCGATTCGGGGCAACGGATACTTATTCCGTATCGTGACCTTATTCAACTCTCGGTAATCCACACACAATCTCAGTGAACCATCTCTCTTCTTCACGAACAACACAGGGGCACCCCACGGCGAAGTACTCCTTCGTATAAACCCCTGACCCAACAACTGCTCAATCTGATCCCGTAGCTCTCGTATCTCTGCCGGAGCCATACGGTACAGTGCGCGTGCTATAGGTCTCGTATCTGGTAATAAGTCTATGACAAAGTCTATCTCTCGACTGGGGGGGTAGGCCTGGTATCTCCTGAAACACATCTGAGTACTCCCTGACAACTGGGATCGAATCTAAAGGAATCACAACCTCCTTAGAGGTATCCTCCTCTATGTAGTACAAATGAGCGGTTGAACCTCCCTCTGGGCGAGGCATCGCCACTACAAACATCTCTTGCCCCGGAATGGCAAAAACAATGCTCCCACCGAAGCAATCAATCATGGCTCTATAATCAGCGAGCCAATCCATTTCGATAATCACATCGTGCACATGCATATCTAATACCAACATATCTGCAGGTAATACCAAACTACCAATCTCTACCCCCACTCCCCGGCATATAAAGAAAATAAGCGACCCATTCCCCAATGGTGAGTCTACACACGTCATTGTGCTCTTTGCTGTGGCTAACAACCCTAAGGCTTTCGCAAAATGTGTAGCTATAAAACAATGCGTTACCCCCGTATCAAACAAAACCCGACCCATAGTACCATGGATAGGAAACATACCCTCAATCGCGGGTGGTGCCTGTGGAGCTGCTGCCTGGCGGACGTTATAGACATGTCCATACTGTAACTGCCCCTACTGCACAGGAACTGCTGGAATGGCTGGTAGTGCGGGCACCTGGGCTGGAGCTGGGAGGGTAGGTGGAAAAAGTGGCCTCTGTGGCTCATGTCGAGCACCCTGCTGCGGCTGCGGGGCCCTGCCCCTATCAGGACAGTCCTGGCGTTTATGGCCAGTCTTGCCACAAACGAAACACTTCCCCGGGAAGTTTCCCCCTCTATGTCCCTGCTGCCCCGGCCCTGGTGGCCGTTACCGTTCCTCCACTGGCCCTGCCGAAACTGCTGTTGACCATTCTGACCCTGCTGGTTCTGATGGCCGTTCGGACCCCGATGGCCCTGTCGGAAACCTCCCTGTCCGTGCCTGAAATTTCCCGACCTGAACCTCTTGTGATCCCCCTGCTGGGAACCCTGGTCGCCCTGTTTCTGCCTTTGAACAGATTGTGCCCCACTGGCACTATTTCCTCCAGTCCTTCCCTGATGGCTGGAGTCTCCCGATCGCTTGCCCTCAGCCATGTGAAAGCGGTGATCCTGGCAATGGAGCAGTGCAGCGTTAACCACATCAGAGTAAGTGGCCAACGATAGGTTCCCTAATAAATGCTGACGGATCCTCCAAGTCAACCCGTCTATAAATTTCTGTATCTTCTTCTCCTCTGTCGGTATCTCATCCGGAACAATGTTCAGAAGATTAGTGAATTCGACCTCATACTCGGCCACAGTCTTACCCTCCTGCTTGAGGCTCATCAACTTCCTCCTCATCTCCGTGTGAACAGCTGACGGAAAGTATTTGCGGTTGAACCGCACGTAAAACTCCTGGATAGTGAGAGTATCTCTCTCCTCCACGGTGGTAATAAACTCCCACCACTGCAGTGCAGACCCCACTAGCTTAAAGGTAGCTAGTATCTGCTTCTGGACATCGGTGCACTCATACATCCTCAGGTGCCGCTGAATGTCCTTCCTCCACTGACTCGAAACCACAACATCGGAGCTACCTACGAACTTCGGTGGGTGTGCTTTCTGTAAAGCATCTCGAACACGTTCTCAAGCAGACGGGAATGCATGTGCATGAACTAGCGCGGCTACTGGCGCCTGATGTGGTGCCTGCTGAACTACGGCTAGTGCGACATTTACCGCCTGGGCCACAATGGCTGCAACCTCGGCGGCATTCATCGTGACTTGAACTGGTGCGGGCTGTGGTTCTGGCGTTGCATCCCTGGGAACCCGTTGTGCACGTCATGGAGGCATTCTGAAACAAGAATAAAGTCTATAAGTTCGCAGTTTTAAACTCAAAATAGCTGAAGAACGTAGCATATACAAAAGAATACAAATAGTCCTAAAATACAGGGCTCTACATCAAAGAAAGCTCAGCGGAAACATAATAAGCCGTACAGATCCTAAAGGACACTAGAACCTGATGCTCTGATACCACCAGTGACACCCCGACTAATTAAATACCGGGTAGCTACTCCTTTATTAAATCAATACAAAATGCCAAGCTGGTTCAGTTAATAGCATCACTGTCGAAAACATTTTAATGATTACTAACCACCTAGTATTTAAAAAGTAAGTTGCCAAATTTTAATTTTTGTCTGGTTAACATACAGTAAAAGAATAATAAAAGAATAACAACCATTCACCATAACAAAGCAATAGAATAACCAACGGAATAATAATAAGTCCGGAGGAAAACTCCTCACAACAATCCCACAACTGAAAATAATATGACAGGTCTGAATCCTGAATTAATTACATGCCAGGAGTCTGAATAACTGGAATAAATGCAATGCCTCTAAAAGAAATGGGCGACAGGCCCTACAACTGATAAATGTTGAACATGGAGTCAAGATAGATGAAGTGTCTACAAGCAAAGTCCCGTAACTTCCACAAACAGCTACAACTCGTCACCTGAATGAAAATCCTAAGCATGGTGTCCTTGTAGCTGGGCACCTAAAATGGTTTTTGCAAAAATAGATTTGAAATCAAATGGGTCAGAGCCCGAAAGTGGAAATCATTTTAAAAAACATCAAGTGTTTTAATAACATTAAAACATTAAATGCAAAATACATGTGAGGACGTACACTCACATGAAATTCTCACCTCTCGACTACATGTGCACTCCTAACGTATCGTACCATCTAAATAACATACATATCTAACCCAACCGTAAAGTTCTACCCCTTACTACTCGATTCCCATATTACCTTCTAGCGTTAACAATTAAATAGAGGGCTTTACTTAAACTCAGATTCTCAATTAGTAATACAATTCACTATCGGTTAACCCGTTATGTTTTCTCAAAACATTACCCTAAGTATATTCACAATACCAACATGAAAGTTTCCATTAATTAAGTGTATTTTATTCACATCATAAATATACAATACAAGCACCCCGAGACTAAGCTGCGGTGCACACATACTCTGCTATCTATCCCGGTACATCACATACATAAGGATCACGCATTCCGAATCTCTTAGGAATCGTTCTCAGATAACAACAATCACAAACAATGGAGGCGAACACAGTCACATCACATGGGTCACGTACATACCTACGCTCCCACGATCAGCAGACTTAATAACATCCCAATAAGTTCTTCTCTCACCTATGTTCATCGAGGTACCAGTCTAAATTTGGGCAACACAAGGATTAGAGGGCCCTAAGCGAACGTAAACCTCCCGTGATGGCAAGTATGGTAGGTATGTCATACACAAAATCATATACATGTACTAAGTAAGCACACATCTTAGTAATCACCATAATTTATTTGTGGTACACTTCTTATTCTCGTACCGACATATAATGCTACACAATTTATATGTTCCCGGTTAATATAATTATTTAGGCCGTCAATAGTTCTCGCATCGTAATAGACACTCACGTCCTAATTCATAATTTCCCTTAGGTTCAAACTACACTTCTAGGTTTTACTCCTCATTATATCCCAAATATCCCAAATATATCAATTAATCCACAAGGAAGTGTTATCTCTACATATAAACAAGGTTATGGAACACTCGGGATCAAAATAGGCTAAAAAGCCTAAACTGTCAGCTCGTTAGAAGTCTCGTTCGAACGAACTAGGTATCTAACGAGATCTCGTTCGAATGAAAGTCATCGAACGAACATTCAACTCGTTAGAAGGCAAAATGTCCACTCGTTAGAAGCTCGTTCGAACGAGCTCGTTCGAACGACCTGGGTAGGTCTTCTAACGAGAGGCCAGTTTCGAGCCCAGAAATTCTTTAACTCGTTTTTCCATCTTTTCTTCCACTCTAATCTCATCTAAACATCAATCCAACAATTGTTCAAGGTTTCTAATCGTTCCTAAACAAACTTAGGTCACATACTAACGTGTTTTGTGGGATTAATTCATCCTAAATATCATCCAAATATCAAGTCTCTACATCTTCTTCCCCAATCACAATAACATGAACCCTAGAAATTAAATTCATCCATAAACATAAATAAATCCGTTTTTATGGTATAAAAGATGTATTTTTCTCTGAATAATCATCCTAACATTGTTCTACATGCAATCTCCTCATAAATTTTATAAATCTCTACATCCAATTCAATGGGTTTTTATCATTCTCCAAGAACAATGAAATTTTATAAATTTCCTACGCATGGAAGAAGCATTCTTTGCAAACTATGTTATCAAACCACTTGCCTTATGTGTATCTCTGATTTTGATGTCGAATTGATGAAGTGTTCTCTCTCTCTCTGCAGAATTCTCCTCTCTTCTCTCTCTCTACAAGCCTTCTTCTCCAAAGTGACAATGGTGGCTAGGGTTTTGCCTTAGGAACTCTTTTGGAACTAATTTCAATAACCTCCGTAGCCCATTAGGTTATTAGTTGGTTTAGTGGGTAATTGCCAAATCAGATATTAATTCCTAATTTTCGTGGGTTTTAATTCCCAAAAATCCTAAATTACCAAACTACCCTTATACGTTGCCGGTATGGCCTAAAAATGCCCTGGGACCCAAACTAAACCCCCGTCTAGTGTTTTCTGACTATTTCCACCCTTCCGGACACGTTGGCGCACTCAAAATGACCATATGGTTAATAGAAATAAAATTCACTTTATAATTAAAATAATTATATTCCTGACGCGACTGTCACACGCGTCTCAACAAAATTTCCAAATTGCCGTATTTCAATCTCACGACAAGTTTCATAATTCAATATTCATATATAGTCATATATGCACATTATAATCAAATACCAACTCGCATCTCGCTAGTATTTTAATCCGGATTAATTTCCAATTAATACACATTTAATTCAATTAATCCCATAAATAAATATCACAAAAATACGGGGTATTACATACTTCCCCCCTAATAACAGGATTTCGTCCCGAAATTCGGAACTAGTTAGTACCCGGTAAGAACAACTCTGGATAACGTTCGCGCATCTCATCCTCGCGCTCCCATGTGGACTCCTCGACATTATGATGTCGCTACTGAACACGCACTAACGGAACTATCTTTGATCGCAGTTTCCGCTCACTTTGGTCCAAAATAGCAATCGGCCCCTCCTCGTAGGAGCTATCAGGCTGGAGATTGATGTCCTCCAAGGCAATGTGAGAATGTGCCAAATCGTCTCTAAGATATTTCCCTAGCGAGGAAATATGAAACACATCGTGAATCCGATGCAAATGCTCCGATAACCCAAGCCTATACGCAATCGGTCCAATCCGTTCAATAATAGGAAATGGTCCCACATATCTCGGTGCCAACTTCCCTTTCTTCCCGAAACGCATAATCCCCTTCATAGGAGATACTCTGATCAAAACCTGGTCCCCCACTTCAAATTCCCTGAAGGACCTCTTCGCATCAGCATAGCTCTTCTGCCTGTCCTGAGCTACCCGAATGCGACTCCGTATCAGCTCTATTCTTGCTGAAGTATCCTGAATCAATTCCGACCCAAGTAGTTTGTTATCCCCCACCTCCAACCAACATGCTGGGGAACGACAAGGTCTACCGTACAACGCCTCAAATGGATCCATGCCAATGGTGAACTGGTAGGAGTTGTTGTAAGCAAACTCCACCAGTGGAAGATACTGCTCCCATCCACCTCCGAAATCAATGATGCACATACGTAGCATGTCCTCCAACATCTGGTTCGTACGCTCGGTTTGCCCATCGGTCTGCGGGTGATACGCCGTACTCAACTGCAATTCCGTGCCCATGGCCTCCTGAAAACTCTCCCAAAACCGTGAAACAAATATCTTGTCTCTGTCAGACACGATATTTAGGGGCACACCGTGAAGTCTCACTATCTCTGCAATAAAGAGCTGGGCATACTTTCCCGTAGTGTAGTGTGTCCTTACGGATAGAAATGAGCGACTTTGGTCAACCTGTCCACAATTACCCAAATGGAGTCGTGACCTCTCTGTGACGTAGGCAACCCCGTGATAAAGTCCATGGATATGCTCTCCCACATCCACATCGGGACCTCCAATGGCTGTAGAAGTCCTGTCGGTCTTTGAAGATCCACTTTTACTAGCTGAAAAGTGGCGCATTTTGAAATAAACACGGCAATATCTCTCTTCATCCCGCTCCACCAATACTGTCGTCTCATATCTTGGTACATTTTGTCCCCACCGGGATGTACCGCGAACCGTGAGCCATGCGACTCTGCCATCACCTCGTGCCGCAATTCCTCCCCCTCTGGAACTACCAATCTCCCATTGAAACGTAATCCTCCGTCTGAGCTAACGGTGTAGGATTCGGCTCCTTCTGCTAGTAATCGAATTATCTGCTCCTGACAGAACGAGTCATTTGCCTGGGCCTTTACCACCTTCGTGACAATCTGCGGCGTAACAGTCATCACAGACATGAACGATCGGGCCACTGCATCCTGGTGTCCCAACTCCTTCCACTTGGCTTTCCACACCCCTGCCACCTCATCTACTGACCTACGGCTCAACGCGTCTGCTACCACGTTAGCCTTCCCCGGGTGATACTGGATATCAAACTGATAATCCTTCACAAACTCAAGCCACCTTCGCTGCCGCATATTCAACTCCTTTTGCGTGAATAGGTACTGTAGGGACTTGTGGTCCGTGAACAATCGAAACTTCTCCCCTAAAAGGTAATGTCTCCAAATTCGAAGGGCAAATACAACTGCCGCCAACTCTAAGTCATGAGTGGGGTAATTCTTCTCGTGAGGCTTCAGCTTACGGGAAGCATAAGCTATGGCCTGACTCTCCTGCTGTAATACACCTCCAAGTCCTTGCAATGACGCATCGGTGTAGACTAGATACTCAACTCCCGGTCTCGGCAATGCTAACACAGGTGCTAAGGTCAACTTATCCTTCAACTCATTAAATGTCAACTGACAGGCATCACTCCAGATGAACGGCACACCCTTATGAGTCAGATGTGTCAAAGAACCTGCTATATTTGAAAATCCTCGAATGAACCTCCTGTAGTATCCTGCTAGGCCCAAGAAACTACGGATCTCAGTCGGTGTCGTGGGCTATCCCGACTCCCTCACCGCGGATACCTTCCCCGGATAAACAGATATCCCCGATCGGAAATAATGTGTCCCAAAAACTGGACTTCCTTCAGCCAAAACCCACACTTCTCATATTTTGCATACAGTTCGTTCTGACGTAGCGTCTGCAAAACCATTCTCAAGTGCTCTGCGTGCTCCTCCTCTGTCTGGGAGTAAACCAAAATATCATCAATGAAGACAATGACGAACCGATCAAGGAACTCTCTGAACACCCTATTCGTCAAGTCCATAAACACTGCTGGAGCATTGGTCAAGCCAAAAGGCATAACCCGAAACTCGTAAGAACCATATCTCGTTAAGAACGCAGTCTTCGAGACATCCTCTTCCCTGATACGCAACTGATGGTATCCCGATCGCAAATCAATCTTCGAGAAGAAAGAAGCTCCCCTCAACTGGTCGAATAAGTCATCGATTCGGGGCAACGGATACTTATTTCGTATCGTGACCTTATTCAACTCTCGATAATCCACACACAATCTCAGTGAACCATCTCTCTTCTTCACGAACAACACAGGGGCACCCCACAGCGAAGTACTCCTCCGTATAAACCCCTGACCCAACAACTGCTCAATCTGATCCCGTAGATCTCGCATCTCTGCCGGAGCCATACGGTACGGTGCGCGTGCTATAGGTCTCGTATCTGGTAATAAGTCCATGACAAAGTCTATCTCTCGACTGGGGGTAGGCCTGGTATCTCCTGAAACACATCTGAGTACTCCCTGACAACTGGGATCGAATCTAAAGGAATCACAACCTCATTAGAGGTATCCTCCTCTATGTAGTACAAATGAGCGGTCGAACCTCCCTCTGGGCGAGGCATCGCCACTACAAACATCTCTTGCCCCGGAATGGCAAAAACAATGCTCCCACCGAAGCAATCAATCATGGCTCTATAATCAGCGAGCCAATCCATTCCGATAATCACATCGTGCACATGCATATCTAATACCAACATGTCTGGAGGTAATACCAAACTACCAATCTCTACCCCCACTCCCCGGCATATAAAGAAAATAAGCGACCCACTCCCCAATGGTGAGTCTACACACGTCACTGTGCTCTTTGCTGTGGCTAACAACCCTAAGGCTTTCGCAAAATGTGTAGCTATAAAATAATGCGTTGCCCCCGTATCAAACAAAACCCGACCCATAGTACCATGGATAGGAAACATACCCTCAATCGCGAGTGGTGCCTGTGGAGCTGCTGCCTGGTGGACGTTATAGACACGTCCATACTGTAACTTCCCTTGCTGCACATGAACTGCTGGAATGGCTGGTAGTGCTGGTACCTGGGCTGGAGCTGGGAGGGCAGGTGAAAAAAGTGGCCTCTGTGGCTCATGTTGAGCACCCTGCTGCTGCTACGGGGCCCTACCCCTATCAGGACAGTCCTGGCGTTTATGGCCAGTCTTGCCACAAATAAAACACTTCCCCGGGAAGTTTCCCCCTCTCTGTCCCTGCTGCCCCCGACCCTGGTGGCCGTTACCGTTCCTCCACTGGCCCTGTTGAAACTGCTGTTGACCATTCTGACCCTGCTGGTTCTGATGGCCGTTCGGACCCTGATGGCCCTGTCGGAAACCTCCCTGTCCGTGCCTGAAATTTCCCGACCTGAACCTCTTGTGATCCCCCTGCTGGGAACCTTGGTCGCCCTGTCTCTGCCCTTGAACAGATTGTGCCCCACTGGCAATATTTCCTCCAGTCCTGCCCTGATGGCTGGAGTCTCCCGATCGCTTGCCCTCAGCCATGTGAAAATGGTGATCCTGGCAATGGAGCAGTGCAGCGTTAACCACATCAGAGTTAGTGGCCAACGATAGGTTCCCCAATAAATGCTGACGGATCCTCCACGTCAACCCGTCTATAAATTTCTGTATCTTCTTCTCCTCTGTCGGTATCTCATCCGGAACAATGTTCAGAAGATTAGTGAATTCGGCCTCATACTCAGCCACAGTCTTACCCTCCTGCTTGAGGCTCATCAACTTCCTCCTCATCTCCGTGTGAACAGCTGACGGAAAGTATTTGCGGTCGAACCGCACCTAAAACTCCTGGATAGTGAGAGTATCTCTCTCCTCCACGGTGGTAATAGACTCCCACCACTGCAGTGCAGACCCCACTAGCTTAAAGGTAGCTAGTATCTGCTTCTGGACATCGGTGCACTCATACATCCTCAGGTGCCGCTGAATGTCCTTCCTCCACTGACTCGAAACCACAACATCGGAGCTACCTGCGAACTCCGGTGGGTGTGCTTTCTGGAAAGCATCTCAGACACGTTCCCAAGCAGACGGGAATGCATGTGCCTGAACTGGCATGGCTACTGACGCCTGAGGTGGTGCCTGCTGAACTACGGCTAATGCGACATTTACCGCCTGGGCCACAATGGCTGCAACCTCGGCGGCATTCATCGTGCCCTGAACTAGTGCGGGTTGTGGTTCTGGCGTTGCATCCCTGGGAACCCATTGTGCACGTCGTGGAGGCATTCTGAAACAAGAATAAAGTCTATAAGTTCGCAGTTATAAACTCAAAATAGCTGAAGAACGTAGCATATACAAAAGAATACAAATAGTCCTAAAATATAGGGCTCTACATCAAAGAAAGCTCAGCGGAAACATAATAAGCCGTACAGATCCTAAAGGACACTAGAACCTGACGCTCTGATACCACCAGTGACACCCCGACTAATTAAATATCGGGTAGCTACTCCTTTATTAAATCAATACAAAATGCCAAGCTGGTTCAGTTAATAGCATCACTGTCGAAAACATTTTAATGATTACTAACCACCTAGTATTTAAAAAGTAAGTTGCCAAATTTTAATTTTAGTCTGGTTAACATACAGTAAAAGAATAATGAAAGAATAACAACCATTCACCATAACAAAGTAATAGAATAACCAACGGAATAATAATAAGTCCGGAGGAAAACTCCTCACAACAATCCCACAACTGAAAATAATATGACAAGTCTGAATCCTGAATTAATTACATGCCAGAAGTCTGAATAACTGGAATAAATGCAATGCCTCTAAAAGAAATGGGCGACATGCCCTACAACTGATAAATGCTGAACATGGAGTCAAGATAGATGAAGCGTCTACAAGCAAAGTCCCGTGACTTCCACAAACAGCTACAGCTCGTCACCTGAATGAAAATCCTAAGCATGGTGTCCTTGTGGCTGGACACCTAAAATGGTTTTTACAAAAATAGATTTGAAAGCAAATGGGTCAGAGCCCGAAAGTGGAAATCATTTTAAAAAAAAGCAAGTGTTTTAATAACATTAAAACATTAAATGCAAAATACATGTTAGGACGTACACTCACATGAAATTCTCACCTCTCGACTACATGTGCACTCCTAACGTACCGTACCATCTAAATAACATACATATCTAACCCAACCGTAAAGTTCTACCCCTTACTACTCGATTCCCATATTACCTTCTAGCATTAACAATTAAATAGAGGGCTTTACTTAAACTCAGATTCTCAATTAGTAATACAATTCACTATCGGTTAACCCGTTATGTTTTCTCAAAACATTACCATAAGTATATTCACAATACCAACATGAAAGTTTCCATTAATTAAGTGTATTTTATTCACGTCAGAAATATACAATACAAGCGCCCCGAGACTAAGCTGCGGTGCACACATACTCTGCTATCTATCCCGGTACATCACGTACATAAGGATCACGCATTCCGAATCTCTCAGGAATCGTTCTCAGATAACAACAATCACCAACAATGGAGGCGAGCACAATCACATCACATGGGTCACGCACATACCTACGCTCCCACGATCAGCAGACTTATTAATATCCCAATAAGTCCTTCTCTCACCTATATTTATCGAGGTACCGGTCTAAATCCGGGCAACACAAGGATTAGAGGGCCCTAAGCGAACGTAAACCTCCCGTGATAGCAAGTATGGTAGGTATGTCATACACAAAATCATATACATGTACTAAGTAAGCACACATCTTAGTAATGACCATAATTTATTTGTGGTACACTTCTTATTCTCGTACCGACATATAATGCTACACAATTTATATGTTCCCGGTTAATATAATTATTTAGGCCGTCAATAGTTCTCGCATCGTAATAGACACTCACGTCCTAATTCATAATTTCCCTTAGGTTCAAACTACACTTCTAGGTTTTACTCCTCATTATATCCCAAATATCCCAAATATATCAATTAATCCACAAGGAAGTGTTATCTCTACATATAAACAAGGTTACGGAACACTCGGGATCAAAACAGGCTAAAAAGCCTAAACTGTCAGCTCGTTAGAAGTCTCGTTCGAACGAGGCTGTTCGAACGAGAGTTCGTTCGAACGAACTGGGTATCTAACGAGATCTCGTTCGAACGAAAGTCATCGAACGGACATTCAACTCGTTAGAAGGCAAACTGTCCACTCGTTAGAAGCTCGTTCGAACGACCTAGGTAGGTCTTCTAACGAGAGGCCAGTTTCGAGCCCAGAAATTCTTTAACTCGTTTTTCCATCTTTTCTTCCACTCTAATCTCATCTAAACATCAATCCAACAATTGTTCAAGGTTTCTAATCGTTCCGAAACAAACTTAGGTCACTTACTAACGTGTTTTGTGGGATTAATTCATCCTAAATATCATCCAAATATCAAGTCTCTACATCTTCTTCCCCAATCACAATAACATGAACCCTATAAATTAAATTCATCCATAAACATAAATAAATCCGTTTTTATGGTATAAAAGATGTATTTTTCTCTGAATAATCATCCTAACATTGTTCTACATGCAATCTCCTCATAAATTTTATAAATCTCTACATCCAATTCAATGGGCTTTTATCATTCTCCAAGAACAATGAAATTTTATAAATTTCCTACGCATGGAAGAAGCATTCTTTGCAAAATATGTAATCAAACCACTTGCCTTATGTGTATCTCTGATTTTGATGTCGAATTGATGAAGTGTTCTCTCTCTCTCTGCAGAATTCTCCTCTCTTCTCTCTCTCTACAAGCCTTCTTCTCCAAAGTGACAATGGTGGCTAGGGTTTTGCCTTAGGAACTCTTTTGGAACTAATTTCAATAACCTCCGTAGCCCATTAGGTTATTAGTTGGTTTAGTGGGTAATTGCCAAATCAGATATTAATTCCTAATTTTCGTGGGTTTTAATTCCCAAAAATCCTAAATTACCAAACTACCCTTATACGTTGCCGGTATGGCCTAAAAATGCCCTGGGACCCAAACTAAACCCCCGTCTAGTGTTTTCTGACTATTTCCACCCTTCCGGACACGTTGGCGCACTCAAAATGACCATATGGTTAATAGAAATAAAATTCACTTTATAATTAAAATAATTATATTCCTGACGCGACTGTCACACGCGTCTCAACAAAATTTCCAAATTGCCGTATTTCAATCTCACGACAAGTTTCATAATTCAATATTCATATATAGTCATATATGCACATTATAATCAAATACCAACTCGCATCTCGCTAGTATTTTAATCCGGATTAATTTCCAATTAATACACATTTAATTCAATTAATCCCATAAATAAATATCACAAAAATACGGGGTATTACACTCTTCTTGTTCATCCCCTCATCTTTTCTGGGTCTATGGAGTTCGCTTCGCTCACAACCATGTACGACCCTCCCCTTTCGGACTAAACTGTCCTTGTCGAATTTCAGAATGATCACGACCGCATGAAGCTTGTGACCAATTTGTTGACACTAATCAATCATCTTGTTGCGATCATAAAAAATATGCACAAGACAAACATTGTTAGATGAAATGACAATTTAAATGGAAATTTTAAGTATAAATGAAAAATCATGTTGAGTACAATATAAATAAACTAAACATGCCTCCTCAATGGTGAATTCGACTGTATGGTCTTGATTAATCGCATTAACATCCAATCCTTATTCTATTGCTGCATCCTAACAATGCATACAATCAAATTATGTCATGCATTAAAAATCTCAAATTGTTGAAATTTAACTACGTGATATGTTTTTTTTACCATAGGCGATGTGAAATCTGGAAACAAATCACGCAAATATTTGGGCGAGGTTGATGTCGTTGCTTGTTCGCTCATATCATGTTCACGCATATTCGGTTCCTCGGTGGAAGCACATTGAGTAGATACACTCGGTATAACAATATTGTCTATATCTTACCAAAATGTATCATCAAGTATCGAGTAATCTAATTGAAATGATAATACAATAATCAGAACACATACACCGTTTAATAATTGAACTTTAATTTCAATATGGATCCCACGACTAATTACAACCACTAGAGGGATACATACGGTGTAAGGTAACCGTGAATAGTAAAACCACGTCCACTTCTAATCGGGCAATCTTTAACACGGTTACATGAAATCGCAGTTTATGATCCCACGACCTCATATAACCATGATTCAATTATTGACTAACATTAAACCAAGATCAATAAAAACCGTGGTACAAGATAATACGATCACTTATAACCGAAAGTGTCCATCACTTACGGCGACAAGTGACCGTAAATATAGTTAATCCGGGTTTGTTTTTGAATCTTCTCATCATTTTAAATATGATTTTACAGATTATATAGTATGTAGAAGTGTTTTAATACCTCAAAATCATTAAGAGGGCATTGAATGTTTAGAGTTTGAAAAGCTTGAACATCAACTTTCTTTTCCTCAACCATTGCAATGCATCCCTTTATCATTGATTTCTGTATAGAAACAACACAATAAAGACCGCAATAACACAACAAACACACGGAAATAAAGATTTAGGGAGAAATGAACAAGATGATTTGGGCTAGGTTTAATTGTGGATTTGAATGTTTCAGTGTGAAGATCAACATTTTTTATAATTATGCCTCTTGGCCCAGTGGTATAAGGCTGCCACTAGGACACTGTTTGGGGGTGGATTGAGTTTGGTCCCCAGTTCGATCCCTGACAGTGTCAAAATAATGCTTGCCCAGCGGAATCCACGAACCGCGAGCGGAGATTATTCGAAGTGCGCATAAGCTGGCCGGACACCTCGTGGTATGAAAAATACCTTACAAAAAAAAAAATAGTTTTGATTTTTGTTTATTGTGATTTATTAGATTATGCGGTGTTAGTTTGTACGTAATTTTTTGTTTAGTTTAAAATATATTAGATATTTAAAAAAAAAATTATACAATACTTTTTAGACCTGATTAGTAAAATTTGTATTTAATTTTTGTGATATGTTTCCAAGAGATGTTTTGACTGAAAATATGAAAAAAAATGTAATAAGTAGGGGTGGGCACAGTCCGGTCCGGTCCGAGTTTTGCCTATTTTTTGGATCGGACCGAATATTCGGTCCTCAATTTTTTTGGACCGAAACCGGACCGATTAATTCAGTTAACCTACAAATTTGGTCCAGGGTTTTTTCGGTCCGGTCCAGGGTAAAATTCGGTCCTGACCCTATTTTATATATATGTGCATTTTATGAATTTTTTTATCTATTTTTCACACAAATATATACACAAAAAAATAATACTCGAAACTCCAAGTGATGTTTACATGAGTTTTTTTAACCCAAATAAAACAAGGTCTATACATATATAAAATGTTCCAAATTAAATTCATAAGTTATATACATTAATTCAAAAACTATACATAAAAAATACAATAACATTATTTTTATTATATATATATATTGGAATCGGTCCGGTCCGATCCAAATCGATCTTTTATTATAGTGGATCGCGGATCGAATCGATTTAATCGATTTTTAAATTTTGTGAATCAATTTTCAAACCGATTTTAAAATAATCTTAATTTTCGATTCGATATAATTCGATCCAATCGATTCACTCGGATCGTTTTTTTTTTGTCCACCCCTAGTAATAAGACTTCGTTGCTACTTGATCCAATGCATCACGAGTCATGATAAGCTTCGTTAACAGTTCCACGTCAGCGCATACACGTCAGACAAAACTCGAATCCCGCTTCGGCACATTATAGAGGTGGTGGGTAGTGCTCTCAATTAAAAACCGGATAAGTATTGGCACCAATCACTATAATAAATTATTAATAATTGTCTCAATGGATAAGCAAAAGGCGTCTTAAAACTTGTACCCACCAGCCATCTGCCACTACATCGCCAAACGATACACTCCCATACATCACACCCGTCACATGTCCCAACAACTCATCAGAAATAAATCAACGGCAATGATTGATTACATAGTTGCAGCTCGAAAGATATTAATATTTCCCTAAGTGTGTCATTCATCCATAGTATTATACTAGTACTAGTCGGCATCAAAGCGTAAAAACAAAAGTGTGTTTCTTCTTTGTCAGCTTTGAATAACCCATCATCATTCAAAGTTGCAGTTCAGAGAGTGAGAGAAAAAGAATGGAAGTGGGTAGTCCAAAAGGTGGGGTGTCAAGCCCAGAGGCAAAATTGGGGATGAAGGTGATGGATTTATGGGACATACAAGAACCGGAGCTCAGTCCCACTGAGAAACTAAACGCTTGCTTTGAGAGTATTCCTGTTTCTTCCTTCCCTCCTGCTCCTTCTTCTCAAGGTACTTATACCATCTATCATGAATTGTAAATTCCACTGGGTAGGGGATCACGTGACGTGAGTATGTTGTAATACCTCTTGTTTCTTTTTGTTTATCTACGTCAGTGCTTTAAGTGTTATTCTGGTTTATTTGGATCTTGATCTCTACCAAATTATTGTGAGGTTGTTGGGTCCGTTGACAGTGATTATTCTCTTGTATTTAGAGTTATGATAACTCCGTCATATGTTCCTTCGTTGTCAAGGTAAAGTATCAACCGACACTAGATAGGATTGAACCTGTAAAACATCTTCTATATCAAACAAATGTCCAAATAATTAGAGTAATACTACACGTAATCACAAAAAAACCCATTTTGTATACCCGCCTAACCGGACAAAAATGGGTACAAACTTTTAATGCATTGGTGGAGCCCGTTTTTTATGCCCTGACGGGACCCACAACAAAATACAAGCTCTTAATGCAGTAGGTATGGTTTTTGGATTTTTTTGTAGGTCTGCCAAGTTTTATTCAAATAATTATATACTGAGGATACTTAAGTGGGTGTGACGTTTTAAACACCATGATTTGGAGCGAGAGGATAATAGATATAAATATTTTCTTTTGGCATAGTTGAGGCTTAACATTTTGCATTTGCGTGTGGTTCGGGTGATTGTCTATTCGGATCCTGGAATTTCCAATGGGTGGGGCACATTAATAAAAAAGATTGGTTTTGGGGGTGGTAGCCTTGAATTTTTTTTTAAGGGTTATTCTAATATCTAAACAAAGATATATATTCACACAGTAATGGTAATAAAATAGAAAAAACCAAATCATAATACTTCATTGCTAAAAAGAGCATCCAAAATATGAAGTTGTCATTACAAATCTAAGCTGTCTTAAAAATGTAAAATTCTAGGCTGTAAATGAATGAAATAATGAGGCAGGAATAAAAATATAAGCGGACTTAGAAATGTAAAAATCTAAGCTATAAATTAATAAAAATCTAAGCTAGAGCAGAAATCCAACTTCAAATAAATGAAACTCATCTCCAAAAAAATCAATGAAAGCCAACTTCAAATAAATGAATGAAACTCAACATCTAATAAAATAAAGAAATCACAAGAATATATGATATACCTTCATCACAAGCTTGAGCAGAGGTGGGCAGAGCAAGGGGTGGGGCGGGCAGAGCAGGCGGTTTGGGGCTGGAAGGATAAGGGAGCAGGGATGGGTTTGGTTTTGGGGCTGGATGGGAGAAAGTATAAGGGGAAAGCAGTGGGTCTTAGGTTTGATATGTTTACATTTAATTCCCCCCCCCCCCCCCCCCCCCACCCCCCCCCCCCCCCCCCAACTATCATACTACATCCGCCCCTATATAATGTATATACAAGCATTCCTGTTAGTTTTAAGTGTAGCATATGAATCTGGTCAACTACCAATTTCTTTATAATCTTTCCGTCCCAAGTCCCCTATTTGAAAATGACAAATTTTAATGATACACTTCATTAATAGCCAATAAACTTGTTTACAATTATTGAAATTGTTTTTTTGATTGCTTTCAAGAAAGGAAAGTGGGACTATAAATTTGGGACGGAGGTTGTATACTAGTTTGCCTTCTTTCTTGATTGTCCTAATTATTTTCACAAACTCTATGTCCAGTAATCGAGATAAAGTCAGACACCAGTGTGGCTGAAGCAGTCCAGTTACTATCACAACACAAAGTACTCAGTGCACCTGTTTTGGATGTCGAGGCACCAGAGGATGCCAGTTGGATCGACAAATACATTGGTATTGTGGAGTTTGCGGGCATTGTTGTATGGATTTTGCATCAGGTTTGGACACCAAAATTTAAATTATAAATAGATATACCATCAAAATTGGGAAGATGATTTTTCTTAGGGTGCATCTCATTACAAAGTAGTAAGATTGAAAATGATACATTTTCATGAGAAATTGGAAAGGAGTGTAAAAGTATATGGGTGGCTTTGCGAGATGTTCACTTACTTTTTCGATTTTTTATGGAATCTGTTTCTTGTCATGTCTACTATTTATAAATAACAATTGTACAGAATTATGAACAATTAATATAATGACAAAATTGAAACAGAATTATAGAAATGAAATACTTACTAGAATTTGCAGAAATAATAATAATTAGACAGAAATCCGAGCCCTGTTGAACAGTCTCCTTAAGACAAAATTATTCCTCCAACGTGCTTGAGTTTAATGAATAATTGTCTCCCAAGTTAGAACGGATTTTCGGATTAATCAAGCAGCACAGCAATGAGTAATCCCAGCGAACACAATTTCTGTGTTTTGTACTCAACACAACCAAGAACATGTAATGCAGAAATGAAGAAAAGAATTTTCTGGGCAGAGGAAATAATGCAGTAGCATTTTCGGAATTTTGGAGGGTTTATATTTCTGTGTTTAAAACTGAGGGGGAAACATTTTATTTATAGTAAATGTTTTGACTGTTGGGAACAGTCAAAACCGAAATTAACTGTTATCATTTTATTTTTCGTTAAGAAATTTTACAAGCTTGAGCCGAGCCGGCTGGCCGGACGCCCGCGCGCGTGTGGACCTTTGACCGAAAGTCAACCCAAGCATAGCTTAGGTCATCTCCCGTTCAAAGAGTTGGGATACCCCAAAGGCATCCAAGCCTTAGTCCATCAATTGGGTTTTATTAACTCATCATTTTTCCACTACTCTTCCAATGTGGGATAAGAGTTGAAACATACCCAATACATTAACTTTCATTGCTTTATGAGTCACTTTGGGGACATAATTATCATTCATAACTTATTGAAATTGGACATATGAATATACTACGTTAATCTCCTTGCGGAGGTGAACGCGTTCATATATGGTCCCACTATTTCCGTAGTGTGGGTCCCACCTAAATTTGAGCTCAAAGTTGCTCAAAAATCTGTCCAGAAAAATCTGGACAGCTTTATAATACCCATTTAAGTCCAATTTTCCAACATTTCTTACTCACCCCTAATAGATTAGATTCTATTGGTAAACTATAAAGGAGGAGGGTATCTCGTTATCGTTGGTGGGCAGGTGAACACGAATATGAGAAGAGTACTCTTATTGAATTGAAATTACTGCTGTCACACTTTTGCAATTACATGTCTCACCTATATATACTACTAAAAATATGATTTTAGAACTCCCATATTAATGAGAATATATAGGGATTTATTTATTTAAAGAACTAACATGAGACTCTTCACTTTCAATATCTTTCTTGATTCCCAAGTATCTTTGGCCTTCCATCTGGAAAAGATTAATATTCCAACATCCCTCTTGTGCTAAACTTGTGCAACTCCAAGCTTATCCTTTAAATTGATAAAAATTTCCAGCTTCAATGCTTTGTTAAAAGTGTCTGCTACTTGTTCTTGAGTCTTGCAATGCTTAATGATTACTTCTCCATCCTTGACTAAATCTCAGATGAAATGATACTTGATCCGTATGTGCTTGCTCCTCCTATGAAGAACTGGATTTTTGCCAAGTGCGATTGCTGAATTTTGTCACAAAACAGAATAATCTCTTTATATTGAGAACACTTTAATTTTTTCAAAATCCATATCAACCATAGTGCTTGACAACCAACTGCACACAAAGCAACTTATATAATTGAAAGAGCCACTATAGGTTGCTTCTTTGATGCGTAAGACACCATACCTGAATTAAAGTTGAAAACATAACCTGAGGTGCTTTTGTGATCATCAATATTTCCTCCCCAAACACTATAATGATACCAATCAGGATTGAATTAGGAACCTTCTTGTAATGAATTCCATGTTCAATGGTGCCACAGATATGCCTCAGAACTCTCTTCCCAGCTTTCTTTCCGGCTTCCTAATGACTTTGTTTCGGAGCTGCCGTGAACCTGCTTAACATACTAACTGAAAACATTAAATTTGGTGTTGTTGCAGTTAAATATATGAGACTTTCAACAAGATTTCTATAAGCATTAGCATCAAAATTTTTATTTCGGCCATTTTTGTTTTACTTTGAACCTACTTCTATTGGGGTCTTACTTGGCAAAGCTTCTTCCGTTTTGAACTTTGCAAGTAAATTTTTTGCATACCTTTTCAGCGAAACAACAATCTCATCATCATTTTGCTTAGCTTCAACCCCAAGGAGAAGACCCATGTCTGTCGTTTTAAACTCATCCATTATCGGCTTCTTGAACTCATCATACATCTTCTTGTTGTTGTTTGTAAAAATAAGATGATCAACATATAAAAAGATTATTAAGAAATCACCATCCTTCTCTTCTTTGCCATAAAGAGCATGTTCATAAGGACATCTCTTGAAACCATTTTAAAAAAAGAAACTATCAATGCGAATGCACCGGCCCTTGGAGCTTGTTTCAATTCATACAGTGCTTTTTTTATTATATACACTTTCTTTTCTTCTCCTTTCTTCATATAGCCTAGTGATTCACATAAACTTCTTCTTTAATGTAGACAATTAAAAATGTTGACTTGACATTCATTTGATGAACTTTTCATTCTCTTTAAGCGGCTAAAGAAATGATCAAACGAACAATCTCTAACAAGTGAAAAAATCTCCTCATAACAATCCCATGTTTGTGCTTATAGCATTTCACAACCAACCTTGCTTTGTGCTTGTCAACTTCACCTTTTTCATTTAGCTTTGTCTTATAATCCTACTTCACACCAAGTGGTTTCTTATTTTTTGGAAGATAAACTCTCACATGTTGTTCTTGATCGAATCAATTTCCTGATCCATGTCTTTCTTCCATTTCCGATCTTGTATTGCGTCGTCTTCAAAACAAATAGGATCTTCATCAACAAACATTGCAAAGTTTACAAAATCATCTTCATCAATTCTTCTTGCTGACTCGTAAATCTCTTGAATGATTCTTTGTGTTCGTGGGGGAGAATCTTCATCATTTGAAGACGACGAACTTGAGCCTAGAGGATCTTGTGCATTCTCCACTTGTTGAACCTCTTGATCTTCTCCTCCATTCTCTACATCAAACACTGTTGAATTTTGCGCTTGAGTAGCATTATCCTATTTTCATGTTTTTGCTTCGTCAAACTTCACATCACGGCTGATATGAACGGATTGTACCTATACGCTTTTGAGCTCTTAATATAGCCAACAAAAACACATTTTTCAGTTCTCCCCATGAATTTTTTGGCATTCCTTTTTCTATCAACATACTTCGTGCCAGCTTTATAATGGTTTTGTTTTTTTCTCTCTGCAACTTCACTTTGTTTTGTAGTGTCGAATTCCATTCTCAATCAAAAATTGTTCATAAGCACTGTACTCTCCACCTCGGTTTGGATGGATAGTGCTAATGTCATAACAAGGCTTGTTAATGTTGGTGGGCAAGTGAACACGAATATGGAAAGAATACTCTTATTATTGAATTGAGATCACTACTGTCACACTTCTGCAATTACATGACTCACCTATATATACTACTCCAAACATGACTTCAGAAATTCCACATTAATGAGAATACACAGGGACTTCTTTATTCAAAGAACTAACATAAACTCTAAGAATCTTCACTTCCAATGACTTTATTTATTTCCAAGTATCCTTTGGTCTTCCATATGGAAAATTCTAGATTAATATTCCAACATATGTTGCTAACTATTTTCCTAACTTTTTATAAATTGAGTTGTTTCTCAATATATCTTTGAACTTGGTAATGAAATGCATCCTTAGTACTCAATTCAGGTTTGTTCATAACTTATACTGTTCGCTGGGCAAGCACGAATTTGAAACCGAAGATTTTTTTTACCTTCTTTGCAATGGTTACATTTCCCTCATAATATTTCTTAAAATTTCTATCACAACTGAGCTTATGCAGTTTTAGTTTAAAACATGTTCCCTGTTGGCAACAATTAGCCAAAATTTCTTTAAAATGTCGAATGTGTACCTGGTACTAAAAAGGGTTCACATATTTTGCAGCAAGAGAAAAAGGATGGATCTGCTGGCTCAGAGTTAGTTAATTGTGGATTGGAGAAAACCATTGGAGCTTCTGTCGCAGCAGCTAATGGAATGTCTTCTCCAAGATATTATAGAAGCAACAGCCTGTTCTCTACAACTACTTCTGGAAACTTTTTTGAGGCTCTCACTTCTTCCGACTTCTATAAGAACACAAAGGTTGTACTTTTTACTTCTACGCACACTCATGTATGAAGTGATAATTTATCCCCACACAGAATTCTTCAATCTATTTTTACCTTCTATATGAAATATCGTACAGGTTCAAGACATATCAGGGTCATTCCGGTGGGCTCCATTTCTCGCTTTACAGAATTCAAATTCCTTTTTTGACCATGCTTTTGCTGCTGTCAAAGTACAGAATGAAGAGTATTCCGGTGGTTGATCTAGGGGAAGGAAATATTGGTAACATTATTACGCAATCTGCTGTTATTCACATGTTAGAGGAATGTGCTGGTCTTCCCTGGTTTGAAAGCTGGGGAGCTAAGAAACTATCTGAACTTGGTCTTCCACTGATGAAACCCAATCAAGTGGTTGAGGTATTTTGATCTTTTAGTTAAAATTATTCCTTTATATCAACATTATGCTCATAGGTGTATTCTGTTATGTGCACACGTTCTTAAAAATTTCTGGCAAAGAATATAGACGACTTCTTGATGATGAGCAATAGCCCAGGAGGGTAGTGCTGTCAGGTTGGTAAGATAGCTTTGGTGTGTCTTGCATTGTGAATGTTAAAACTAATGAACAACCAAGAGCTAGGTAAAATGTTGAAGAGTAAATGTCATTTTGATGTACGAAGATCGAAGATTGTTGAGAGCATTGAGTTACGGATCTAGATAGAAGAAGTCATTATAGGGTACTTTTATTTGGGTATTTGGTGAGGAATGTCCACATTAATTATAGTGCACTGTTCAGCTAAAAACATGCCGACTTGGAGCTAGATAGAGTTGCATAATCCACCTCTGCCCTCTGGTGGTGGATGAGAGATTTTGTCGGAGGGTTAGAAAATGGCCATGATGAATCAGAATGTGGAAGCGTATATACTGCACATGCGCACACAAAATTGGTTATCGATACAAGATGCAATCTCAATATTACAATAAACAAAAGAATTCTTCTATTCAACTAGTAACTGAAGTGCTTAATTACAAAGGGGAGGACTTCATCTATAGGCTCCTAAAGGAGTCCTAATTCTATGAAAAAGCTAAAAAGATGAACATAGATAAACTAGGAAGTAAATAAAGATAAATCCTAAAATAGTACAAATTCTTCATTATAATCCTAAACAGTACCTACTCTCTCAATGTTTCCTAATAATTAGCTACTGCTACCAGTCTAAAACGACGCAAGGTGGATTTGAGGCTGTGCTCGGCTCGGCAAGGCGAGGCATAAGCTTCAAGGTGGATCGAGGCGCAAGCCTCAACTTGAAAAAGAAAAACACCAAAATAATTACAAAAAATGCTAAAAAAATCACAAAAATACTCTTCTATGGCTATCGTCACAAAAAAATCCAGTAGTCAATATTACTTGCAAAATAAATAGTAGCATCACCACGTTATCACTACAAAGGTTTGTAAATCATCACAACGATGTTTCTGCAGAAACATTTTATTAGTTTCTTAATCTACATGCTGTTCACTGGAAAAATGCCAGTTCTTTCATTGTGATTGTTCAAATCTCTGTTTGAACTCCATATAAACCCATCCCCTGATTTATCCAAATCCTTGCCTTCTTTGCTTCAAGTATCATTCTGTTCTTGAGAGAGATTAAACACACCGTTGGTTCGCCAGTTGTGGGATGGATGTCTAAACAACTTTGGGTCACCAGTAGAGGGTGCGGAAGATTGTTTCACAAGGCTCGCAACAAATCTGTCTCTGTTTAATGAGGTGCTATCATACCTCTATTAGTGTATTCATTACTTCATATCACCTTCTTCTTTCCTGCCCGGTTTCATATTATCACATAAATAATATTGATATATTAGATTGTTATTATACGTTATTGTTACAATAAATTCTATGATGTATTGGAATGAGACAATTTTCTGATAACTTTAACCATTTAGGCGCCGTTTGGTTGTCCCAAAATTATAAATTGGCCCATCAATAAATGGGTCCGTTTACAAATCGATCAATTAATTGTGTTTGGTTTCATTAATGAAATGATTCATTAATTGTCCCATTTTAACTTATGTGTAAAATCTGAAATTGGATCATTTCATAAAAAACGTGAAATGCATCCATTTGAAATAGGAATCGCATAAAGTACATGTTGCTCTCTCTCTTTCCCTCCCTTCCCTCCCCCTCTCTCCCCTAATTTGTTTTTATATGTTTTTTCATACAACCTTAACATCGATTTCAGATTACCAAACATTACGTAAAAATGGATTTAAACTTATTTAAAATCCACTCATTTCCAATCGACTAATTCACAATGAGCCAATTTATATAATCAAGCAATTTACACAACCAAACATGGCCTTAGTTTTTGTTGTCTGAGAATTTAATTGGAACATTCAAGTCATAGCTTCTCTTACTCAGTGCTCCTTATCCTCCTGGTCTATAGAGAGTTTTACGTTTTAACTGGATTCTAGGTTTTCTATCCTAACTGCCACAGAAATTGTGTTTATTGGCATTCCAAATTAAAAATGTTGTTACTCCTGCAAGGCTGCTTAGAAGTCCTGCTAGACAGCATGATTTTCTGTCAATAAAATTTTGGAATTTAGTAAATTCTCTTTAACGCTTCCTATCTGTGGTGCAGGTGTATGAGGATGACCCAGTTCTGCAGGCATTTAAACTTATGAGGCAAAAGGGGGTTGGTGGGGTACCCGTGCTTGAACGCGGTGGAAGAAAGGCAATTGGTAATATAAGCATCAGAGATATCCAGTTCCTTTTAATTGCACCAGAAATCTACAAGGATTACAGGTTTGTAGCCTAACTTCTCCAACCTCTGCTCCAGTTCAGTTTGGATTACTTGTAAATGGATAGATAGTGCGAAACCTTTGTGGTCCACCTCGAGTAACTATTCCTGATATGTTTACACGCGTCCTCGTCAGGGAGTCAAGTTCTTAAGGGCTCTGGATACACTGAGTTATAGAAAAAGTACTTTAGTTTAACCCTCCGTAAAGGTTAGTTTTGAGCTGCACACCGAAAAAATGAATACATTTGAGGGGTGTGTAGCTCAAAACCAGCAAGAAAGTGGGGGTCAAAGTCAACAATCCTAAAAAATAAATGTTTGGCTTAAATGCAGTTTTCTTTGGGAATATAGATTCAAGTTGAGATGTTGCATGCTATTACAGATATATTACAGCCAAAAACTTCCTGACAGCAGTTAGAAGCTATCTAGAGGAGCATCAGAATGTGTCAGCATTGTCGAGTGGCATGGTCACCTGCAGAGGAGACGACACGCTGAAGGAAGTTATTGGGAAGCTTGATTCAATGAAGATACACCGAATATATGTGGTGGACGACGCGGGAAATCTGGAGGGCGTGATAACCCTCAGAGACATTATCTCGAAGCTTGTCCACGAGCCTCAAGGTTACTTTGGAGATTTCTTTGATGGTTTTATGCCCTTGCCTGCAAACAGCAGGGTTTAATTATTGGGGCGAGTGTGTGTGGAATCAGTTGCTTACCAATGGATTCTAGTTCTAACTCCTTGTTTTTGTTTTTCCAACTGTACCTTTGTTCTTAACTGGCTGTTGGGTAGGATTTCCTCCAAGTGGTTATTGTAATTAGGCGAGAACTTTCTTGTTACTGTTGGCGGAGTTACAAATCTGTGTTGGTTCTGTTGTACCAATAAACATGACAAACAATGCACTGTAAATAATTGTCCATTTCGTTATATCATTGATAATGTGAGGCACTTCCTCATGTCCATGAAAATTCTTCTCATCTTTGATCTCAACTTTGCAATATATATAGTGGCGGAGCCAGGATCTTACACTGGGTGGGGCACAAGCTAGTAACGGGGTCCGCCCCCCCCAAAAAAATTTAGGGTTATTTTTGTATTTCTATAAATATTTAATTAATAATTTGTATTTTTAGACAATTATAAGTCGAATACAATACATATAATAAATAAATGTGAGCGTTGATGTATATATAATTTCGGTTCAAATTAAGAGTCCACATTTAAGAAAAAAAAACAGAAAAGGCCTTATAATGTGATTAATGGAACTTAATTGAGTTATGCGGAGCTTAGTTCTAAGATATATAGTACAATCTCCATGTGAAAGGCAAAAAAGAAGGTTAAAAATTATCTTTATGTTGAGAGTGATTACTAAATTATCACCAAAATATATAAAAATTATAACGTTGAGAGTGGCTACTAAATTATCACCAAAATATATAAAAATTATAATTAATTATTGAAATTTTGAGTGGGGTACTATACATAATTTTCAAAATATTTAAAGGTAAATGTTTAGTTTTCAAAATTTGGGGTGGGGCACTTGCCCACCCTAGCATTCACATAGCTTCGCCCCTGAATATAAACTACTAGCAGTGGCAAAACTATCGGTTTGTCGAAATTTGAGCGAAATTCGAGCGGGTCAATTATGAGTTAGGCTAAAAGTGGGTTGGGTATTGGACGGATCAAATATGGGTTGGGTAAACTCATTTTTTTCTACTAAAGTAAGTGTTACAATTCTAGGAATATGTGAAAAAGAACTTATATTTTAATCGCAATTTTTAAAAATGAGCTTTATATTTGACTCGTAGCTTTTAAAACTCGACGCTATATTTGACTCGTAGCTTTTAAAATTGGGTTTCATATTTGACTCGTAGCTTTTAAATATGGGTTCCATATTTGACTCATAACTTTTAAATACACGTCTCATATTTAAATGACTGAGCTAATATGAAATGTTTTATTATTTGGAACACATTTTACCACTACTATCTACTACTTTTTATATGATTATGGGATTTAAAATAATTTTAAAAATACATGAGATGAGAGTTTAATAAATTTTTGAAGATGGAAGGAAAGTCATTTTTTTACTATTAAAAAAATCGATCAGTACTTATCGATTTTTAAGTAGAATATTGAGGTCTCCTTTGATTGTCTCAAAATTGTAAACTGATATAAATTGGTTCATTTACAAATTGATTAATTAATTGTGTTTAATTTCATTAAATAAATGATTTATTAATTGTTTCATTTTAGCTCAAGTGTAAAATATAAAATTGGATCATTTCACAAAAACATGAAATGCATCTATATGAAGTAAGAGTCGCATAAAGTGCATGCTCATCTCTCTCTTTCTCTCCTTTCTCTTCCTTCTCCCTCCCCTCCCCTCCCCTCTCTCTTAATTTGTTTTTATCTTTTTTCTCATAGTTACCTAACATCAATTTCAGATTACCAAACATTGTGTAGAATTGGATTTAAACTCATTTCAAATTCACTAATTTATGATTCACTAATTCACAATGAACTAATAAAACAGTGCCTGATTGATTTTTTTTAAAATTAAAATGGGACTAATGATTGCATATCTTATTTATTGCTCAAGGATAACTTAGTTATGAATGCTCCAATTGGGTCGAGCTTTAATCCCACCCAACTTTTAAGGGGTTGAAAAAACTTTGACATTAAACTATCATTGACCTATTTGAACCGGGGGTAAATTGGAGCCAAGCCATAAGGACTATTTGGTTAGGACTACAGGGTGGAATGGATATTCGAATTTTGTATCCGCTCGGCATCCAAATTCGAATTTTGTGGATATTTATCTGAATTCGTATTTGAAAATAGAGGATTCGTATAGGGTTTTTAAAAATACGAGAAAACGGATACGAATATGAAAAGTGCATGTATTTGTCATAGTTCATCTCTAACCAATGCAGATTGTCAATATTTACGAATTTTCGAAATGGATATACGTAAATATTTGCCAAATATTTATAATTTTATTTTTAGTATTATAAAGTATATAACTTGTTTACAAGAAACTAAATGGATCGATGACAAAGGTAGATAAATAGAAAATATAGGGTTTAAATTATATTATATAGGCAAATACAGAAATATGAAGGAAGTCGATATAATATTAGATAAGAACCTTAGGGATGAGATCGTAACTGTTATAGGGAGAGGCGATAGACTTATACTTGTAAAATCGGTATAAGGTAAAAATATAATTAATATTGTTAGTGCTTATGCACCCCAAGTAAGGAAGTTCATGTAGGATATGAGATGATGCATAGGGGATATGATTTTGAAGATAGGAACGACGATGGGAATTCTATTTTAGATTTTGCGATGCCTTATGATCTTGTACTAGAAAATACAAGTTTTAAAACGTGGAGGAACGAAGAAGTAAAAAATATAGCAAAACCAAAATAGAGTGCTTCAAAACATGACAAACAACTAAAACAAAGAAAATTTTGACAAATATAAATGAGTCAAGAAATAAGTTAAGAAAATGGTAAGAGATAATAAATTTAAAGCGTTTTGCCGATCTTTATAAAAAAACTAGAAATACAAGACGGGAAAAAGTATTTATAAACTTACTAAACTTAGGGACAGGAAAACAAAAACGTTAAGTGTATTAAAAGTGATGATGGAGAGTTTTAGTCAAGGATGAAAATATTGAGGAAAAATGGAAAAATTACTTCGAGAGGTTATTGAATAAAGATAATGGGCGTAGACTAGATATGAAAGAACTTAGGGAGACTCGAGAAAATATATTTTTTCGCAAAATTTGTACAACATAGGTTATGAATGCTCTAAAAAGGATGAAAACATGGTGGACTTTGCGACCAAAAGGTATCCCTATTGAGGTTTGAGAGTGTTAGGGGAGGAAAGAGTGTCTTAGCTAACAAAATTTCTTAATAAAATTATAATGACTAATAGGACGCCTAATGAATGGATAAAGAGAGTTTTATTACCAATTTATAAAAATAAAGGAGACATACAATGTTGTTCAAATTATCGTGCTACTAAGTTAATGAGTCATACAATGAAACTTCAGGAGAGAATGATTGAAAATATATTGAGATTGAAAACAACAATATCGAAGAATCATTTTAGGTTTATGCCTAGGAGGTCAACAATGGAAGATATTTATTTATTGAGAAGATTAATGGAGAGGTATATGGATAGAAATAAGGATCTTCATATGATTTTTATAGATACGGAGAAGGCATATGATAGAATACCAAAAGCTATAATATGATGGATTTTACATAAAAAATTAGTGACTCGTAGATATATTGATATTATTAAGGATATGTATAATGGGGCAACGACTATAGTAAGAACAATAATTGGATAAACTAATGAATTCTCAATCATTGTAGGTTTGCAATAAGGATCAAAACTAATCCCTTATCTCCTTGCTCTTTTTATGGTCGAGTTGACCAAACAAATACAAGATGAGGTGCTGTGATTTATGTTGATGATATCCTATTTTACACTTGGTGTTTAAAAGATTTTCCAAATCCCCAACTTCCCCGAGGTAGGATAGAGGTCCCAAGGCTAGCCACGGTCCTCAGACGGACTACTACTTATCTGATAAGACCTCCTATACCCTTAAGGGTAAGTTATCACTATGACGAACCCCAATCGTGCGTCCTCTCCCAAAAAAGGCCAGTCATTCCAACATACTCCATCTAGCAAGCTTAGAGACCTCAGCATCAAGGTCCCGTTACAATCTGCTCCCTCAGCCGACCTCAGACTGAGGGATAATGACCTCTGGGGGTCACTTAGACCTTAGTTCTAGGATGTGGTGACACGTACTTCAGGATCAGTTCCTAGCAACTCCACAATCTGTCCAGCCCTTTCGAACCTTCGACAATACTCCTGGAAGATGTTTGGTAGAGCACGTAGAAAGAAGAACACTATTCCATCTGCCATCACTACTCTGTTTCGTGTGCATTGAATGTTCCCATCAACATTTAATGCACCTAACAACCAAGTTACTCCATTTGAAAATACTTTTCCCACCACTCTACCTTGCCGGACCTAAGAATTGTCAACTTTATATTTTGACAACCCACTCATTCGCTCTCCAAGAGTTATCTTATAAATAGAAGGCCGTAGAAGGTGGAAATGGACCGATCTCAAGCATGAAAAGAGATTAAGAGAATTAAATTATCAGACTCACAAATTTTTATACTCTATTTCATACTCCCAACCTACCGTCGAGAGCTTATATTTATTACTTGGACCTGTCCCATTATTTGTATCGGTTGTACATCTTGAAAGAGCCTTAAAACAATACTCAAGCATCCTTACATAAGTCATTATGTTACTTCCAACGGTCCTCTATACCGTTGACGAAGGCTGCAAGACTTCATATTCCCTTGAGCAAAGCTCAAGGGATCTCCTCGACTGTAATACCCAACTGCATTATAATAGACATGCATAACACCTTTGTAAAATGGTTCTAAACCATTTTAAACATTTGTTTCACACATGACACTTCTCTCCTCTTACCCGTTTGAGGTCCAGAGGGGAGAACTTGAGGGTCTAAAGTCACTTACGATTTTAACACTCATCAGTTTGGACCCGTCTGTGGGAATGATAAGTTCCATTCCTTTCAAACACACAACTTATCCCTTTTTGAAATGGTGATTAATGTTGCCTTGGCTAGTTCTTTCAAGGAAATCGAAGCCTAACAAAAAATGCTCCAGGAGCAACTGGTCACCCATCCTCAGTAGGATTTCTTTATCCCCTGTGGTATAAAAACCCATGGTATCACAGCGACACTGGGGAAAACCACGGGCCCCAGTTAAAGGGCAAAACTAATTCATAGGGTATGCCCAAGCCCCCCAACGATTGATAACTTGCATCCCTATTAAGGACATGCTATCACTCCCTGGATACTAGTCTCAAGGAGGCTCTAGGGCAGCTAAACCCTGGGATGGAGAGCTAAAGAAGATGTAAGATCGGTTGAAAAATTTCCTCAACCAATATAAGACTCAAACTCCCAACACCATAGAGTTGGATCTCTAGAAGATGTTGTATCCTTTCTCTAATGATGTCCAATATTATGCCCTTCCCCTAAAGTGGAAGATGCCTAATATTGAGCCTTTAAATAGGTCCATGAACCCCATCGATCACTTGAAAAATTATAGATGACTAATGCTTCTCCAGAACACCCTAGATGAGGTCTTATGCCAAGATTTTCCTACTACCATAAGGGGGACAATTAGGCATTGGTTTTTCAAGCTCAAACTAGGAACCATTATAATCTTTCTTCGTCGGACAATTTATCGGAGGTCAGAAAATGAGGAAGCATCTCACTTCCCTCCTCCAGTTCAGACAAAAGGATGGAGAATCCCATAGGGATTACGACAAGAGGTTCAACTAGGAAGCTGTTTAGTTAGATGACCTAAACGACACCATCTGTATTGTCGTCGTCATCACAAGCCTCACCTTGGAGGATTTTTTGAGCTCCTTCAGTAAAAGCCTCCCAAGACCATGATTGAGTTGCTCGAAAGAGTTCAAAAGTAGATGAACACTGAGGATGCTATCTCAGAAAGGTGGGCTATAGATTTTTCTTAACAGGGAATAATAAACCAAAACTGACAAATTGTCATGGCCAAAAACCTTTACAAGGCAAAATTGTCATAGTAAAAAATCATGATAAGTTTTGGGGTGACAAACTACTTTGTCACGGGCGTGTCATGGTCAAAGTCCGTGACACAATTTTTTCTTGTCAGCGACTTTGATTGTGACAAAGAAAATATATCATGAACTTTTACCGTGATACGTCCGTGGCAATTACAGACTTGTCACGGACATGTTATGAACAAAGTCCGTGACAAGTTTCCTTTGTCACGGACTTGTCATGCTCAAAGTTCGTGACAAAACTGGACAACATTAAAAAAGAAACTGCTGGGCAGTTATGGACACAACCACTGCCCAACAGTCTATTTCAACTTGTTACAGCACCTGTTACAACAAATATATATATATATATATATATATATATATATATATATATATATATATATATATATATATATATATATATATATATATATATATATATATATATATATATAGGGGAAGACTCACCTACATCATGCTCTATACATCAAGCATGCATTACACCTAATTTTAAGCCCTAAAAAATATATTTTTTCAAATTTTATATTTTTTCCATGAAATTAACCTTCCAATCAACCCATATACAAAAAATTAGTTCAAAATACATTTTTAGTTATTTTTAAAAAATCCACAAAAAACTGCTAAAAATACCTTATTTTTAAGGGTCTGTGCCAGCAGTTTTTTGTGGATTTTTTAAAAATAGCTACAAAATGTATTTTGACCTAATTTTTTGCATATGGGTTGATTGGAAGGTTAATTTCAAGGGGAAAATATAAAATTTGGAAAAAAAAATTTCTAGGGCCTAGACTTAGGTGTGATGTATAGTACATGATGTAGGCGAGCCTTCTTCTCTCTCTCTCTCTCTCTCTCTCTCTCTCTATATATATATATATATATATATATATATATATATATATTAAACAATTTATTTATTCATAAGATCTAAAGTGATACACCATTCATTCAATCATTATATAAAACAATAAATAATAAAACATTCAATATTCAATACTTAAAGTTGTTCATAATCATAATAAACAATTATTAATCAAATTATTATAGAAAATTGTTCATTCGTTATCACTTCGAAGGATGAAGGTAGACCATAATATATTGGAATTGAGACAACCCTCAATAGTACTAATGCCGCACTGCTCGGTCAACCTCAAGGGTTCATTATATTTTCCCACGTACACGTTCGTGATGAGGACCCGCGCCTCGTGCGGTTTCAATGGACGGTTATATAATATAGTACAAGGGCGCGAGCTGGACCCAACCTGGCCTTTAAAAGCACCCTTGATATAGTCGAACATTTTATTCATCGTTCGCTACAAGATTTTGTAACTTCTCGCCGTGGTTGGTCGAGAACTCATCCACCTTGAGAGCCATCTCAATGTTGCTCGACACAATCCCGATGAGCTTCGAATTCCCCACTCGAGAGCTCACCCCCCGAGTACAGCCCTTGTGATCTTGCCCGAACACTTAGTTGAGTGCGTCCATATCGAGAGATGCCTTGTCGGCTTCACTCTGGGAATTATGCACTTGCTTAGGCTTTACCTCAAATAAAAAAAGGTAGACGATTAGATAAATTGATAAAAATTATGTGATTATAAATTTTTCACTCTATAACTTAATTAATATTTTAACTTACAATATTGGCGACCACATTCAGATTGACCTCCGCATCCTTCCCCTTCTTCGTTCGAATTGCCATATAGGTTTCGAGCCTATGTGGCTTACCCCCAGGGCCACTCCCCTTCTTCTAAAATAAAATAATGCAAAATTAGTCAATTAGTATATAATTATCACTAAATAAATAAAATAAAGCTAAACTTAAAGAACATTAAAACTTACCATCCTGTGCTCCACCTCGGTGTGAGACGTATGTCCAGAATAGTGCACATCGTCCTTCTTGGCCCAATTTTCCCTCCCCAATTGACGAGAGGACAATTGCCTCTTCGAGACCTCATTATCGACAAAATGTTGCCAGCTTGCCAATGAGATTGGCTCCTTCGAGTGAACCATGTCCATAAGTCGCAAGATGGACTCCCAATCTTGGTCAAAGTACCGTACGCGTATATTTTTCTTCCACATTTTATACTGATCTCTTAATTGTTCCAACATGGAGTCGCGCAAATGTGGGGTCAAGACGAATTATTCCTGTCAAAAGAATACAAAACAAAATGAATGTGAGTTAGTAGTATTTAAATTATAAAATATATTTATAAATACAAAATAGTACAAAATAATAAGAAAGTGAGCAAGTACCTGTAATGCCCCCCAGATGGCCATCTTAAGCTCATAGGGCACATTCCTCCAATTCGTGTACCCTAGGCCAATAATCGTATTCAGTAACTCCAAGACCCTAGCTTGTAAGGCCGTCTTGTTCTACACTACAGTCCCAATTTGCCCCACTTTGGGCGCCTTGTGTTAGACAAGCCCTCCTCGCCCTCGCTTCCCTGACGCCTTGATGTAGACATTTCCTGCAAAAATTATTGTTATTAGTAGAAACAAATATATATATGAGATAATGATCAAATCCAAATGAATAAAAGCATTAAATTGATTAAAATCTAAATCAATTAAAGAATTAAAAGAATAGAAGTTAACAACATTATCAGAATACAAATCCATATCATAACCAAACTAAGCATTGTTTCAAATAATTGGAATACTTATTACAAATCTAAAAATTGTTTCAAATTTGGGTCATGTCATGGACTTTGAATTAATGATTAAATTGATTAAAATCCAAATTAACATATTCACTAACCAACCAACCAATTTTTATACAAATCCACAAAAATGATCAAATCCAAATGAATAAAAGCATTAAACTATCGTTCGATGATAATAAAGCACTAGAAGAATACAAATAATAGGAATACTTATTACAAATCTAAAAATTATTTAAAATTCGGGTTATCATCTAAAATGGATTGATATTCGGTATGAGCAGCCAAGTCATCCATTCTACTGGTTAGATGTTTTGGTGCATTTAGGACGATTAACCATGACTCGTTGTTTATATACTCGGAGTAAAATACTTGCTTGACCTTTTGAAAAGTGCAAACAAACGGCTCATCGCTCACGTGCTCGTTGCTCTTCAACTTGGATAAGTCAACCATGATCAAATTGGTACCAGGATCAACTTTACAAGCATTTTTATCCTCAACTCTTATCCAATGACATTAAAACACAACCTCTTTGAAGATTATATAGTCCAATTCAAATATATTCGGAATGACACTATAGTAAGTCATTTCAGCTCCAATAAGATTTTTATCTTTCATGCTCGCTCGAAAATAAGTAAGAGCCTAGTATGAAATGCTCGAGTTTTGTACATTTTTATTTTTCTTGTACACCCTTGCACCGAATACATAACTATTCAATTGATACTTTTTGTACTCATGTGCTATGAACAATGGTACGGTGGCTAGACGAGCAAGCCTTGATGTCTCATCAATCGTCTTTAAGAGCTGAAATTATAGATAAATTAATTAGGTTAGTTTTAAATCTTTCTTATAATATGTCATTTAATAAGAGTCATTCTCATTATAATTACCTCATGTGACAACCGCAACCTTTATTCGCTATCTGATTATGCCATCGTTCTTCGTCTTTCATTGTTCCCACACACATCATATTTCCTGCATTGATCATGACAAACGTATTACAAAATTAATAATGTATAAAAATTAAAATAATTTAAAAGTTAAAAATAATATAAACTTACTTTTCCATTCTTCGATATTTTCATGTGTGTCAAATAGAACGAGAAACTTGTTCATGCTATAAACTCGTTAATTTCACTCGCGTGTCCATCACCTAACCACCCTCATTGACAAACTCATCACTGTTATCCACGCTGCTTGAATCAAACATATATTCCCGAGTGTAGATTTATGACTCCATAGATGTATTCTTATGCAATTGATCCTTCAATGTATCGTGTATTCTTGACATACTCTTTGAAAAATTTCATCACCCTTTTAAATAGGTACAACCACCGATATCTAACTGGGTCACAAAGAAGTGCCTCGTTGCATAAGTGTACCGACAAGTGAACACTCATGTTAAAAAATGATGGGGGAAATTACTTATCCAACACACAAATTGCTTTGGTAACGACTACTTTTGCGGACACTATGTGCTTTCGATTGACTACATTCTCACATAAAAGTGTGAAGCAAATGATAATTTACATAATGGCCCTTCACAAATCCTTGTTTTTGGAGAAACAGTGCTTAAACAACAGAGGAACCAATTGCATGATCACGTGACAATCGTGGGACTTGCACTTATGTAAATCATGGGTAGCATAATTCACAATCCTTTGCAAGTTGGGATGAAAAATTAGATGGAACCTTCAAAATATATATTGTGTCTGAAAGAACCTTTCTTTCCTCATTCGTTAAAGTAAACACACTGGGGTAATTATTTTCCTTCACCTTATATCTTCTTTCAATCATAGTTGTGGCTTAAGTTTCAACGATTTAAGGTCTTTTCATGCATTTTCTCCATCTTTCGAATGACTCCCCCAAGTCATATGCCCACGATATTTTCAGTGGTGTTCTTCTCCGCATGAATCACATCGAATACATGGTGCACCGGGTTACTCTTCTAAAAAGATAAGTTAAATAAAATTGATTTCCTAGACCATACCTTTCTTGTCTCAGTTTTATTCCCAATTGGGGTTTTCTTATGCTTGACATTCTTCAATTTAGGATTCTTACTCGGCATATTAGGGTCACAATTAGAATATTTACTTTCAATTTTTGAACCTGAAAGTTTTCTTAGAGGTAGGCTATGTTCAACCCCACCCGGTATAAAATTGGAACCTTTCTAAAATCTAAAACTATGAACGGGGGGGGGGGGGGGGGGGGGGGGTAAAAACCTCCTATGGAAATGGTATATATTTTTTGTGCTAGCGATGAGATGCAGCGATTCAATATCCTCTCCACAAATAGGACACCCCAAATAACAACGTACTACACAACCGAATAATATCCCATAAGCTGAAAAATCATAAATTGCCCACATCAACATAGCTTTCAACATAAACTCTTCTTTTTTAAAAGAGTTAAATGCTTGTACACCCTCTTCCCACAACACATTTAATTATTCTACCAAAGGAGCTAAGTATAAATCGATGTCCTCACTTAGTGCCTTTGGCCCAGGTATACGATATAGATTCGCAAGTGTTCGTGCTAATTCAGTTTGTCAATTGAAATAATATTTAACACCGTATCATCTGGTATGTACCCTAAGAACATTAATAGACGGCAACAAAACTTCCTCCCAAAGAAACAAGTGTAAGCCACTATGAACATTATAATACATAAACTATGTTGTCCCAAACTGTCCAAATGAGATAATTCAAGAGATCTCATTACAAGGGTAATGAATTTCGAACGAGTCTAAGGGCTATTAAATGCACACACATAAGAACTAGAAGGCTAGTGTCTATGCGCATTATATGTGTTGTTGCTACCTATTATTGCTACTGATTCTCTGCAATTTCATTAACTATGCGCACTATCTATAATTTTACCCTACTTTTGATTGATGTTTTAAAATTTATATTGTCCACCATATTTTATTTATATTTTCATGGTAAGTATGTTTCATTTCTATTTAAATGTTAGAAATGCCTAGGGCCAACCAACTCAATGCCCATCTAAGTGTTCAAATTCACAAAGGAGCTTTAGATGAATGAAATAATTTTAGGAATTCTTGGATAAAGTATTATAAAAAATTCCTACGCATGAAAACATATTTTTAGGAGGTGACTTTAATGGACATATATGATTATAACGGGATGGTTATCCAAGGATACACGGAGGTTGTGATTTTGGTAAGAGAAATAAATATGGGAAAAATATCTTAGAATTTGCTAAGGTATACGATCTAGCATTAACGAACACATTTTTTTCAAAAAGGAAGAACATTAAATAACATTAAACTACAAAAAAGTAGCTTTTGAGACGGTGGCCTAGCAGTCCTAAAAGATCATTTATCCGTCTCAAATAATTTTTGTGACGCTATTTGGGACGGCTAGGGGGTCTTTTTGATAGGGGGTTATAAATACTTTTTGTGACGACATAGCCGTCTCAAAATAGTTTTTTGAAACAGGAGCAGATCCGTCTCAAAAGGACCTCATTTTATATGACCCTTTTGAGACGGCATAAGAGCTGTCACAAAAGATTATTTTTAAAACGAAAATTAATCTGTCTCAAAAGATTACTATTTTAAAAGATCTTTTTGAGACAACAATATAGCCGTCTTTAATATACTTTTGGGACAGTTTTATCCATCCCAAAACAGGTAAAGGGATCGTAAAATTTTTGCACCAATATTTTGTGGAGAATAAAATCTACCGCTAAAGTTTAATATAGAATTGAATTACATTTGAAACAACACAAATACCGAATAATCATAAAATGTAATACATAAGATGATTTTCAACCAACATAACGAATCATTTTGATTCAACAATAAATAGAGTTCTTACAACCATCTCCAAATATTCATCAAAATAAGAATTATAACACTAAGTTCAAATATTTGACTTGACAACAAAAATACATCAAGTTATTAATACTCCAAACACGAAATGCTTTTATCAAACTAATTCCGCAACACTGAAGCGTACGACCTCCAAAACCACTAATTAGCATTTGCATGTTCTACAAAAATTGTCACCTGCACAAAAGAAATATAGTTTCGATTATGTCAGAATTAATACCCCTCGTCAACTATACAATGTGCAAAATGAATCAATATAATATATTTTCATCATTAACAATATAAATATCCAACTATTATTATTTTTTTAAAAATTTGGCAGAGTCTACTTTGTTTATTCATGAAAACCACAGGTAGCCAACCTGTTTTAAATATCAAAATTGATTCTAAGAGCGATATACACCAACAATAGAAAATTTTAACCACCACCATAATAAATTCTCACCACCATAACAAATTTTCACCACCACCATTGAAAATTTAACTTTAGACGAAAGAATTTTTCATTATATATATATATATATATAAGTAATTATATGTATGAATTATATTGTATTACCTAGTCTAACTGAATCGTCGAGGTAGTGGAAGCATGCTGAAGGGTAAAACTTTGGAACAAACTTTTCATTTCACTTCACATTTCATTCTTCATTTGTAATAAAGCTTGTTAGTTGCGAATCTCTAACTCTTCAAGCTTCTGTCGATGTCGAATCTCTCGATCTTCAGCTTCTTTCTTTAACTGGTTAATTTCTTCCAATAATAACTGAGATGAACATGCTTTTGTCGACGTTGGCCTAATACCTGCTCCCTTTAGTATAGCATACCCATGCCCTCTATATCCTACTACATCAGTAAAAATCTTGTTTCTCACTTCTGGGTCATTTTGTTGCTCTTCTGGTAGATCATTTAGTCGTCTTTCAAGCATTTTCTACCAATTGAATTAATATTATTATTAATGAACATAAAATAATTTTCAAGAACAAAATTTATAATAAATATTAAATAAATCTTTCAAGCATCTCTTACGAATTAATATTTATACATACCACTCTATCAAATGATCCATCTTCAGCACTGAAAGGCTTATTATTTGGAGCTTGAGTGGCTTTCCACATGCTAATATTGTCGACGGGCTCCCCCTGTTCTATCCTCTGAAAAAAAAACAATGTATATATATTAATACTCTTATATTAAAATCAGAAATATTTATAATAATAAATATTCCAACCTCCTTGGCTATTTTAACATGTGGCTTTCATCCTGTCCTTGAGTAAGCACATCCAACTTCACGGTTCTAAGTGTTTTGATCGGTAATATCCTAAATATTTGAATAGATAAAAATAAAAATTATGATACTAGTGAAGAAGAATGTAGGTATAAAACTCTTAATAAAATGTGATATTTATACCTTAATCTTCTTTAGACCCTAGTATTTCACCAATTCAGGCCACTGATATTTTTCGACTCCTTCAGGCGTATAACTCAATCCCTCTTCATCTGTTTGAAACTTTTTATAGTGATTCACCTTCACTCGATGCTTCCATTGCTTCCACGCAAGTCCAATCCTTGCAAGGCATATTTGTTTAAAACCTTCTGGTGCATTTGTGTTATTCTAATAATAAAAAGAATAAATTAATTAAAACTTGACAAGCTAATGTACAATGGAACAAATAAATAAATCAAACTAATATGTTACCATCATTTCCTTTCAAATATTATCAAGTGCTTCCTCGTCCGCCTCGCTCCAATCCAACATTGTCATTGGAAATAAATTTCCTCACCTTGCATAATAACCTAAATGTGACATCAATTTACTTTCAAGTTTACAAACTGGCTGAAAAAGTTCATTCCATTCCAATATCTTCTTTTTTTTATCATTCCATTCGAGCCAAGGCCTTTCCCCCTTTCTAACCATTTTTTTACTAGTAAGGGTAGTCATTGTAGCTGAACAAAAATTTGATAAATAATATTTATACATCTTGTTCAATATGAATATAAACATAAAAGTAATACAAATGGAGATATACAAACGGTGCATTGTATAACACAGCATACCTGTGAGATCCTCGCCATCTAAAGCCATCTCATTAGATGCAGGATTGACATTTCCAACTGAATTATTAATCTGCTCAATATTTGGGGAAAGTTGATCTGTAGGTGTTTGAAATAAGGAAACGTAAGCTCTTGAGTTGCGGTGTGTATTTTGTGACTGGGATGTTAATTCAATATTTGGGGAAAGTTGTTGCATCTCTCTAGTTCCATTATCTCGTATGTTATGTTGAACGAAACTAATTTGGGGTGTCCTTTCTAAATCATTTCCCATTAGAGCTGCGAGTGGTTGCTTCTCGAGTGGGCTTTCCTCGACTATAAGGTCGGACATAGTCAAACGACGTCGATGCCGCTTCAACGTCATAGATCTGTATATTTGCATCTATTGTATCAAAAAGTTACATTTCAGTTATATATCACACTAGATGAAACCCCACGTGATGCGCGGGGTAGACCTTAGCGAATGCAAAATAAAAGAAGAAATTATGATTAGCAATAAGTAATTGAAAAAAATTTAACCACACCCGTTACACTAATCATGGATCATAGAAATAACTCTCCGTTATAATGAACACCTATACATTCAGTTTACAAGATTAAGTTTGGTCTTGTTATTCATGCTTCTGATAGACTATGAATCATGGGTAACTCATAGTGCTCTAACTATTGCACCCTCATATCCCAATAACTCTCTGTATAACTAAAATTTATGAACCAATATCATAAAAAACTACTACATCATTTTGATGCATGTTGTCAATTTAATATTCATTTATTTAAGTGAAGAGAGGCGATGAAAAGTATTTTAATGAATGTCTCATCGTCGAAAAAAAATACATCATTCATATGAGACACACAGATATAAAGATTGGACTATATGTTTCGTTTTAATCAGTTTTAATCTAGGCAGACTTGTTTTTCCATCAAGTCAGCCTTGTGATTTGTCCTGTTTTAAGGAACTACACATTCTTGCATAACTCCAACTTATGGTTTAATTTTGAGTTTAATTTCACCTTAGTGATTGGTTTCTGATTATAATATAGGTGTTTGACTGTGCAATTGTGTTTGGATGATCATCAAGCTTTGAGAGTTTTTCGTCTCAGTTTTGGTGATAGGAACGATGTCGGTACCACTTGATCAATTCACGTGGCCTTGTGAGTTTGATTGCCTTGTTTTGAATACTTAAATATAATTTGATTAATTCAATCTCGTGAGATTCTTCTTAGATATTTTAAACTATGGGTTACTGTATGTGTCCCAATATTGAATATTAGGCATGATTTGAGTTTTTATAAACCAACATTTCTTCATAATGGACCTATATTGAATCTCTCCCTGAAATCCCTCTTTAAACCTCCCATTACTTCTCATCTTACCTATCGTGTTAAATCCAATGTTAGTTGGAATGTAGATAGCGTATTTGTGGAAAATTACATGACATGTATACTTCTAAATTTTCGAAGCTTTAAAGTTCTAATGTTCTGATCGATAAAGTGAGTGTGAAAATTATCTTCCTCCATAAAGAGGAAACCCCAAGGATGCAAACAAAGACACACGTTCCAATTACACCCCAAAAAAGTTACTTTTTCATTATTTAAAGACGAAACAAGAAAAGGCGAACACAAATAAGTTATTAGTAGAACCACTAATGCAGTAAATCTAACTAGTGCCTGAAAACTAACCTACAAATAACATCTTGGACAGGATGATCATAACCGGAATAGGCATCGACCGTATAACCAACCACAAAATTATTTGAGACAAATTGAAAGAAAAAGAGTTACTTAAGTATTCAATGCAATCTTAACACATATAATATCTTTTTAAAATCAGAAACAAAAAATAAAAAAATGAAAAATCAGAATTGAAGTAGATCAACAGTTTTTTTTATTTTTTATTTTTTCTCAGCAAACTAATTATTTTATTAAGAACCATAGAGAAAAAGCCTCTCTAGTGGAATATACAAGATCTAAAGACAAATTCGATAACTTGAAAGTAAACAGTAGATCCCAATAGAAGAGGAGCTAAGTTCATTTTGTTTTGGATCTCAACGTGGGCAGGTTTCTTCGGTCCAGTCTAAGGCATCCTTTGGGTTTGGGATGCAACTGGTCAGGGTGAAAAATATCACAAGAAGTGGTGGAAGAAGATGCCAGGAAAGCAAGAGCGTCATCCACACTGTTAGCTTCCCTGTAACAATGCCTAAATTTGATAATAAAGGAACTAGGAATCGCCGAGACTTCATTTTTTAAATAAGACAGGTTCCAAGGGATCTTGATAGACCCTATCATAATATTGACAATAATTTCTGAGTCCAGTTCTGCAATAAGACGAGTGCATCCTAGATTCTTCGCCATATGAATTCCATTAACCAGAGCATTGAATTCCGCAAAATTGTTAGAGGCAGGGCCATAATAATAAGAGAAGGCTGAAAGAAAGATACCTCTGTGATCTCTAATTAATCCACCGCTGCCCGCATGGCCTGGGTTGCCAATAGAGCTACCATCAGTGTTTAACTTCCACCAACCATAAGAGAGAGGGGGGATCTCACTTAACTAGGAAATAAATCTCAGTGAACACATGCATAAAGGAAATATATAGCTGCTGTAGGAGAAAATAGTCGTGGCAGGGGGCACCTTTTTTGGTCTGATAATATTGATTAGGTCACCATTAGTAGAGGAAACATAATTAATGATGCAGATTGGATTTGGGTCAACACCTTCAAAGAGAGATTTATTCCTAGCCTTCCATAATTCCCAACATATAATAGGAGGAATGATATTCATGAGGATACCCTGTAAAGTGTTATGCTTGGCCAAAAGCCACCATGCATTAAGATAGAGATGAATTAAAGTGTTCTGAACTGGAACCCCAAGAAGATTATGAAAGAAATCCCACACCTTCATGGCAGCATAACACTTTATCCCATGGATCTGAGATGGCAGAGGTTTGGATCCTAGAAGAAATAGTGTGGGCAAACTGAATTAAGTCCTATGTACTCACCATAAGGTTGGATATATGGCCTCTAGGAGAAATACTTTTAGATTGAGAAATTTGAAATAAGTAACTCCATTAATCATTCATATTTGCGATATATGTGGACAAGATATTTTCACCTGAGTGGAATTCCCTATGATAAACATTTGGAATTAATTTATTTGGATAGGGGGTAACTTGTACTATAGAGAGAGAGGCTTTGTTATTCTGAACAACGTCTGGCTGAGCTTTATCAAGACAAGCTTTGAGGGGTAATTGGCTAAGGCTAGGGGTGATTGGATTATAAATATCATTTGTGCTAAGATTCTGATCATGGGGTTGAGTGGGGCCATCACTTTGATTTTTTGTTAGAACTAAATCACTGGTTGCATTCAGATTGGGTGTTGGGATATTTTGTATCACAGGGTCACTCACTGCAATAAGGTTATCAATACCCTTAATAATGGGGTTTGATTAGAGCACCATTTTGTCTTCATTTTTTTTATCAGAGACAACCTCTTTCTCAAAATTAACCACACCAACGTTGGGAGCCCACACTTCATTATTTCTAATCACTTTGTTCTTTTCATTGATGATGGCATATTTTTTGTGTTGCAGTCTGAAAATATCAGAGTCGTGGCCAAGTTTTGAGCAAAAGTGCAATATTGTTGGATATTAACATACTTAATTGGTTTCTAGAAACCAATATCACCATCCCTCATCCAAAGTCTGTTGGGGAAAAATTTAAGAAGATCCATAGCAACAAAAATACGGACAACACTTGGTCGAGATAAATTAGCCGTGGCTGTGTCAATTTTCAACGGTGAACCCAGTAGATTGCCTATCGAGAACATGCAAACTTTAGAGAAAAAATGTAGCCGCAATATCCACCCAAATTGGAACTGTTGATGGCTCCTTATCAAGATAAATGGCAGGGGAAGTTAGTAAATTAGGGGGCTTAGGAAATGGGGAAGAAGAAGAGGTGATGGGTAACGATGCCCCCAAGGTGGAGTCAGCCACCACGACGTCCATAGTCCCAGATTCTTACTATGTTATCTAGAATATCTATCTAATTTTGTTTTCTTAGATCAAAAGTTCGTCTATAAGCAAAAAAGACGAAACTCGAAATAAATAACTCCTATTCAAGTTGATTGGAACCAAGTTACAATTAAACACTTTTCATCATCCTAATCTGATGCCCCAACTAAAAGGGGTAATCAATGTTTACAAACTTTCCTGAGGTGCATGACTACCCAAATTGTCTAATCCTATTTATATTGACACTCCTGTGGTTGTTGTGGATGGATGGGACAAGGGGAGGCAACTGATGACAACTTTATTACAAGAAGTATTAATGTACCACAATATATTGACAGGTTTCTTTATTAAACAAATTGTCTTATCCTATTTATATTGACATGTTTCTTTATTATTGCTTGCATCAGTTTGGCTTCAAAGTCGAAGCCTCGACTTCGACTTTGAGGTTCAAACATTGATTAAGGCCCCGTATTGCGCTAAGGCAGAGTACAGTATTTACTTCCAAAGAAACAATTATCGATCGCAATAACGGCCTAATCTTTAGAAACTAACCCAATCTAATAGGATGAATAGCTCATAACATAAGTATTTTGATCAAACTTGTCATACGTTGTTGTTAATTTCTCTCTGACTTTTGTTTGTCACACTGATTGACTTATTTGGTTCTGAAATTGAATTAGGGATGTATAATATAGTTCTAGTAAATTTGTTATATAGACAAATATCTCTTGTTGCTAGTAAATGTTCAGTTAATACTATTAATAATGGGATCTTTACATTGATTGGTTACTGTAAAAAAGAAATCACTGGTGGCGATAGACTGATTTTTTTGGCAATCTACAACATATAATGACGCAGTTACCTTTTTTCCTTCTTTTAAAAGTCCTATTTTAATCAAACATAGGACATATATTTGAGTATTGAGTGGCAGTGGCAGCCTTATTGCAACATTTCTATGGAACAACTTTATGACTTGATGCCATAAGTCCATGGTACTTACTGCATAAACACACCACTTATTTTTAGCTTATTTTTTTTTTGTGTTTTAGTATTATCTATTAGCTTATCACTTGGGAATTTTTGTTTTTAAAGATTACTCAGGCATTTGTGTATTAACTAGTATTAACTGATTTGAATGCATTGAGTTGAGATTAAGTACTATTAACTGATTTAAATGCAAAAATTCTCAGGCATTTGTGTTTTCACATCGTGTGGCATGTTCTGCCCAAGTTATGGATTGGTATTTGTTGCATATAACTTGTTGGATATATCTTTTTAGCTCTCCCCAATACTTGATGTATATAATTTTTATGAATGAATTGGTATTTACAATATAAAATGTATGCCCCAGTTCTACATATTGCTTGGTATTTTGTGCATATAATGTCTTGTATCACTGAAATTCTTCAATTGGTTGATATTTTCATTACATATACATTTAATAGGTTCATCTTCTAAGAAACGAGTCAGAGGAACAATGCGAGACTTCCATTCATAGGCCTAAAACATTGGGGGGGGGGGGGGGGGAGGGGGGAGGAAAGATTATGAGGAGGGTGAGTTTACCATTGGGGTAAAATATTTTTGAAAGCTTCGTAATTTCTGGGCCACGAAATAACATAAAAAATAAGTAGAAAAGATGCAAACTACATATTGGCAATATTTTTGAAAGCTTCGTAATTTATATTTATGTGATGCATGGTATTTGTTTGTATTCTTGTTGGTATTGGTTAGTAATAAGATAAAATTTGGACATCACCCTTTTTAAATACTAGGTGGTTAGTTTTATTAAATTAAAATCTGAGTTTTCGACAGTGATGCATTATCTGGACCAACTTGATATTATGAATTTAAGTAATTAAGGACTGATGACCCGATAATTAATTAGGCGGGGTGTTATAGTCACCCCACCCCTTGAAAGGGGATTTAGCCTAACATGATATCAAAGCACACATTAAGAAGTACACAAAAAAATAAATGCTCCAAGTTCAAAAACCCATAACTAGTTTTGGATAAAAGACGATAATGGTGATTAGTTTTGAATAAAATACCAATAACTATCAATACAAAACCGAACTACAAATACTTCAGTTCAAAAACAAAAATAACTAGTATATGAGTATATCTCCCTCAAGCATTGTCCCTCTAAATTTCATCTCCATATTTGTCTTCATCTGCATTTGCATCTTTATGATCATTAGCTTGAACCACACCAGTGTCAACTACTAATCCATCTCCATCCCTCACCCACCGTAAGTTTTGATCTTCATTCAAATTTTGCATGACAAACGACTCATCTACAGTAAGCAACAATTCTTCTCCAGCTTCTTGAACTGTCGTGTACCTATCAAATTGGTCTCTTGGTGTCATGGGAACAACAACATGCCAATCTGTATCGATAGGGTCTTGCACATAAAATACTTGTTCTGCTTGGGATGCTAGTATGAAAGGTTCATTACTCTCTCGATCATCCTTATAGTTCAAATGCTTGAAATTCACTAGCGTATAGTTAAACTCGTCAACTTTTGTACCCATACGATTTTCAACCCAATCACACTTGAATAACACAAACTTCATGCCATTAAGATACCGAACTTCAATAATGTCCATTAGTTCCCCATAGTATGTAATATCACCCACAATGGGGTTTTTATCCTTTCGGCTAGAATAACTCATTTGTTCGGCTTTTATAACAACTCCTCTATTTTGAGTTTTCTTTCCCCTATCAAGTCTCTTTGTTCGAAATCTAAAACTGCTAACAATATAAGTGTTGAATCTGACCGCATCCTTAAAAGGACCTAAAGACAAGCATTTGATTTCCTCGGATACTTGCACACCATCACGTGCCAATTTATTAACCTATAGTATATTAAAGTAAATGTCAATATAAAAGTATATATTTATTCATAATTCAACTATTAGTTATGATATTTTCGCTTACATAATCCTTAAACCATTTGTGGAACTCATCGTTGTGAAGACGACTAACATGATGCTTTTGTGAATCTTGAGGATACTTTGATAAAAGTTCTGCGAGATGCTTTCTACAAGTAAACAAATAGCCATAGGTCAATTCCGCAAAAAAATATAAAAATGGTTTTCAAAAACACCAAATACTTATAATAAAACTTACTTTACAAATGGCACTATTGCCTCGGAGTTGGTAAGAACATGCCGATGAGCTTGCATATACATTACATAACCAAGTTCAAATTAAACTTTTTCCCAATTGCACGACCATTTATATTCCCCCAATCATCATTTCTATCCGATCGGTTAGATTTAGTTTCCACATCCACATACTGGGAACAAAAAGTCATGCATTCCTAAAGAATAATAGAGTTGGCAATCGAGGCCTTAGGATGAGCCCGATTACCAACGTAGACTTTTAAAGTGTGGAGGTACCTTTCAATCAGATACATCCAACGGTAAAGGACATAACCAACAATTAAGAGTTCGTCCGATAAATGTATAGGCAAGTGTTCCATCACATCAAAGAAACTCAGAGGGAATATCTTCTCAAGTCTACAAAGTGTAAGGGCCATACGATCTTCAAACTTTTCCAAATCAGCTGCGATAACTGCTTTTGAGCACAATATCACAAAGCAATTGCTTAGTTCAATCAAGGCTTTGGCAATATGATTGGGCAATACCCTTCGCACTGCCAGTGGAAGTAATTATTGCATTAAAATAAGATTATCATGGCTCTTTAATCCCGAAATATTTCTTTCTTGCATGTTCACGCACCGTTAAATGTTCGAAGAGTAGCCATCAGGAACTTTAACATTCTGCAACACTTTTAAAAAAAACTCCTACTCTTTGTTACTCATCATGTACTCTGCTGGGGGAAGGTACTGTAGATTTGACCCTCGTGGTTGAGGATGAAGCTCTGATCTAATACCCAAAATTTTGAGATCTTTTCGAGCCTGTAAATTATCTTTTGTCTTCCCTTTAGTACCCAACATGTAAACAGGACATTATCACAGACATTTTTCTCAATATGTATGACATCAAGATTATGGAGAATAAGATTATCCTTCTAGTATGGAAATTCAAAAAATATGCTCTTCTTTTTCCATCTAAATCTACATTTTGGAAATGCCTGTTTACTTTTTTCTAACGCCTACCTTTCCCTCCTTCTAAAGACATATTCCATCTTATATTCACATTCAACGTCAAGATCATTCAACTGTTGCAATACTTGTAAGCCCGAAAGTTTAAGTGGGGCTGGACGTAATTCCACCCTCCCATTAAATGGTGCCTTCTGCCTACGATGCCTATGGCGCGAGTCTAAGAATCGACGATGACCCCAATAACAAAACTTCTTACCATTATCTAATCGCATTGACTGGTGGTATTCGTTATAGCAAGGACAAGCAAATGTACCTTTTGTGCTCCATCCAGATAACATCGCATAAGCGGGGAAATCATTAATGGTCCACAAGAATGATGCATGCAACTGAAAGAACTCCTTATTTGACGCATCGTAAGTGCGTACACCATCAACCCATAGCTCAATCAACTCATCAATCAATGGCTATAAAAATACATCGATCTTATCTCCGGGTCCTTTTGGTCCATCTATAAGAATAGACAAAATAAAGTTAGGTTTCTTCATGCACAACCATTGAGGTAAGTTATAAATAATGAGGATAACTGGCCATGTACTGTGCTTAATGATCATATTACCAAACGGATTAAATCCATCAACAGCTAAACCAAGTCTAACATTGCGAATCTCCCTCGTAAAAGAGGTTTTTTTCTCATTAAAAGTTTTCCAAGCAGGAGAGTTAGCTGGATGTCTCATTACACCATCGTCGATCCTTTCTTCAGCATGCCATTTCATTAGATGAGCTGAATAGGATGACC